>CM033473.1:268987604-269329937 GCA_019447015.1 Hymenochirus boettgeri | reverse complement strand
TCACTGTTCTAGATCTCAAACTCCTGTCTAATAATGTAGGGTTAATGGTCACTGTTCTAGATCTCAAACTCCTGTGTAGTAATGTAGAGTTAATGGTCACTGTTTATTATCTCAAACTCCTGTCTAATAATGTAGGGTTAATGGTCACTGTTCTAGATCTCAAACTCCTGTCTAATAATGTAGGGTTAATAGTCACTGTTCTAGATCTCAAACTCCTGTCTAATAATGTAGGGTTAATGGTCACTGTTCTAGATCTCAAACTCCTGTCTAATAATGTAGGGTTAATGGCCACTGTTCTAGATCTCAAACTCCTTTCTAATAATGTAGGGTTAATGGTCACTGTTCTAGATCTCAAACTCCTGTCTAATAATGTAGGGTTAATGGTCAATGTTTTATATCTTAATCTCCTGTCTAATAATGTAGGGTTAATGGTCCCTGTTTTATATCTCAGTCTCCTGTCTAATAATGTAGGGTTAATGGTCACTGTTTTATATCTCAAACTCCTGTCTAATAATGTAGGGTTAATGTCACTGTATTAGATCTCGAACTCCTGTCTAATAATGTAGGGTTAATGGTCACTGTTCTAGATCTCAAACTCCTGTCTAATAATGTAGGGTTAATGGTCACTGTTCTAGATCTCAAACTCCTGTCTAATAATGTAGGGTTAATGGTCACTGTTATAGATCTCAAACTCCTGTCTAATAATGTAGGGTTAATGTCACTGTTTTATATCTCAAACTCCTGTCTAATAATGTAGGGTTAATGGTCACTGTTTTATATCTCAAACTCCTGTCTAATGATGTAGGGTTAATGTCACTGTATTAGATCTCTAACTCCTGTCTAATAATGTAGGGTTAATGGTCACTGTTCTAGATCTCAAACTCCTGTCTAATAATGTAGGGTTAATGGTCACTGTTCTAGATCTCAAACTCCTGTCTAATAATGTAGGGTTAATGGTCACTGTTCTAGATCTCAAACTCCTGTCTAATAATGTTATTAATTTGAACTAATTTGAAGAATACGAAAAATCATAACCGTTCGCAAAATAAGGATTTACCCGCATATATTAGGGACACTGCACATTTCCTGTCTGTTGTGTGACAGGTAATGAAATATCGATGGCAGTGATCAATATCATTCGCCTCTACACCAACATTCCACATGCAGCACGGATACTGGCAGTGAAAACATTTTTGGAGGAAAATTTCAAACTAAATATGAAAAAGGGAGATTTTGACTTACCCTTAAATCTGAATCACTTTCAATATCCTGGCCCAACCATCTGTATATGCTGATCACTAAGAGTAGGGAGTTGCGTGTCTTGGTTTTTTTAGAGCGATTTCTAGTGTCGGCTATTAGATGGTATATTAGTCACACATCAGTTAGAACACGATCAGAAGCCACCACTATATTAAATTGATGAGATGCGACCGATTGCAGTTCTGGGTAAATTCCCCAGAAAGTATATAGTGATGACTAAGTGTTTAACACTGGCTCAGAATGTTTATAATTATTAACAATAACAAGTATTAACAATGAGACTACGTCAATAAAGTTTTCTTTATTACACAATATCACATCATTGTATTGCCATGGATTACTACCTGTACTGCACCACGAACTGTACCACGGTGCGCCAGCTTGAAATGATTTTGACCCCCAACCGAACGCATACACGCGTGCGATTATTGACCGAACGTGGACGCGATCGGGGGGTCTTGGGTCGGGGTGACAATCTGACGTCTGTACGAGGCTTTATGGTTGAAAGTGCCTTTAATACGTATACTTTCTCAGATTAATCACATTTATTAGATTTATATACCGTTTATCATTTTATTCTTTAGCTATATAATACATAAGGTTAATAGGGAAGACGAGGCTGCTATAACCATTAATCTCCTTCAAATCATTTTGTTATCTGTAGTTTTTGTTGGCCACAGAGGGGGAAAGCGAGCACGCAAGTCTGCAGAGAAGCAATTTGGCCACCCACATTTTCACGCAATACTCTGCGTTTCTCACGCACAAACGGATAGCAAAAATATGTTTTCTTCAAAAAATGGGTGTGGTTTGGGGTGTGGGGTTTAAGGGGTTTAAGAGCCTTTTTGTGCCTACAGGCTCCCGCGGTGTAAATCTGCCCCTGTGCCATTGATCCCAAACAATCGTTAAACACATCGCTATTTAGTGATACCGCGCCTTTATAACTAGGGCCCCAGGTTACCATATTCCATCTGTAAATACTCATTTACATCATTTACAGGTATCAATAAAGTTATAAGATAATTAGAACTGTGCTGGATCTAAAGCATTGCCCACATGCAAGTTTGTGTTTTTCATTCATTTGGGCAACAGCTATTGCAGGATAGTTTGACTGTCGCCATCTAGTGCTTGTATGTGATTTTATTGGGATTAATTCTATTTTTTGAACATTTAACAAGTTTATTTCAGTAAAAGATTCAGCAGCAGAAAAGTCGTAATTATAAAAGTTCTGTGTATTTATAATATTTATGGTAGCGCAGCATAACACAGCTGGAATCAGAGGGCCCTACGTTAACCAGTCTTGGGGGTATAAATAAGCTTCATGGCATATGCAGGGAGATGCATTATCCCGCGCTAACGAGAAAATAACGAGAAAACCACGATAACCTATGTACTGTTAACGTGTTAACGAAGGTTTTGCGCTGCCTGCACCATGTCGCAGTTTTTTTTTCTTTGCACAGCGCAAAGTGATGCAATAAATTTTGCGCCGGTTTTTGCGCTAGTTTTTTGCGCGACAATTAACGCCTCTTCAATGGTGTCTTTAAAATATGCGCAAAAGGTCGCAACTTACCGGTAGCGTTTTCGCAATGTATTAACGGTCGCAAAGTGGTTAATACATTGCGGAAACGAGTGCATGTAGGTTGCGATAGCGAAATATATTGCATCTCCCCCATGGTGCTTTATAAATAAACTATACATACATACATACATACATACGTGCTGTGTTTAACTGTATGACACACACATTTAACAGGTATATTTGATGAGAGGCAACTGTAATTCTAACTTGATAAAAGTCAGGACCAGTGTTCTAAGGGTCTACTTACCCTTTAGTCCCTACCTGTAGCAATCTCATTGCACAATATTGACTATGTGTATGGGGTCTGACACCCAAATCAGAATGAGAAAGTTGAAAGCAAATATTATTGGACTAATCATGTGCATTAACCTGTAGTGTAATGGAGCTGGGAGTTGCGCTGCAGGGTGGGAGGAGTTGCGCTGCAGGGTGGGAGGAGTTGCGCTGCAGGGTGGGAGGAGTTGCGTGCCACAGAGTTGAGAATTCTTTAAGGAATTGGGAGGTTGCTAGTAAGATACTAAAAAATACTGATAAGCACAACACTGGTACACACAGGAACTTTATGACACAGTATTATCCAGCTAGCATGTTACATAATAATGTCACTTAATGTCAGTAGCATGAATGGGGACCTTTATGTCTAACTGGGCGTCTAGTGCACTTACACAGGGATGGAGCACTTGTCCTTTTCAAGCCTCAATTCATAGCTTGGGAATAGAGCAGCAAACTGATAAAATACAATGTGTATGTAATAATCAGTTTGTATTCATCCCCTAATTCTGTGTAGATTTTACTATCCTCGCTGTATTTGTTCCCACCACCCTACTGAAAGGAAAGGATGAGTGTCTCTCGTTCTGTACAACATGGCTTCCGTGAGGCTCATTTACTACCATTTGTGGTTAAAACATAACAACCAAACACATTTCATTTCTCTACCAGGCGTTACTGGATTGGTATAATGTAGCCCCATGGTAAAGGAGAACGATGGATATTAAAGCACAGGCACTATGGGTGGAATTAGGCAACAGGAAAGGGGGTAATGTCATTGTTGGTGTCTACTATAAGCTGCCAAAAAAAATGCTAGCAGGGAGGAAGTGAGTCAACTTCATATGCAGTTAGCAAGGGCTGCAAGTTTGGGGAGGGTGCTCATTATGGGGGACTTCAATTACCCTGACATTGATTGGTGTGGTGGAACTGCCATCACAGAAAAAGGCGATGAGTTCCTGAATTTGCTGCAGGATAATTTTCTCTCACAGGTGGTTGAGGTTCCTACTAGAAAAGGAGTTCTGTTGGATCTGGTAATATCTAACATTGTGGAGCGCATTATAGATATAAAGGTAACTGGAGGCTTAGGGAATAGTGACCATGAAATAGTGACATTTGGACTTTGTTATCGAAAGGAAAAGTGCGCTGGGTTAACAAAGACTTTTAATTTCAGGAAAGCAAATTTTCCCAGGTTAAAAGCAGCTCTTCAGCATCTCAACTGGAAAAAGGTATTATCAGGTAAAGGTACTGAACAGAAGTGGACTGTGTTCAAGGGGATTTTAAGCCATTTCACATCTAAATTTATTTTTTTATCTAAATTTAATTTAAATTTTTATACCCTTGGGAAATAAATGTAAAAAAATAAATTCACGCCCATGTGGCTGAATTCTGATGTAAAGAGGCAAATGGAAATGAAGAAAAAGGCATTTAAAACCTTTAAGTCTTATCAGGGATTCCATATTGGTGTATAGAATACACTCTGTGCATAGAGACAGTGAACAGTGGGGTCAGGGGGCTGGCTCTTTGATGACTTCATGGGCTGTGGATTGTACTAGCAACAACACTGAAACCTTCTTAGTTACAGAATCTATTTCTCACATGTACTAAATGCAACGTACCAGAGAAGAATCTTACAATGTATATGTGTTCTGGAGAGAAAAACTTCCACATTAGGTTTTAAAAAATGTAAGTTTAGTTCTCCTTTATTATTAATTAATCTCCTGGACCAGATAAAATACATCCTCGGGTACTTAGGGAACTAACAGGGAGATTCAATAAAAGTTCTTATCGTTAAAAATGGTGCTAATTTTGCCCCAACCAATCAGATGTTAGCTTTCAAATGTTAAATAAGATCTGATTGGTTGGGGCAAAATTAGCACCATTTTAAACGATAAGAACTTTTATTGAATAACCCTGTTAGTTCAGTTTTATCTAGGCCATTGTTTCTTATTTTTGCAGATTCCCTCATGTCTGGAGGTGTGCCTCTGGATTGGAAAAAGGCTGATATTATTCCAATATTCAAAAAGGGTTTAACTTCAGTGGTGGGGAAGATACTGGAAAGTTTAATAAGGGAACATGTTCTAGAGTATGTTTCAAGGGCTGACATTATAAGTAGTAACCAGCATGGATTTAGGAGGAATAGATCTTGTCAAACTAACTTGCTTGGCCTTTATAAGGAAGTAAGTAGAAATTTAGACTGTGGCATAGCAGTAGATGTAGTAGATTTTGCAAAGGCTTTTGATACAGTCCCCCAAAGGCGACTAATATATAAGCTAAGGTCTGTTGGTCTGGGGAGTCACATTTGTACATGGATAGAAAATTGGTTAATGAATAGGATGCAGAGAGTAGTTGTAAATGGGGCTTCATCATTATGGACTAAAGTGCTAAGTGGGGTGCCACAGGGTTCTGTGTTGGGGCCACTTCTATTCTACTTATTAATGATTTGGAAGTGGGTATTGTCAACAAGGTTTCTGTGTTTGCTGACGAAACAAAGCTTTGTCGACCGTTAAAAGCTTCTGAGGATGTGCAATTGTTCCAGGTGGATCTAGATAGATAGTCACATTGGGCTGCTAAGTGGCAGATGAGATTCAATGTTGATAAATGTAAGGTGATGCATTTTGGACAAGGATTTTGAAAAATCCTTGTGCTGCTTATACTATAAATGGCTCTGTGTTAAGTGAATACCTGTTGGAAAGGGATCTTGGAGTTTTTGTGGATAACAAACTTAAAGGTAGCAAGCAGTGCCAGGCGGCAACAGCCAGAGCCAGCATGGTATTGTCTTGTATAGACATAGAGGTATGGATTCAAGGGAGGAAAATGTAATTCTCCCTCTTTACAAAGCATTGGTAAGGCCTCATTTGGAATATGCAGTGCAATTTTGGAATCCTGTGTACAAAAAGGACATCTTTGAAATGGAAAGGGTTCAGAGAAGGGCAACTAAATTAATAAGGGGGTTGTGGGAGCTTAAATATGAAGAGAGACTGTATAAGTTACAATTATGTACGCTGGAGAAAAGGCGCTTGCGTGGGGATATGATTACTGTGTATAAATACATTAACGGGTCATACAATAAACTATCTGGGGCATTGTTCACCAATAGAACATGTCAGAGGACACGTGGACATCCCTTAAGACTTGAAGAAAAGAAGTTTAGGCTTCAAGTTCGGAAAGGGTTTTTCACTGTGAGAACGGTAAAGCTATGGAACCGTCTTCCAGTGGACATTGTGATGGCAGGTTCATTGGATACTTTCAAAAGAAAGCTGGATAAGTTTCTGAAAACAAGGAATGTTGCAAGTTACTGGTATTGATACATAAAGTAGAGTTGATCCAGGGATATTGCCGATTGCCACTTGGAGTCAAGAAGGAATTTTTTTTTCCTCTGGTGTTTTTTTTATTTTTTTGCCTTCCTCTGGATCAATAGTTTATTCAACCTTAAAAACTATACTAATAGTACCCAGGGTGAGGACCTGAACTCACCCCTAGGTTTTCCCTATTTCCCTTCATACCAGCTCGTTGTGCAGATCTGGCCATATTGGTAATAACTGACATAGCTCCTTTATCAATGTCTACGACGTTTGGTAGTCTAATGTTTTACCATGTCTACCAATGATACCAACAAGTATTTCAATACTGACAGGTATCGGTCAATTATTTTATTTTACTGTTGTAAAATATCACTGCGGTCGTAAAATGCCAATAGCAATTAGTATTTGTATTCATTTATAACCACAACGTTGTTCTTAGTCGTTGCCAAGCCCCGGTACAGCTGCACCTTCCACCAGCATGAACTGTACCCCCCATTTCTGGTGCCGCACTAACAGATCTTCATAATCAGGGATGGCTCGTAAAATGGTGTTTAGTTGTGTTACAGAACAGGATATTCCAGATCATTAGTAATGTATAGGGTGATACCGTACATCCTGTAACCTTGGATGCACGTTACCTTGTCTGTACACAAAGTGTAAATGTTTTTATCGTACATTGTTCAAAGCTATCAAGCGCACTTCCTGCTAGCAATTTGTCTCTTCTTACTATGTTAATCAATCGCCCACTCATTTAAAATAAATGGGTTCTAATATGTACTGAGCAGAGCTTGTTGAACTTAAGATCATCGGAACAGAGCTTATTTGTAAATTTAGCTGAATAGTTGTCACACAGATATTATTTAACTCTGTATTAATATCGGCACTGTTCATTAAAATGTTTATTCGCATGCACTAGCACGCAACTGTGCAAATGTTTGCACACAAAATTAAACAGCACACACAAAACTCTGGCAGAATGTAGTTACTGCTGTATGTACAGCACAAAAAGGAACTTTGCATCTGCCTAGGTGACGTGTCTCTGTGCACAAAGGGCTTCCGTGGTACTGACATGTCTCGGACTAGCGTTCCACTTCTCAGAGAGATTATCACATAGAATTAGGGCTATTGTTGGATATTATTATTGACAGACTGGTATAGCGGCGCAAACGACACAGCCAAGAAGTAGAATAAACAATTTCACAGTACGACAGTAAATACAGTTGTGTTCAAAATTATTCAACCCCCACTGAAATTGAGTGTTTTGGCCAGTTTGACATTGATTTTGATCATTTCAGTCATCTTGTTTACAATTAAATCAAAGAGACACTTGTAAGTCAGAGAAATATAACATAACATTTATAATGAAATAACCACAAATGTCTTTTCTGTGCTCACATCATTATCAGTTTTATTCAACCCCCAAGTGACATTTATTCTTAGTACTTAGTACAACATCCTCTTCCAGTTATAACAGCTTTTAAACGTGAAGTCTAGCTTTACACAAGTGTCTTGCAGCGATCTACGGGTATCTTAGCCCATTCTGCATGGGCAAAAGCCTCCAGTTCAGTCACATTCTTAGGCTTGCGCGCAGCAACTGCTTTCTTTATGTCCCACCAGAGGTTCTCAATTGGATTAAAGTCTGGTGACTGCGATGGCCACTCCAAAATGTTCCAGCCTTTAATCTGCAACCATGCTCTAGTGGACTTGGAGGTATGCTTGGGATCATTGTCCTGTTAAAGGTCCAACGTCTCCCAAGCCTCAGGTTTGTGACGGACTGCATCACATTTTTTTCCAATATCTCCTGGTACTGAAGAGAATTCATGGTACCTTGCACACGCTGAAGCTTCCCTGTACCTGCAGAAGTAAAACAGCCCCAAAGCATGATAGACCCCCCACCATGCTTCACAGTAGTATCAAAAACACTAAGAAGAAAGAACCAGGCACTCAACCACAGTATGAACTAGTATAAAATAATGCCTTTATTGTGCAGCATTGGGAATAACATCAAGTGCTAATAAAAACATTTAAAAACATATAAACAAACACATATGGATTCCATGTAGTAAATAATAGTATCAGGAAAAAATACATATCCCTTGCCTAACAAAAATGCCCAAACGTCTAAGTCACAGTCACCAGTCACCATGGGACGTCCCAGCGTAAGTAGAGGCAGAGGGAAGGCATATGGTAGTTAGGATCGGAATCACGACAAAAATTGCAGTAGAGGACGCTGAACGCGTTTCGCTACACCAGCTTTCTCAGCAGCGTGTATGTGTAGCCAGCCGGAAGCCATTTAAACCATGCGACGGTCCCTAGTGAGTGACGTCAGACGTCTGCGCCACAAATCACGTTACGCAGTGTCATGTCGTGGCCCATCGCTATGGTAACTATCAAAAACAAAACCTAGAGTTACCTCGTAAAAAACAGCAAAGTAGGTCCGCATGACATCTCACCATGTAGTAATTAAGACAAAGCCGTAGCAGCCTTGCACCACTACAAGGTTAGAGGTTATATGCCAAAGCAGTGATATTCAGGTGTAATACACAAAACAACATATAAATACACAGCAATTGTGATCGCACTAATGTACCCAAAGAGAAATATGTACAAAGCACAAAGAAGAATTCACACAGCTTCGAAGTAAAGATGCCAACAAAAGCAGGCATGAACAAATGTTATGCACAAATCTCATAGCAAATATTAGCAGAGAATGCAAGCAAGAGATCATCAGTATGACCTGAATGTGAGAGTATGTTGCAGTTCAATAACCCTGTATCATCCTCAATGTCCCAAAAGGGGGATAGTTCTTTCATCCAGGCTTAAATGAATCGACTGCAGGACAAATAGTCTTACAAGGTAAGTATACAAAATATCATCCGGAGTCCAGAGTGCTTCACAGTAGGCAAGGTGTTCTTTTCTTCATAGGCCTTGTTCTTCCTCCTCCAAACATAGCATTGATCCATGGGCCCAAACAGTTGATCCATGGGCCCACAGAACACTTTTGTGGTTTGTCCACATGACTTTTGGCATACTGCAGTCGACTCTTCTTATTCTTTGGACACAGCAAGGGGGTGAGCCTGGGAGTTCTGGCAAGGAGGCCTTCATTACACAGTGTGCGCCTTATTGTCTGAGCTGAAACTTCAGTGCCCGCATCTGACAAATCTTTTTTCAGTTCCTCAGCAGTCACACGGGGACTTTTCTCCACTTTGCGCTTCAGGTAGCGCACAGCAGTCGAAGTCAGCATCTTCTTTCTGCCATGACCAGGTAGCGTTTCCACAGTGCCCTTTACCTTGAATTTGCGAATGATGCTTCCTATGGTGTCTCTTGGTATGTTTAACATCTTTGCAATCTTCTTATAGCCATTGCCCTTCCTGTGAAGAGAAATCACCTCTTCTCTTGTCTTCTTGGACCATTCTCTTGACTTCACCATGTTTGTAAACACACCAGTAAATGTCTAGAAGGAACTAAGTTTCACAGTCATTTTAAATCTGCCTAATTGGTGCTTATTATGCTTGATTGCTGCTCGATGACATCCACAATATTTTTCAATACCTGATCGAAAACACGTGAATGAACATTTAATACTGTATTACAAAAACAATTAATGTCATTTTAGTTGCATTTGGTTCTTTAAAAAGTTCTTGTAAGATTTCATTCTGAACACAATACAAATGTACACTGAATTCCCTAAAACCCTTTACAGCATTGGGGGTAGAATAATTTTGAACACAACTGTATAACATTTAATGTCAGAGGAATTCCTAAACAATGTAACACTGTGTAAAACTATAGATAGAAAGGGAGAGTAAGATTATAACAAATGGAATAATATAACGCTATTTCATTTTTATAAGTAACCTGTGTACATTGCATTTTATACCTTACTAGCCTAAAAACGCTATAGTTTAAATGTTTTATTCCATCACTGGTTAAAATATCCATGCTGTGTGTCAGTAAAATATTTTATTACAGCAAGCCTTGCAAGGGGAGATAAGTAACTATTACAGTTTGGGGGGGGTAAGTATAAGTTTTCATTCATGGACAGGCCCTTTAAAATGTTTTATTAATTATCTTTCTATGTAATTCTTAATATACGGTAGATATACCAGTTTGAAATCAATACAATCTTATGGTACACAAACTCCTCCTTTCACCAACTTTACCCCTCCCCCATTATTTAGAAAGTAGCTGATTGGAGAATTCCTCTATCATTGTGGGTGAATGACAATGTCTTAAGCTCAACAAACTAGGGAAGGGGCGGTAACTACAGACATATTGTTTTAATCAGTCAAGAGTCAATAGAAAATGTTTAATATGGTTTGCATTTTTATGTTACTATAGAAAGGAACTGCCATAGGTGATGCATGGTTCTGGTTCCCACCTCAAGGGAATAATACTAGAAGTTCAATTTCTCAATTGCTATTGAGATCAGACACACACTTGCAGGATAAAAATGAACACATAGCACAACATTCGGGGGACTCTGGCACATGAGGAAAGTCCCCTTGAAACGTTGTTCTAAATGTTCATCACCAATACGTTTTCTGCATGTCTGATGAGTTGCTTTTTGAATTTTGGGGCCGATGCATTAAGGCTAGGTACACACGTCCAGTGGACCGTGCCAAAATAGTTCACCACAACAGACCTTGCAGTTCATAGAAGACTGCCTGATCTGCTGGGAATTACTGACATGTCCTTTCGTTCAATTCGGACAAAATCGATCACTTATTGCTGAAAAAATTCTGCACATATTTTGGCCTGAACGAAATATGCAATTATCGGCCAGTCGGCTTGAAATATCTGCTGTTGTGTACCTAGCCTAGGAGCTGTAGATTTTGCCCATACTATACCTTTGCAGCAACAAATAACATAATAGTTTTTTGCATGGTTAATACAGTAAGATAAGATCTAATTGGTTGCAGCAGATAAATATTGCATCAGTCCCTGTATATTTTATTCTAGAGAATCAAAACTCCCAGTATCCCTTTATTTGATTTTGTATAAAGACAAATTTTACATGTTACATAAAGCAGACCCACCACTACTATAAGTGATTTTATAAATAAATGCATTATAATAAACTTATCCATGCCAGCACTGAACAAAGCTAGATTATTAAAGTTCATTTTAGGAGAGATCTTGGCAAGTGAAGACCCACTTGGAAGGGAAGAAAGTGAGAAGAAATGATAAAGTCCTGAAGCGGAGGAGATACAAGACCTTTTATTTAACTGCGAGAGATGGTACTTGGCCCCCTAATCAGTTATAATCATAAACACATGGGAAAAAAGTTCTTCTATACCCAACATCAAATGGAGAGGTAGCTCTTAGTGGAACACATAGATATTAATGGGACATTAGGTTCGAATTAATAGATTTGTTACAACAGAATCTTTAATTCAATGAAAGATAAGATGGGTACACACAGTCCAGATCTTTGAAAGATGACAGACAGAATCATTAAGATTCTATCATTTTTTAAAGAGAGCGTTTGGGACTGCACATTTTCGTCCATTTCCGATCGAGGCCGTCGGCCTCAGGAACATCTGTATCTGTGGTACACACATTCCCAATAATGGGCCAATTCCGTCAGTACCGATGGGATTGCCCCTTTATTGGTAATGTGTTTACTTAGCTTAATTCAGCATTCCTATAGCTAGGTACACACAGTACCAATAAACCCACAATACTGTCGGATCTGACGGTATCGGGGCTTTATTTGTACTGTGTGTACCTTGCTTTCCTGAATGAGCGCGTGACCGACGAAAATTTCCCTTGGCCGCTGTAGACTCACTACAGGGAGTCTGAGCGTTCTCCCTATGCTGTGTGTATTCTGTGTATAGGGGGAATGCTCGGGACTGTGTGTATCTCCCGCTGACCCTCTCCTTTCTCAGCACTCTCCCCAGGACTTTGCACATTACTTTCAGCATAAGTCTCTCGCCTGCTTCTATCATGTCCGCTCACGACCTGTCCTCTTGATCCCATGCCCTCTGTATTACTGAAGCACTGTAATCATGTGCTTACCCCTATACTCGCCCACATATTCAATGCCTCCCTTACATCTGGAATTTCCCCTTCCGTCTTTAAGCATGCTTATGTTAAGCCCATACTAAAAAAGCCCTCGCTGGACCCCTCTTGTTTAGCCAATTACCGCCCGGTCTCTCTCTTACTGATAGCCTCTAAACTGCTAGAACGATTAGTCTTCTCCCGTATCGCTAACTACCTTCATGCTCATAACCTATTGGATCCTTTGCAATCTGGATTACGTCCTGTGCATTCCACCGAGATGGCTCTGTGTAAGGTTATAAATGATCTGCAGGTTGCAAAGGCCAATAGTCACTTTTCTATTCTTATCCTCCTTGACCTCTCCTCTGCTTTCCACACAGACGATCATTCCCTCGTTATGCATATTGTTCACTCTGGGCATTCGGAATGAAGTGGGATACTGGTTTCTATCCTATCTCTCTGACAGAACTTACTCTGTATCTTATGCTAGCAATACCTCTTCTCATGTTCCTCTTGGTATGGGGGTCCCGCAGGGGTCTGTTCTTGGACCCTTATTGTTCTCCCTCTACACTATTTCCTTGGGAGATGTTATTACCTCTTTTGGCTTCAAATATCATTTATATGCAGATGATACACAAATCTACTTGTTCACCCCTACGCTAACTCCTGACATCCAATAACGTGTCTCCAACTGCCTCCTTGCTATCTCCTCCTGGATGTCTCAATGCTACCTCAAATCTTTCTAAAACTGAACTGATCGTTTTTCCACCTAAACCTGGTCCTGTCCCATCTCTCTCCATCTCTGTTGACAATACCCCCATTTCCCCTATCCAATCTGTTCGCGGCCTAGGGGTAATTATTATTATATTATATCTCTCCTTTTGGTGATTTACCAACATACTTGATCATCTGTTTGTCTGAGATCGGTCGTGCCCGTTGGCACCCACACGCAGAACACTTCATATGCTCTTTAGTGCACACTAGATCAATACAACAAAGCTGCGGCTTTGGCCCCTAGAAGATGACAGCCAATCATATTACAGCATAGAGACCCACCTCTGTAAATCACAGATCATGATACAGCAGATCCTGCCTCTCAGACACAGAATAGACATTTTGTCAAAAACAAGCTCTGTTCCCCTTTGCATTTTATACAAAAAGCAACCTCATGGGCTGTGTGATTTGCACACACTTTAAGATACCTTTGCGTATTTACATTTTATTGCTACATTAAGCTAGCCATTTTTTTTGTGTGGTTACTTTTATCAAATGGGTCGAAAATTGATTCTTATTCACACGTTTAATCTACAGACTCATTTTAAAGGAGCAATAAACTGTGAAAATGAACACTTAAAACAAAAGAAATAATACCTTTCAGGGAGTTAGGAGACATACCTCCTACCTCTTGATTTTACTTGTAAATTAAGAAGGATACACCTTGTTTAGACAGGATGGAGAAAATAGGAAAGAGGGAGGAGTATGTGTTTACGGTATGTTTAAAGCCAAATTTAAAAGAGTAGATAACTGGAAGATACTGGAAAGTTTGATATGGGAACATGTTCTAGAGTATGTTTCAAGGACTGACATTATAAGTAGTAACCAGCATGGATTTAGGAGGAATAGATCTTGTCAAACTAACTTGCTTGGCTTTTATGAGGAAGCGAGTAGGAATTAAGACCCGATAGGCGACTTAAGTATAAGCTAAGGTCTGTTGGTCTGGGGAGGCACATTTGTACATGGATAGAAAGTTGGTTGATGGATAGGATGCCGAGATTAGTTGTTAATGGGACTTCATCAATATGGACTAAAGTGCTAAGTGGGGTGCCACAGGGTTCTGTGATTTGGAAGTGGGTATTTTAAACAAGTGTTTGCTAATGACACAAAACTCTGTCGACCATTAAAAACTTCAGAGGATATGCAATCGTTGCAGGGGGATCTAGATAGATTGTCACATTGGGCTGCTAAGTGCCAGATAAGATTCAATGTTGATAAATGTAAGGTGATGCATTTTGGACTTAAAAATCCTTGTTATCCATTGGTAAGGCCTCATTTGGAATATGTAGTGCAATTTTGGAATCCTGTATACAAAAAGGACATCTTGGAAATGGAAAAGGTTCAGAGAAGGGCAACTAAATTAATAAGGGGGTTGGGGGAGCTTGAATATGAAGACAGATTGGATAAGTTACAATTAAGTTCACTAGAGAAAAGGTGCTTGCGTGGGGATATGATTACTGTGTATAAATACATTAACAGGCCATAAAATACACTATCTGGGGCATTGTTCACCAATAGAACATGTCAGAGGACACGAGGACATCCCTTAAGACTTGAAGAAAAGAAGTGTATTCTTCAAGTTCGGAAAGGGTTTTTCACTGTGAGAACGGTAAAGCTATGGAACTGTCTTCCAGTGGACGTTGTGATGGCAGGTTCATTGGATACTTTCAAAAGAAATCTGGATGAATTTCTGAAAACAAGGAATGTTGCAAGTTACTGGTATTGATACATAAAGTAGAGTTGATCCAGGGAAATTTCCGATGGCCAATTGGAGTCAGGAAGAATTTTTTTGCATTCCTCTGGATCAACAGTTAGGCAGGAAATGAGGATACTGCTAGATGGTTTGAACTGTACAGACGTATGTCTTTATTCAACCTCAAATACTATATTATAGTATACTTCCACCCCCTTCCCCTAATAGTTCCCAGGGTGAGGACCTAAACTCACCCCTGGGTTTGCCCTAGTTCCCCTTATACCAGCTCGTTGTTCAGATCTGGTCATATTGGTAATTACTGACATAGCTCCTTTATCAATGTCTAAAAATTATGATACCAGGTATTTAAATACCACCCAGTATTGTTCAACCTCAAATACTGTACTCTACTATACTATACTATACTATACTACCTTAGAGCTAAAGGGGAATTAAACTGAAAATTAACACTTTAAACAAAAGAAATAATACCTTTTCAGAGAGATAGGAGACATACCACCTACCTCTTGTTTTTACCTTGGAGCCAAGATTAGCTACTTAAAAGGCCTTGCACTGCCACTGACTGCTTCTCCTCCCCCATGCCAGTGACACACACACACATCTCTGGTCACGTACAGCCTGCGCCGTGTCAGATAAGGAGGGTGGGTTCGAGGACAGGTTAGCAAGCTGTCAGAGACACTGCTGCGCCCATCTTTAAAGTGGCACTGACTGCACCCACATACCTTAACCCAGTGTAACCTGCTCAAGCTACACTCAGATGCACAGGCACCACACATGGGAAATGCAGCATACAGATGTGTGCAAAATCTTTATTAGTTTGATGAATTAGAATACAAAACAAATATTTAAAAAAGACTACAGGGTCTCTAAGAAAACCAATAGCAACCAATCGCATTAAACCTCTGTTTTATTCCCAGTAATGGTGAATGATAAGTAAAGTGTGGTCTCTGCTGCCATGTTAATTATAGCCAGACAATTATTTGTCTAACATTTGGCTTTGCGACTTTTCCCAAAGTGATGTTACGGTGCATCTTGCAAGTTTCCATGGTGATAGGGAACTGACATCCCACAGCTCTTTCAGGATTGGCCCTCTCATCTTATCGCTGGTCAAAAGAGGGAATCCCGCACATGTGCAGTCAGGTAAATGATATTCCTTCCTTTCACACAATGTTCCGTAGCCAGATTACTCTGTACTGTGATGTCAGCTGTAAAGTGGATTGGGAAATCTGGTTTAGGGAAAGTTTAGGGAAACTTTAATAAACAGGCAGGCTGCATAAGGCAGCTGTTAGTATAAAAACCAGAGAAATGCCAATAAGGTGAGCTGGGCTTGGGTTGTGGACTTATAGCAACTTTAGGCAAGACAAACTGGATACAGGGTATAGAGGGCTTGGATCCTTTGGGGCAATCTTAGCCTAAAATGTTAGGTTCTCGCTTACAATAGATCTCCAGCACTTTTCCTCTGATGCTAGGATCACTGGTTTGCCTAGTCCTGGTCTGGGCTTGGGTCTGAAACCTGGCCAATGGGAACATCTGCTTCTAGCAGAGTGTGTTTTCCGATTGGCCAAGCCTCCTTCAGAGGAGAAGTGCTGAAGAATTTAAGGCCCCCACCCTGAGTACATTGGTTTTGATGGAAGGGGTTGGGAAGGCTATAAATAAGAGCGCTATTAGCTGCCTTTTTTGAGTATTCAGAGAAATTTTCATGTTGTTTCAATTTTCTATCTTAATCTTTGCTGCACTTGTTTTGCCGGCAGCAAAATGCTAGATTAATGTGGCAAACAAACCCAGATCATACTGATGTTATGTAAATATAACAGGGTAATGTTTCCAAGTTGTGTTAATTCATGTGAAAACACTGCGTCTTGTTTTGGGTAAAATAGTCTTATGCCTTTTGGATGAGTTTTTATCGGTTATGTAAAATAGTCTAAAGTCCTATATACACATCACATAAAGATCATTACAACCAATTGTCTGATGACCATTCATTTCATGTTCCCCTTACAGACAGGCATCTCACGAGCTGCCAATTACACTTTCTACTGGCAAAATTAACAGAAAAAGCCCCCAAAAAAGTATTACATTATTATAAATATTGTGTGATTTTTTTTCACCATGTAAAGTAGTATAGTATAGTATAGTATAGCATTTGAGGTTGAATAAAGACATAGGTCCATCCAGTCCAACCTACTCAGCAATACCCACATTTCCTGCCTAACTGTTGATCCAGAGGAAGGCAACCCCCCCCCCCCCAGAATTATGAAGGGGAATAAAATTCCTTCCTGACTCCAAGTGGCAATGGGAAATTTCCCTGGATCAACTCTACTTTATATATCAATACCAGTAACTTGTAACATTCCTTGTTTGCAGAAACTCATCCAGCTTTTTTTTGAAACTGACCAATGAACCTGCCATAACAACGTCCTCTGAAAGACAGTTCTATAGCTTTACCGTTCTCACAGTGAAAAACCCTTTCCGAACTTGAAGACTAAACTTCTTTTCTTCCAAACTTAAGGGATGTCCTCGTGTCCTCTGACATGTTCTACTGGTGAACAATGCCCCAGATAGTTTATTGTATGGCCCATTAATGTATTTATACACAGTAATCATATCACTATGCAAGCGCCTTTTCTCTAGCATACATAATTGTAACTTATCCAATCTGTCTTCATACTCATGCGCCCCCATTCACTTTCCATTCCCAAGATGTCCTTTTTGTACTCAGGATTCCAAAACTGCACCGCATATTCTAAATGAGGCCTTACCAATGCTTTGTAAAGAGGGAGAATAACATTTATCTCCTTTGAATCCATACCTCTCTTTATACAAGACAATACCATGCTGGCTCTAACTGTAAATTTTCACCAAGTAAAAGTTGCATGTAAAAATACAGACAGAACCAAGAAGAGGATAAAATATTAATAAAAAGCCCATATAAATGGGCGGGTGGTCCCTTTCCCCCGACAACCTGTCCCTGGATTCGAGAGTCTGGATAAGCATGTGAAAAACACTGCTGCTGTCATTTTGCAGTAAATAGGGTTGTTAAGTCCACTGCGATACCTGTTGGCTCCAGCTCAGTCATTTTAGCAGCAGGTGCAACTTCTAGCAGAAGCTGAAGATGTAGAGTCACTGAACGCAAACATTCTGGAGACCATTTGTAGTGGATCAAAGGAATGTAAACAATGAGTCCGCTGGAATAAACAGGATAACATAAAGATATTCCATTTGGGGGCTGCCAATAATTGGTGCCAGGACAAGGTAGACCGAAGCAATCAGGACAATGACTGGAATGATAATTTGAACCTAAAATAAAGAATGAACTTGTGAAAATTCAAATAGGAAGCTTACAATGGGCTTTAAAACCAGTCTGTACAAATATGTTTAACGTTGAAAATGAGTTATTCTCCCTCCCATAGTACAGTATATTACAGACTGCTCGGCTACTGCCAAGCTGCCTGTCTGTATAAAGATCATTAGATAAATCCTTGTGGAGTGATCGTCTAGTGATTTCTTTAAACAAGAATGATGTAACGTGTACAAGGCTTTAGCGCGAGATGCAAGGAATATTCTACCCTGAATAAAATGATTTCCCAAACACAGTTATTTCCCCACATGGTAATGATACTCTGCACCTTAGTGTAGAATCAACTCTTACAAATTCTCTTTTATTATGTAAATAACTGAAAATGTGAGATCCGGTCAAAAATCTTTTCAGGTTAAAGGCAAACAGTAATTTTCTCAATGCAATAACTCCGCACAGTGATAATGGTCGTGGCTTTTGGTTATGGGGCAATATTTTTTGGATGAAAATATCTCTTTACGGTTTAAGCTGTCCGCAATGAAACCGTGCCAATGCCTGGCAATGGGGAGTCTTGTTCTGCGCTGCTTTTTTTTTATTATGAGATCTGGCCTTTTGGCTAAGATCAAGGTAGTACTCTGTCTTATCAGTTGAGAGGTGAGGTGAAAACCTTTCTGTCGTTGGGGATGACCCTCCCATGCTCTCTGGTTTGAACGGATCTGCACACTACACGCTATGATCGAGCCTAAAGTGTCACTTCCCTGTCTCTTTGTAATAAGACTGTGTGAAGTATCTTACTCTTGGTACGCCTAGTTTTTAAGTGGATATGGAGCCTGATCGAGCCTTGAGGCAGGGGGTTGCAAAAGCTTGGGCTTCCCTTCGCACTACTGTACACTCGGGGCACGTGTTATAGCACTCCCTTCACTCCTGCCATAGCTTCGGCTATGTCGGAACAATTTTTTACACCGGGCTGAAAGGCTGGGGCCTAATTTGGCTCACCCTTTATTAATTGTGCACTAGGCACTAAAAGAACAACACACTGAGGCAGCAATTGGTACATCCGAAAGACCCAATACCAAAACACAAGAAAAGCGACATCATATAGCAGTGCAGTGCAGTGAAGAATGCTCTGATTTGTATGTGGGGGAAACCAAACAGCAACTGCATCAACGTATGGCCCAGCACAGAAGAGCCAATTCCTGGGTCAGGACTCAGCCGTGTATCTGCATCTTAAGGATAAAGGACATACTTGAAGATTGTAATGTTAACATACTGGCGAAGGAACGGACTGGTTCAAGAGAGGTGTTAAGGAGGCCCTTTATGTGAAATAAAGAAACCAAGCCTAAATAGAGGTGGGGGGGTTCGACACCAACTGTCTGCCATGTACAATGCGTGTTTTAACACCTTACTCTGGGCGTTCCTATAACACCTCTTAGCCACTATCTAATCACACCCTAACACCTGGCGTGATATGCTAATTGGGATTTTCCAGGGTACATAATTGCCACAGATTCTTGTACAAGTCATTCTGAATTGAGAAAGCCAGTCGGATGACTAGCGAAACGTCTTCAAGAACACATTTCAAGTCCAGTTGATCTAATTGAATACAACAGATACACTAGCAGCAATATTTATTAACTGGCACTATTCACGTGCACTTTTGTTTGGTTGTTCACGTTTGTGGCAGGATTGCCTGGGTCCTTCAGGTTATCCCTTTCGAACCCCTGGACGCTTCCTGGTGGCAGCTGGGAGTATCCCCCTAGCCCTACGGCTAGGGCATAAGGGGGAAGCCGAGGATCCCGAACCACTTGCACTTTGTGCACTTGGTGGGTGATCACATTAAAGCACGCTTCCCAAGCTTTTGATAAATATGAGATGCCATATTAGCTATTTTCACAATTATAAATGGATAATTGAACCCTACTGAATATTATAAGTGTATTAAATGTCAAAAGGTTGCAGGCATAATGTCTGAGTTTGGTATGAGAGAGGTTCTCACGCTTTCCAATATTCAGGTAGTCACATCACGGTAGTAAAAAATCTTTATTGAGCTCCATACTCGGACACTGGTACAAAACAGTTGGTGACCGCCTTACGTGTTCCGGATGGAACTCTGCCCTTAGACATAGGCCTGTTCACCTTTGTGCCTGTCTGCCTTTTAATTGATTCAGGACCCATAATGCTCCACGGCCACAACCTTAAAGAGACAGACTCTGCACCTTACATGTACCCGATATAATAATGCAATAAAAACATTGCCATATTGACAGTTAACTCACAAGAGTTTGTTGATTACACACACATTTAAAATTATCTCTGTGTAAGTTAAAATAAAGTATGATATAATAAATATTAATCTTACTTTGAACTTTATATTACAGTTTATTGTATGGCCCATTAATGTATTTATACACAGTAATCATATCACTATGCAAGCGCCTTTTCTCTAGCATACATAATTGTAACTTATCAATCTGTCTTCATACTCATGCGCCCCCATTCACTTTCCATTCCCAAGATGTCCTTTTTGTACTCAGGATTCCAAAACTGCACCGCATATTCTAAATGAGGCCTTACCAATGCTTTGTAAAGAGGGAGAATAACATTTATCTCCTTTGAATCCATACCTCTCTTTATACAAGACAATACCATGCTGGCTCTAACTGTAAATTTTCACCAAGTAAAAGTTGCATGTAAAAATACAGACAGAACCAAGAAGAGGATAAAATATTAATAAAAAGCCCATATAAATGGGCGGGTGGTCCCTTTCCCCCGACAACCTGTCCCTGGATTCGAGAGTCTGGATAAGCATGTGAAAAACACTGCTGTCATTTTGCAGTAAATAGGGTTGTTAAGTCCACTGCGATACCTGTTGGCTCCAGCTCAGTCATTTTTAGCAGCAGGTGCAACTTCTAGCAGAAGCTGAAGATGTAGAGTCACTGAACGCAAACATTCTGGAGACCATTTGTAGTGGATCAAAGGAATGTAAACAATGAGTCCGCTGAGAATAAACAGGATAACATAAAGATATTCCATTTGGGGGCTTCACATAAAGATCATTACAACCAATTGTCTGATGACCATTCATTTCATGTTCCCCTTACAGACAGGCATCTCACGAGCTGCCAATTACACTTTCTACTGGCAAAATTAACAGAAAAAGCCCCCAAAAAAGTATTATTTATAAATACTGTGCAGAATTTTTCCCCATGTAAAGTTAATTTTCACCAAGTAAACGTTGCATGTAAAAATACAGACAGAACCAAGAAGAGGATAAAATATTAATAAAAAGCCCATATAAATGGGCGGGTGGTCCCTTTCCCCCGACAACCTGTCCCTGGATTTGAGAGTCTGGATAGGCATGTGAAAAACACTGCAGTCATTTTGCAGTAAATAAGGTCGTTAAGGGCACGGCCACACTGCAGCGCAAACGCAATCGCACATGGAATCGCGTGCAATTTCATTGTGTTTGTGCATTTTCTTCATTAGCTATAGGAAAACGCATGCGATTGCGATTAAAAATACGGAACGCAAATCGCAACCGCAACACACCCGAAAACACACGTTTTTGGTGCGTTGCTGCGTTTTCAATGATTTTTAAAAACCGCAAGTGCAAACACAGAAAAATCGCAGCAGTGTGGCCTAGCCATAAGTCCACTGCGATACCTCTTGGCTCCAGCCAGGAGCAGGTGCAACTTCAGGCAGAATCTGAAGTTGTAGAGTCACTGAACGCAAACAATCTGGAGAATATTTGTAGTGGATCAAAGGAATGTAAACAATGAGTCCGCTGAGAATAAACAGGATAACATAAAGATATTCCATTTGGGGGCTGCCAATAATTGGTGCCAGGACAAGGTAGACCGAAGCAATCAGGACAATGACTGGAATGATAATTGGAACCTAAAATAAAGAATGAACTTGTGAAAATTCAAATAGGAAGCTTACAAATGGGCTTTAAAACCAGTCTGTACATAATATGTTTAACGTTGAAAATGAGTTATTCTCCCCTCCCATAGTACAGTATATTACAGACTGCTCGGCTACTGCCAAGCTGCCTGTCTGTATAAAGATCATTAGATAAATCCTTGTGGAGTGATCGTCTAGTGATTTCTTTAAACAAGAATGATGTAACGTGTACAAGGCTTTAGCGCGAGATGCAAGGAATATTCTACCCCTGAATAAAATGATTTCCCAAACACAGTTATTTCCCCACATGGTAATGATACTCTGCACCTTAGTGTAGAATCAACTCTTACAAATTCTCTTTTATTATGTAAATAACTGAAAATGTGAGATCCGGTCAAAAATCTTTTCAGGTTAAAGGCAAACAGTAATTTTCTCAATGCAATAACTCAGCACAGTGATAATGGTCGTGGCTTTTGGTTATGGGGCAATATTTTTGGGATGAAAATATCTCTTTACGGTTTAAGCTGTCCGCAATGAAACCGTGCCAATGCCTGGCACATGGGGAGTCTTGTTCTGCGCTGCTTTTTTTTTTATTATGAGATCTCGGCCTTTTGGCTAAGATCAAGTGTAGTATCTGTTCTTATCAGTTGAGAGGTGAGGTGAAAACCTTTCTGTCGTTGGGGATGACCCTCCCATGCTCTCTGGTTTGAACGGATCTGCACACTACACGCTATGATCGAAGCCTAAAGTGTCACTTCCCTGTCTTTTGTAATAAGACTGTGTGAAGTATCTTACTCTTGGTACGCCTAGTTTTTAAGTGGATATGGAGCCTGATCGAAGCCTTGAGGCAGGGGGTTGCAAAAGCTTGGGCTTCCCTTCGCACTACTGTACACTCGGGGCACGTGTTATAGCACTCCCTTCACTTCCTGCCATAGCTTCGGCTATGTCGGAACAATTTTTTACACCGGGCTGAAAGGCTGGGGCCTAATTTGGCTCACCCCTTTATTAATTGTGCACTAGGCACTAAACCGAACAACACACTGAGGCAGCAATTGGTACATCCGAAAGACCCAATACCAAAACACAAGAAAAGCGACATCATATATGCAGTGCAGTGCAGTGAAGAATGCTCTGATTTGTATGTGGGGGAAACCAAACAGCAACTGCATCAACGTATGGCCCAGCACAGAAGAGCCAATTCCTCGGGTCAGGACTCAGCCGTGTATCTGCATCTTAAGGATAAAGGACATACCTTTGAAGATTGTAATGTTAACATACTGGCGAAGGAACGTGACTGGTTCAAGAGAGGTGTTAAGGAGGCCATTTATGTGAAAATAAAGAAACCAAGCCTAAATAGAGGTGGGGGGGTTCGACACCAACTGTCTGCCATGTACAATGCTGTTTTAACACCTTACTCTGGGCGTTCCTATAACACCTCTTAGCCACTATCTAATCACACCCTTAACACCTGGCTGTGATATGCTAATTGGGATTTTCCAGGGTACATAATTGCCACAGATTCTTGTACAAGTCATTCTGAATTGAGAAAGCCAGTCGGATGACTAGCGAAACGTCTTCAAGAACTACATTTCAAGTCCAGTTGATCTAATTGAATACAACAGATACACTAGGCAGCACTATTTATTTAACTGGCACTATTCACGTGCACTTTTTGTTTGGTTTGTTCACGTTTGTGGCAGGATTGCCTGGGTCCTTCAGGTTTATCCCTTTCGAACCCCCCTGGACGCTTCCTGGTGGCAGCTGGGAGTATCCTCCCCCTAGCCCTACGGCTAGGGCATAAGGGGGAAGCCGATGGATCCCGAACCACTTGCACTTTGTGCACTTGGTGTGTGATCACATTAAAGCACGCTTCCCAAGCTTTTGATAAATATGAGATGCCATATTAGCTATTTTCACAATTATATAATGGATAATTGAACCCTACTGAATATTATAAGTGTATTAAATGTCAAAAGGTTGCAGGCATAATGTCTGAGTTTGGTATGAGAGAGGTTCTCACGCTTTCCAATATTCAGGTAGTCACATCACGGTAAGTAAAATCATCTTTATTGAGCCTCCATACTCGGCACACTGGTACAAAACAGTTGGTGACCGCCTTACGTGTTCCGGATGGAACTCTGCCCTTAGACATAGGCCTGTTCACCTTTGTGCCTGTCTGCCTTTTAATTTGATTCAGGACCCATAATGCTCCACGGCCACAACCTTAAAGAGACAGACTCTGCACCTTACATGTACCCGATATAATAATGCAATAAAAACATTGCCATATTGACAGTTTAACTCACAAGAGTTTGTTGATTACACACACATTTAAAATTATCTTCCTGTGTAAGTTAAAATAAAGTATGATATAATAAATATTAATCCTCTTACTTTGATACTTTATATTACAGATAGAGTAACCACACTATTGTAACTCCAGGTAACGCTACCTTCTTACTAAATTAAAGCAAAAGACCATACTATAAATCCTGCTTCCTTGCACTGTATATGCCTGTGGGTACATTGGACGGGCACGTTGGGACCTGTCAGTAGAAGCACCGGAGAGTGATCGCAGGTAAGTTATAACTCCTTTACCTCCCGTTCTTCAATTAAACTGTGAAAAAGGTAAGTAAATATTTTGAGTGAAACCCTTTAAATTTGGCTTTAAAAAGGAGAGATAATCTCTCTCTATTCCTTCTGTCTGAACGCCTTGGATTGCTACATATTTGTTAACTGTCTCACTACCTTTAATGCTCTTATTTTGTATTTCTCAAATGTTCCCTCACTCTGGACTTAGGAGATTGTGTTGTGCGTCCAACATATTGTACTCCACATTTGGCACATACACCGCAGGGTCTGTATTAAAATGAGTATATTGTGTTCTAGATCCATACCCTGAATAAGGGGGGTTCTGCTTTATTTCCAGGGGCATAACTACCACAGAAGCAGGGGTGCCCATGAGTCAGGGGGGCTCCAAATTCTTATTTTTTCTATGTCTGATGCAGATAAACCAAGGAGAGAGGCCACATTGTAGTTATTTCATGGTTTACTTCCCCTTTAGACATAAAATCCTGTAGTTACAGTTATTGAAATAAAAAGAGGGATTTTGGAATTGGAATGGAGTGTTTGAAGCCTGATCTTTTTCAATGGGGTGTTGGGAGAAAGTAAAGTATGCAGCTAAATTCCTCAGTGTGTCTGTGTCCATTTCCTGCTGTGCCAATAACAATTACCTTATATGGCCTTGGAATATCCGGCTTTTTGATCTTTGAATACAGGAGCCCAGAAATGGTCGTCCCGTAGAACAACCAGGTCGCAAAGCTGAGAGGAAGAAAACAAACTCATTTTAGAGAATATTCCCATACTAATCGCCTCTATTTCAAACAATGTTTTCATGGTCTTCAAACTATATCCCTACAGATGTTATACTGTAATGCCAACACCTGCTGCAGGTTCGCCTCATTTCACTTCATTGTTAATATAAACAAGCATAGAGAGATGCACCATACCAGTCAAAAAAAAACCTGTGGAATGTATTAGTTATACGGTGCTCTAAGGGTAAAGCCTTATAATACACAAAGCAGGACTAGAGACCCTCATATAGGCACAATCCACCTGTGGGTTCTACAAAATTCATTATTAAGGCAATCACAATAACCCCCCACATCCCTCATCACTACTCCCTCAGTAAAAACGTACATTCCCCAAATAAAATCAACAATTTAGGCTAGGCTGCAGTTAAAAGAACTCTGACGGAATCCCTGACAAAGCCCACGTATGATCGTGAGGAAGGGTGAAGCGAGCGTTGGATGCAAGTGAGGAACGCGGAGAGTTGGCAGTGAGTCTATGAGTAGTGGACATCGGATGCAGGGCCACTTCTACCATGAGGCAGAGTGAGACATTTGTCTCAGGCAGCACCCCTGCACTGAAGAAGAAAGGCAGCAGACAGGCAGTGGTGGAAAAAAAAAGTTTTTCCTTGACCGGTCAAGTAAAAAAACTATCTTCCCTAGCAACAGATATGATGTTGTTAAAATCATTTTATATTGTTAGGTTAGCTTTAGTTCTTTTGTAAGGCTAGGTTAGACTAGTTGGGTTAGTTAGGGCCCTGCTGAAAGAGTCTACCTTGACATGGTGGGGGGCTTACAAATCTTTTGGCTAAAAAATTTTATACTACAGAAAGTATGGCATTTCTACTGCATAATCAAGGGCGGCATTCAAAAGTTTGGCTCAGGCAGCAAAAGCCTTAGAAGTGCCCCTGATCGGATGCATGTGCATTAAGATTGGAATTCGGTCCGTAATTTATTATGTTGTACTGACACTGTTGTAGGGGGTGAAGAGGGCAGCTTACCCCGACCTGGTGGTAGATATCAGAGGTGAGATTGCACGGACGGGTTGTCCCAGCAAGTCCCCTTGCACTGTGACTTTGGAAGCAGACTATGTCTCGTACTGTACTTTTATGTTAGATTACCTGTGGTGATTGGCACCCAGAGGTTGTTGATTTTATTTGGGGAATGTACGTTTTTACTGAGTAGTGATGAGGGATGTGGGGGGTTATTGTGATTGCCTTAATAAAGGATTTTGTAGAACCCACAGGTGGATTGTGCCTATAGTAGGGTCTTTTTTGCTGACACTCTAGTCCTGCTTTGTGTATTATAGAACTTCATTTTTAATACCTGGCCATGCTATATTTTTTACAAAATATCTGCTCTGTTCCCACATAAAAACACTAAGCGCCATATGTTCATATGAGAGAACTACAGGGTCCTTTCTCCTTTCAGAAGGCCCCATTGTCTTCATTTTCTAAATCCCTACCCAATGGGTGTAAGCATGTGCAGTCCTGACCGGAAGCCTCTCCTACAGAAGCCAATGGAATCAGTATAAAGCCACTCAGTTTTTCAAGAGATCTGTGTGTTACCTATTGTGACAGATTTTCCTTGGCATTTACAGTTGAATCATTTTAATTGGCATAGGGAATGTGATTTAGCTTGCAGATAACTCTATGAATTACTATTATTCAGCTTATTATCCGTTTTAGCCTATAGTTGTTTTTTAAGGGGATTTCCATAAATTAATATTCACGTATCTGTTATTACCTGGAGAAATTTACAATGATGTTGAAGCTTGACGGTATTATCATGATTAAAGAGATAATGGCAGTGAATATGAGAGCAGGGGAAGGAGTCAGACGTTTCACGTGGATCATAGACAGAGTATCTGGCTGCAACAGAGAGAGAGAGAGGACATTTAAGGTGAGTTATTAGCATTATTTCAAGCCATCAAATATATATATATTGTATATATGATATTTACCAGGGTATGCTGGGAGTTGTAGTGTCTAAATTTCTGAAGTGCGATGGTTCGACATCACTAAATGAGTAATTGTTATGGGGCTTCATCTTCACTGTTATATACCAAGGGATAACTCACCCATACCCAGTATTTGACCAGCCTAAAGGTACACTGCCTCTTACTGCACCGACAGTCAGTCACCGGTGCTCAGAGCAATGGATAGCCCTGATCTGATCCATTATTGACACCCATGTATGTGGCATTCATCTATTATCATGGCTTCTTTACACAGGTATACAGATAACAATTTGGCACATCACGTGTGTGGCATGGATGACTAATATTTAGGTTTGTACTATTAACAATGAATAATGTGATAATATCACTTACCAAATGCCCCTCTCTGGCGGCCACATAACACACCCGTCCCCCACTAAAGAAGTTTCCATTTCCCGTACCAAATGTGGACATTGCAACACCCAGGGATATTATCCATGTCCAACTGCCAAGCAGCTTCACCCTACAACACAAAAGAAAAATATGTATCTTTACTTTTTTCTAGCAGTGTGTACCCCCTGTCATGTAAGTACTTAGTCTTCCTACTATTGGATGTCCATTATATACTGCCATCTACAGTTTAACAGGCCATTGGGTAAGTTTTATAGATTTGGGCTTTGCTGTTCACATACAAGAATTTTTAACTGACTAAAACAACAATGGAAATATTTTAACACCTGTAGATACTAGATAATAGATATATATAAGTATATATATAATATATATACTTTACATAGGAAGAATGCTTGTGACTGTGTGTAGTCACATCTTGGTGTGTGCCCAGCTTAACTCATTACTTACAACCCTGAAGATTTTCCAATCACATCAAGCATAAAATCATGCAGTGTCCCCGTTGATGTCATGTAATATATTATTACTGATATCTGACATCACAAAGCATACCCTATGGAAGTAGGAACCTGAGATCGAGTAACATATTTTCTTTTCTTCTATTTAAATCAGATACAGTTTTAAAAGGTACGTCCACCCCCCAAATAAAAATTTAATATGTGGCAGGAAATGTCCAAAAACTCCAAACTCGGAGGTTTATATAATTGAAAGCTGCCTACTGCCTGTCTTCTGTGCCTTTTCTGTGCATGGAAGACAATCAGAAGGGGCTCGACCGGCATCTGCTCCTGTGATTCGCTAAGGTGCGATATCTTAGATTACATTTTTATTTGGGGATGAACATAGCCTTTAAGGACAAATAACTTAGCATTGCTCAATTTGTAATGTTTAATATGACGGAAGGTAAATATTTTCTTTCAGGAATGCTGGGTAGCAAGGTAAGTGTTGCAAAAGTAGGTTTTAGGGGGTCTTGCATATAATGGTGGGGAGACGCACTTTATAAACTTTATTGTGGTGCACAACGTTTCGGGGGTTTCCCCCTTCCTCAGTGGGTCCTGGTTGTTTGGTAGAAAGTTTGTTGGGGGAGGGGGGGTGTAGAACACTTTAAAACTGATTTACACTGTTTATATTTATGTATATGTAACAAATGAAAATGTGACAACAGCATTATATCTTTTTCTGTTAAGGTTAGTACGTCACTTCAGAGACTACTTACCCCCAGCTTATAGCAACAGCTTCCGAGGAGAGGAGTTCTCTGGGAGTCATAGCTATGAAGTAACTGATATTGACCAGCAGATAGACACAGGTGACCAATGGTACAGCAATCATTATAGCTCGTGGAAGATTCACCTGGGAAGAAATCAACGGAACAGAGGGTAAAGGCAGTTTAGACCTCACCCCACGGTAATTGTTATCCAGACTAATGTGTACATGCAGTGCGTGTCTTATGTGATTGTGACCAAAATAGAAGTGATTGTGAAACCTTATATGGTCAGGTGACTGAGAGGTTAAAACATTTAATATCAACTTTGATCTAGAGTTTGATTATTGTGATAATTGGCTGCACGTGGAATTTGGAACGTCCCAAGTAATGTTAAAGAACGTTAAAACAATCCAATCGGGGAGATTGACAGAGAGCAGACTGCAGACTCACAGAGAGCAGACAGACATCACAACCAATGATTGGCTGCTGTTTTACCTGCAGCCACCTCTGCACATGCTCAAGCATATAAAAAGCTCTTGGAGCAGAGGGAGAAGGCAGATACCTGGTTACAATTGCATGTAATAAACTGGGGGGGGCTGTTTGGTTTACAGGCAGATAACTGACAAATCACCAGTTTTTTGTTAAAACAAAATTCTGGCAAAAGTTTTATTAGACCTCCAGTTAGAATGTCTGTTAGGGGCAAAGCTGATACTATATGATATCACTGATGTGAAATTATAGGCCCTCACATATAGTGCATAGCTGTATAGCTGTATAGCAAACTGCCTTGTAACCCCGATTGATTGTCTTTTTTGCCTATTATGCCGATTACCAGACTGATATTGATTTTACAGAGTCAATGCTGTACCTTGGCCTTTAGTACCCCTTGTGTCTAATGGGGACAATTCAGTAAATGATGCTGTATATAAAGTACATGGGAATGCCTTTTACATTTTGTTTTTTTGGCTTTGTTGTTATGATTTTGGTCCAGGAGTTTCTATAGTCAACAAATGGAAGAAGAGAATCTTTAAGGTGGAATGTAGTGCGTGCTTACACAAAGTACCGTCCTTATCCCAACTCTTCTCATGCCTCATTGGGTTTTTCTTTGCTTCACAGTTCATTAACATTAACTGACACTTTTATTCTACACACATTAACACCCCCATAGGATCCACTATGTAAACAGTAGCACAGTCCTGGAATCCCTCAGTTTTAGTAAACACAGAGAGGTTCACTAATAAGAAATTTCATTGGCTGGAGTGTTTACAACCAACATTCCTGTTGGTTAGTAAGATCTAGTCCTTATGGTTTAATGGACATTCATAGGGTTCATTGGTCCTTGCAAATGTAATTAGTTTGCAGTGGGGTAACTAATAGAGATCCATAATATATAATAAAGACCTACCTGGACCACTTACCTCAGGCCTTTTCAGTTCCTCTGTCACAGTGTTGAGGTTATTCCATCCATCGTAAGCCCAATGTGCTTGGTAAAAAGCCACCCCTATAGGTCCAAAACCAGTGACTGTATTTTCAAAGGCGTTTTGCAAACCTTGTGTGTTACCATTGACCAAAAGCACCAGACCACCTAATATTATGACCAATAACACCAGCAGTTTGGTAACCGTACATATGTTTAAAATGATGGTGGCCAATTTAACTTTAAGACAGTTAATGGTTACTAACACTAGGATGCAAGCTGCTGCTGTGCACTTTACAACCACTGGTGGAGGTGGACAGTCTTGGTAAAAATTAGCCACAACGTATTCTGCAAAGCCTATGGTCACCCCAGCGATATTAGCTGGCCTCACCACAATGACGTTGGTGTAAGCAAAGAGGAAAGCAGGCAGGGGTCCTATATTCCTCAAAATATAAATATAGTCCCCCCCAGATTCTTTAATTACGGTCCCCAGTTCTGCATAGGACAGTGCACCCAGCAGAGCCAGCAATCCACATGATGCCCATATCAAAAGACTTGCTCCAGGACTTCCCATATGGTGGAGGACCCCTTGTGGAGTCATGAAGATCCCTGAGCCAATCGATGTGCCAGCAATCAGTGACACGGCACTAAGCAGTCCCAACTGGCGTTTTAAATGTATCTTACCCTGTTCTTGCTTAGTGTTCCCATTCCAAGAAAGGGCAGTATCTGCTTCTGTCCATTTCTCCATCTTGAAAGCTCAATTCCTTGTTAAATCCAATAAATCACAATATGAGAAACTCATGGACTTTTCTCTCCCCCTACATTCAAATTGCACTAAAGTTAATTATTACAGGTCCTTGTTCAAAGAACAGTTTTCTGTGATAACAGTTAATGAACACTATCAGAGATCTACCTGACACTTTGGTAGTGTCGCAATGTTGCGTGATTTATGTGCGCTACCCTGCGCATGCGCTGCAATTCCTTTTCTACCCATCTCAGCACATGTGAGGCACACCAAAAATGGTGATCGCATGTCGGTCGCATATAAGATCGGGAGAGACGGTTCCGGCAGGATCGTACGAACACCATGTGAGCGCTCTGTCGTGAAAATAAAATCAAACATGTGTATGGCCACCTTTAGACGATTACTCGATTCACCAACAGATGGCAGCATAAAGGTCAGATCTCTAACTTAGGCAACTCGATTCATGTAGCAGTCCGAACAGAGGTAGTTAATGCCGGTACTCCGAATCAGTCACTCCACGTGGTTTAAACATCAAACTTATTCGGCATATCCACCATAAACAACAAACAAGCAACCCAGCCTGACGTGTTTCGAGCTATCCTATGAGGAGCCTATGAGTAAGAGCTACATATAGTTTGAAACGCGTTAGGCCGGGTTGCCTGTTTGTTGTCTATGGTGGATATGCCGAATAAAAGTTTGATGTTTTAAAGGGCACTTCCCCCCATTTTCTAAATTTTTCATATATTGTAGGGCTTCCTCCCCCAGCCCCAACCGCATTATTATTATGTTCTGAAAGTCCCCTGATCTTAACTTACCTTCCCTCTATCTTCTGCCGTACTGCCCGGCTCTCTGCTCACATGAAACTGCAAGCAGGGGGCCGGACCGGCAGCCGCGTCCGTAATTGGCTGAGAGGTTCAGAATGCCGGAGGAGAGAGGGAATGTATGTAAAGATCGGGGGACTTAATAATAATAATACGGTTGGGGCTGGGGGAGGAAGCCCTACAATATATGAAAAGGGAATTACACTAGGGGGAGGGAGATGAAAATGGGAGGGAGAGGGAGGGGGGGGGCTGCTCTGAGCAAGCCAAAAACCTCTAAGAGGAAGCCTCAGAGGTGGAAACAATTTCCCTTCCCTGCACTGCTCCTGGTGGCCAGTTTTCTGGACTTTGGGGGGACATTACAGGAGAACCGTTTGGAGCAGGGATGTAAGGTAAGGATTTTATTACACTGCAGAGTGGGGCCAGTAGTGGGGGAAATTATAGTTTTGGGGGTGGACATGCCCTTTAACCACGTGGAGTGACTGGTGTGAGCATTAACTACCTCTGTTGGGACTGCTACATGTAATGAAGGGTTTGCAGCAATTGGCACCCGGACCACCATGGGGATTTATGAATTGCTGACTCCTACGAGATGGTGTAATAAACGAAAGGCTTCGGGTTTGTTACACCCAAGCCTCCTATTTTTTGAAGTGAGTCTATTAAGACATAGTTTAAGGTCTGCTTTTTGTGATGTGATTACTTGATTTACCAACAGATGGCAGCACAATGGTCAGATCTCTAACTTAGACGATTACTCGATTCACCAACAGATGGCAGCACAAAGGTAGAGATGGCCAAACTCACTGAAATCCGTTCCACTTCCAGATTTGCAGATTTCCAAAAGAATTCGGAAAATCCACAAGCAGACCCATTAAATCGGATCCAACAGTATCATCCCTTTAACGTTAGTATGTGTAGCGCATTAATGATCTTGAGGTAGGGGATAGGGAGACGCAGCAGCATAAGGAAATGTGCGTTTTCCCTGTACTTTACATCGGGTGAATGCTCAGGACTGTGAGTAGCCTGATCTTTAAAAAATGACAGGCAGAATCCTAAAGATTCTTAGTGGGATGTAATAAAATTTCTTATTGTTAAAAATGGTGCTAATTTTGCCCCAACCAATCAGATTTTAGTTACTATTTGAAAGCATCTTTTGGGGCAAAATTAGCACCATTTTTTACGATAAGAAATTTTAATACATCTCCCTTATATGTCTGTCATTTTTAAAGATCTGTAGTGTGTGTACCTAGCTTAAGGTGATCACTTGCTCTACAGTACAGTAAATATATAGTACAAAGGTAAAATCTCATTCCCAATTAAGCTTGAGAAGGTTCTCATTCATCCAGGTCATGGTATATTTAGTTAGATCAACTGAACTTAAAGTTTAGTTCACTAGTCATCCGACTATTCAGAATGACTTGTACAAGCATCTGTTGGCAATTATGTACCCTGGAAAGTCCCAATCAGCATATGACAGCCAGGTGTTAGGGATATCTATACACAGGTATATTTTAAACTGTTACTCTGACAGTCACCAGCTTCTCGAGAAACCAAATAGGATAATCCTGCAGGTCTGAGAGTAGACCCAGGCAATCCTGCCACACTGTGTGGTTGAAACTAAACATTCTAGGTTAATACTTATTAGTATTCACCACGGCAAGTGGTGATGGTACCTCATATATTATAACAGAAGCTACCTCACAGCATCAAGTTATTATAATAGCATTGCCCTAATCTAACGTATGAACAAACATTTTTCATTCCCAGTTTACCTAAAGAAATGGATTTATCCTTTATATACTCTTTTATACAGATCTAATTGAAAAAAAAAGCTTCAGAGCAATTTTTAATAACTGATAACTGCTTTTTATTTCAGTATTACAGTAAATCCTTGGTATAACTGCCTGGCTTTACCACTCAGCAAAAGGCTAAGGACTTGCAAGCGAGCACCTTCATCCCAACCATTAACAGTGGCTGCCAATTCAGATTGTTCTAGCCAATCAGTCTACTCCCTAGTTACCCTATCAAATGGATCAGGTTTAAAAATAGGTTTGGCAATTGGGCCTGGTAGAGCTATGGAGTCTAATTGGGGAATTTCATCTGCAGGTACAAGGACAGGAGGATTTAAATCAATACTTTCAGTAGCAGCCTCCATAGCTTAATACAGAGAACAAATATACAGATAAAACAGGGAGAATAAATGTTATTACGAGCACCGATGCCACCAATTTGTACCAGATCACTGCTTTATGGAAGGATTATGGGTAGCATGGCACACAGTGTGTTACCCTGGTGATCTGACAGTGCACATAAACAGGATCCCCACATAACATGTGCAGTAATTAGGGTTGTCCCTGTCTATGGTGCACCACTTTCAATATTGACCAGGCCTGTATAGTGTGTTTCCTTGTAAGTTGGTGTACACTTATCTGTTGCCTCAGAGTTTGTATCCAGTAAGGTAACTTGTCTGTCCAATAATCTGTCCTCCCAACAGGTGGTAACAGGATCTTATACACAGGATCTTGTGTTCCATTCAATATCTCTCCAAAGCACACACCACAATCTACTTTCACTTTCTATCCTCCTAGCCATAGAGAGCAGGGATTTTTTTCTTGTCTTTTATCACTCACTGACACCACCTGCAGGCTGGAGGTGGTATACAAGGAGCCTTGGTGTATGTCCATTACAATACACATCACATCCTGTGTAGCAGACAGAAACTTTTTTTGGATTACACTTCCTTTCACATGGAGTAGACCCAGGGGTGTGGTTTAAGCTGCCATTGGACCATTCCATGTTGAAATAGTAGGGATTACTCCTATAACGGGCAATGACTGATGGGAAGACAGGAAGAAATATAGGAAGACCAGACCAATAGAAATCGGATAGACAGGACCAGATAGGGTAACATATTTGTCATCTTAGGGCTCCAAAACCACAACAACCAATCAGAAGAAACGCCAGAGCAATTGAACGTACGTTCAGAATTCAGGATGATTGTTCTCGCATTCACGCAAAGACCCAGAAGCGCTGTGAGATCCAGAGAGAGCGTTGCGGAACCGGAGGCAAGGTAAGGAGCTCCGGGGACTCATTCTTTAGTGCAGGGATAACTTTGGACCTCCAGATGTTTTCACACTACAACAACCAGCTGGGTGCTTGAGTGCACGTACGGTGTGTGCACAAATAAAGAACAGAGAAGGAAATAAAAGTGTCTTTTTTCCCAAAGATTTTTTTATTGGAGAAATATTCATAGTTTACAATTTGACAATTTTAAACATTTGCATTTATATAAATTTAAAATTCAAATATTTCACATATATTCTTGTGCGGTTCTCTCTCTCGTTTGTTTTTCCTTTTTAACTTGTCTAGTAACATATTAGACTAACAGAAAATAGGAATAAAAGAAGTTAAACCATAAATTACATTTGTAGGATTAATCTAAAAGAAAAATAACTCAAAATAATAGTAAATAAACATTAATATTGGTGCCGTTATGGTAATTATGGCTACTAAGTCTTCCGTTATATCCGCCCCCTCCTAGTTGCTCTATACCTCTTGCCGTGGTCCTGTTCGCGTCCTTTGTTATATTTGATACGGATCAGCTCTCCCTGGGGTTCCCATAGTGTATATCCATGGATTCCACATCATGTTATAAGATTTCCTTGTGCCTCTGGCTCTATTAACTACCAACTCATTTTCGCACAGCCACCAAATCTTTTCCACTAATTGTTGTCTGGTGGGGGCAGGTTGCTTCCAAGAAGCAGCTATAAGCTATACACTGTTTGTTAGTTTGTTTCCTGGTAGGGATAGGTGGGTTATAGTTTTAACAAAGAGTGCCGTCCATGGGTCTAGAGTTATTATGGTATGGAGAACCACTTGAATTATTGTCTCACAGTCCTTCCATACTTTCTGCACCTCTGTACAGTCCCAGTGTTTCAAATTGGCTGGGAGTCCTCAGTCTCTGTAGCAGAGGGAGGAGGATTGTGGGTAAATCTTATGTCTTTTTTGGGGAGACATGTACCAGCGGTGCAGAATTTGAAAGCTTTTTTCTTGTACTATTATATTGGAGGAACATTTGCTTAGGGAGTCGAATATATTTGTCCATTGTCCCTTCTCCAGCATGTTTTCCCATTTGTCCATAAAAGTTGTTTTAGAGGCATGGCGGAATTCATTTAACATAAGAGTATATTCTTGAGATACTGTGGGTGTTTTGTGAAATTGAGCTAGAGCTATTTTTGAATGATATAAGTTGGTAGTGTGTGCTAACATATTTTGTATATAATGTGCTAGCTGTTTGTAGTGAAACCATTCATTTGGGGGGAACTTATTTTGGTTTCAGATTTGCTCCCATTGGAGGATATGACCCCCAGGTGCTATATGTTCTACTCTGAAAATATCTCTTTTCAGCCACGCCCTCCACTCTTGGGTTCCTGAGGGGAAATGATTATATGGGTGTCATTAATGACAGAGGTTCCAATAATTTGTGGTTTTTAACAGCGTCATACCACAAATCCAGTGTGAATTTGAAATATGGATTGGATATATGGTGTGTGGTGGAAATTCTGTGAGTGGGTAGCCATAAGATTTCACTTAGTAGTAAATTTGGTATTAGACTCTGCTCCAGCACTATCCATATTGGTTGTTTTTGTTGTTGTTGTACCATTGCATTGTTTGGGCCATCCTGGCTGCTAAAAAATAATGTCTTAGTGATGGAAGGGCCGCACCCCCTATTGCTCTGGGACGATGCAAGGTTTTTAGGATTGTAGGAGTCGGAGATCTGCCGGTTTGAAATTTATTGGGAGGGAAAAGTGTTTTCTTTTTCAAGGTAGAAATAAGTGCATGGATACTCATTCACCCCTAACGCCTTTTAAACTTCATAAAGTTTTCTTTTCCACACAAATCTTTGATTGACCTTTACTGACACATTAATTCATCACACATTAACACACCGAGAGCATCCCCTCAGCATTACTATAGTATGGAATTCCTATTTGGGGTACTTTATATGCTGTAGAAACAAAGTGAGATTAATTATTTATCCTCGTCGGCTTTAAATTATCCAATACTAAGAATAAAATGAATACTGTTAGTCCTCCAATTAAGGAGGTGCTACTACCGCATAGAAGCTTGGCCTATCTTCCTGCAGATACACAAAAGGGGGCTGTGGAGCACCCCTTAGTTACAATTCAATTACATACTGTATAATAGAGATGAAATCTGGGCCTGAATCGGAACACCTGGTTCCAAAGTTCCGTACACATCCATTTGGAACCTTTGGATTGTGGAACTTTCTGTGTTTTGAATAACCCGATTACCATATATGAAAGGCTACTTTCTGTAACCCTCGAAAGTAACCTTGTATATATGGCAACCGTCGAAATGATAAATGTGGCGATACTTTCAAGGGTTAACAAAAATACGAGGCCACTTTCGAGGATTACCGCATATTTAACGCTACTTTCAAGGGTTGGCGGAAGTAGCTTTGAATATTCAAGTGGAAGCTCGAAAATAGCTTGTGTGAAGAAAATACAACTTTATTTCAGTTTTGATGATTAGTACATTTTGCTCTGACCATTTCCCAGGTGCCTGAGCCATCTGCAGTAAATTACCATGCTTTGTTTACACTTAAGTAAGGGGAAGATTCATACATAGGCATTACACATCTGCCTGAGATCCAACAATCACTTCACAAGGTTTACTGCTTCGCAGACAGGTATGGTGTGCCGCCTTACCCTTCCATAGAAGAGATGTTTCACACTACATAGTAGCGCAAAACTTGAAGGGCATGTCCTCTCAAAAAAACACTTTGCTGGAAATTGTAGATGACCCCCCCAAATCCCACTTTCGCCATATACATAGATTCCAAAGACGCTTCTGAACTTGCTTACCTGACCCAGTCCCTCGCCGCTCCTATGCTGCCTCTGCTGCTGACAGCCGCTCCACTTCCAGATTGCGGCTGTAATTAAGGCGTGACGTGACATCACGCCCAATCGCCTGACAGCCACGACCAGGAAGAGAAGCGGCTGTGTGCGCAGAAGTCCCCCTCACCTAGACGGCGATGGACCGGGTCAGGTAAGCAAGTTCAGGAGCTACTTTGGAATCTATGTATATGGCAAAAGTGGGGTTTGAGGGGTCATATACAGTTTTCAGCAAATATTTTTGGGGGGGGACTTGCCCTTTAATGGTTTCATTTTTGCATTGTGTCCCTGTGCCGTAAATACGAAACAGTGCAGGCCCCCACTAATGCAGTGTAAAGCCCAAGATAACCCAATATTACATCAGTTAATGTGGGTTTTACACTTACCGTATTTTGCCAATTATCAGGGAGATTCAATAAATGTTCTTATCGTTAAAAATGGTTCTAATTTTGCCCCAACCAATCAGATTTTATTTAACATTTGAAAGCTAACATCTGATTGGTTGGGTCAAAATTAACACCATTTTTAATGATAAGAACTTTTGTTGAATAACCCTGTATATTTGCAAATGTTACATCTCCCCCAATATATTGTAGAAAAATGTTTTTTAGAAAATATGGACCCTATATCACAGTCCACTACCGTGACAAAAATTATTAAGATGGTCAAAAATATCAATCGACAGGTGTTATTTACATTGTGGTCGTAAAATGGCGATAATGATCTGTATTTTACCTTTACAGTACTACTGACCATAGACTATAAAGTTTGATTCCTGAATATCAAGCTGTCACTCATCTGCACACACAATGAATCATGGGTCCCAGACCAGAAGATATCAATGGAAGATCACGATGGTCCCTTCAGGCAGATCCATTAAGAGATTTGCTATCATAAGGGGCTTTCTGACTGGCAGCACGCTCACTGGGAATTTGCTTTTTACCAGGGCCAGTCTTGGGTTACTTGACATTTATTTTCTAGTGTGGTCCCACAATAGACACCTGACTAGTGTCCAAGTCCAACTTATTACTTTAATAAATAACTATATTAGAAACTAACTAAATTAGAAGGTTGAATTCTACAGTTGTCTGGGAGTGATCGCTCCCTCGTCCCCCTGTACGGCAGTTGCAGAATCTGCCATTGAAATATGACTTGTACACACCTGTTCCACCAGTCTCCCATCTTCTCTACAAAGGGTGGGGTGGCAGGCTGGTTGGTTGAAGGGGCCAGAGGAATGTTGCAGGTTACTGGTATTGATCCAGGGATATTTGCCATTTAGTTTTATTGAAGAACATGAGGTAAGGAGCTGTGTCTTACCTCCCGTTCTTCAACAAAATAATCAGGATCCAGGAGAGAAGGTAAGGAACTTACCTGCTCGCTCACTTGTAAGGTCCCGACAGACTCTGTCAGACCTGTTTAGACCTGTCAGACTACACGCTGGGGGAGTAAGCAGGTAAGTTCCTTACCTTCTCTCCTGGCTCCTGATTGTTTTAATGAAGAATGGGAGGTAGGACACAGCTCCATACCTCATGTTCTTTAATAATACTGAATGGCAAAAATTTTCAATACAATTAGAGATACCGTTTAAATGAAGTGATCTGAGCAGTGCTGGGAGAAAAAAAAGCTGCACCCAGCCTCTGACTGTTGAAACTTTGGTACCAGATGAAATCTAATTGGCTAAATTCCCCACAGTGCATAGTCAATTGAATTGTCCTAAGATCACTAAAGAGTTTAGGTAAATTATTTATATGACCTAGAGAACTCAAGGAATACCTGTACCAAGGGTTAAAAATGTCCACATTTGGATTTTGACCATTTTAATCTCCTCGGAATATGATCTAATCAGGCTGTTTATGTTTCTGGTTATTCAGGGCTCTGGGGGAATAAATAACATCACACTACCTACAATAACCCACAATTAATTAAATTAGAAATAAATTGGTTCTTTAGCTGAGGCGGAACAGCCCATCGTCCATACTAGTCTACCTAATGCATGTACTTCTAATGTATGTTTGCTACTGCCATGTGATGATCATTGGTCCTAATCATTGGTTAAAAAATAAAGCAGCCATTTTCTATTTTGGATATTGAATTAAGAAGGATGTAAATCAGTGTTGAAGGGTTGGAAAGAGTGAAGAATAACACTTACCTCAGGTCTTTTCAGTTCCTCTGTCACAGAGTTGAGGTTGTTCCATCCGTCATAAGCCCAATGTGCTTGGTAAAAAGCCACCCCTACAGGTCCAAAACCAGGGACAGTATTTTCAAAGGCGTTTTGCAAACCTTGTGTGTTACCGTTGACCAAAAGCACCAGACCACCCAATATTATCACCATCAACACCAGCAATTTGGCAGCTGTGCATGTGTTCAAAATGGTGGTGGCAAATTTAACATTAAGACAGTTAATGGTTACTAACACTAGGATGCAAGCTGCTGCCGTGCACTTTACAACCACTGGTGGAGGTGGACAGTCTTGGTAAAATGTAGCCACAACGTATTCAGCAAAGCTCAGGGACACCCCTGCAATACTAGCTGGCCTGAGCACAAACGAAGCGGTATAAGCGAAGAGGAAAGCAGGCAGGGGTCCGATATTCCTTAAAATATAAATATAGTCCCCCCCAGATTCTTTAATAACAGTCCCCAGTTCTGCATAGGACAGTGCACCCATCATAGCCAACACTCCACATGATGCCCATATCAAAAGACTTGCTCCTGGACTTCCCATGTAGTAGAGGACCCCCTGAGGTGACATAAAGATCCCTGAGCCAATCATTGTTCCAACAATCAGTGACACGGCACTAGGCAGTCCCAGCTGTCGTTTTAACCGGATCTTTCCATGTTCTTTTTCATTATTCTCTTCAATAAACAATGGAGCATTAACTACTGTTTCTTTCTCCATCTTGAGGTCTCAGTACCTTGTCCAAGAAGTAGAAGGAAGAAGCTAGAGGGCTTTTTCATTTTACCTATTTAAACATGAAAGTTAATTATTAAAGCTGTATAGACACAGACCAAATAAAGTGTTTGGGTGTATGTGATCACAGTTAATGATATAACTTTACGGAGGTAGAAAAATTTGTTGGAGAAAGATGCTAACACCATTGAATGTAAATGATCACATTCTGATCATTAAAATTAAGCTTTATCTGCAGTTTCCTTAGCTAAAAGGTCAACAGTTAATCTTCACTAAGGGGATCTCCTGTCCCTTTGCTTTCAGTTACTATGAATAAAGTGCAGAATCATTTCCTGATTTGCCAATCAAACAATTAACTTTGGAAAAACCTTGGTTTGTAAACATCATTATGTGACTTGGATTTTCGGAGAAGATTGTGACATAATGTCAACACCCATCCCTCCCGATGTTTGTAGAGCGACTTTAGGGAAACCATCAACAAGACATTTGGATTTTGGGTGTGATGGTTGAGGGATAGGTGGAGGGTGCCTGTCCAGTGTACTTAAGTAAGGAAAAACTGCCCATGTGTACCCAGCCTGAGAGGATGACACTCACCTACTGGGAGAGGAGGAAGCCACAGCAAAAATTGTGGCACACTATGTAACAGCATGTCACAGACTAAGAGGGGCATAAACTATGGACTACTTGCCCAGGTATCCCTTTATCCTTTCTGTTATATCAACCGTTATATCCCAGGGCTGAACCCCTTTATATTCCCTACATTAATGTCCATAGACTACCTGTCCAATCATACCCATATCCCCTACTGTTATATCCTAGGACTGAACCCCTTTATATTCCCCATATTAATATCCATAGACTACCTGTCCTATCATACCCATATCCCCTACTGTTATATCCTAGTACTGAACCCCTTTATATTCCTTATATTAATATCCATATACTACCTGTCTAATCATACCCATATCCCCTACTGTTATATCCTAGTACTGAACCCCTTTATATTGCCTATATTAATATCCATAGACTACCTGTCCTATCATACCCATATCCCCTACTGTTATATCCTAGGACTGAACCCCTTTATATTCCCCATATTAATATCTATATACTACCTGTCCAATCATCCCCATATCCCCTACTGTTATATCCTAGACTGAACCCCTTTATATTCCTATATTATATCCATAGACTACCTGTCCTATCATACCCAACCCCTACTTTTATATCCTAGTACTGACCCTTATATTCCCCATATTAATATCATAACTACCTGTCCAATCATCCCCATACCCCTACTGTTATATCCTAGGACTGAACCCCTTATATTCCCTATATTAATTCCATAACTACCTGTCCAATCATACCCATATCCCTACTGTTATATCCTAGGACTGAACCCTTTATATTCCCCATATAATATCCATAGACTACCTGTCCTATCATACCCATATCCCTACTGTTTATCCTAGGACTGAACCCCTTTATATTCCCCATATTAATATCCTAGACTACCTGTCCAATCATACCATATCCCTACTGTTTAATCCTAGGACTGAACCCCTTTATATTCCCCTATTAATATCCATAGACTACCTGTCCATCATACCCATATCCCTCCTGTTATATCCGGGACTGAACCCTTATAATTCCCTATATTATATCCATAGACTACCTGTCCAATCATACCCATATCCCCTACTGTTATATCCTAGGACTGAACCCCTTTATATTCCCCATATTAATATCCATAGACTACCTGTCCATCATACCCAATCCCCTCTGTTATATCCTAGGACTGAACCCCTTTATATTCCCCTATTAGTCCATAGACTACCTGTCCTATCATACCCAATCCCCTACTGTTATATCCTAGGACTGACCCCTTTATATTCCCCATATTAATATCCATAGACTACCTGTCCAATCATACCCATATCCCCTACTGTTAATTCCAGGACTGAACCCTTATATTCCCCATATAATATCCATAGACTACCTGTCCTATCATACCCTATCCCTACTGTTATATCCTAGTACTGAACCCCTTTATATTCCCATATTAATCCATAGACTACCTGTCCAATCATACCAAATCCCCTACTGTTATATCCTAGACTGAACCCCTTTATATTCCCCATATTATATCCCATAGACTACCTGTCCAATCATACCATATCCCCTACTGTTATATCCTAGCTGAACCCCTTTATATTCCCCATATTATATCCATAGACTACCTGTCCAATCATACCCATACCCTACTGTTATATCCTAGGACTGAACCCCTGTATATTCCCCTATATTAATATCCATAGACTACCTGTCCATCATACCCATATCCCCTACTGTTTATATCCTAGGACTGAACCCCTTTAATTCCCCATATTATATCCATAGACTACCTGTCCATCATCCCATATCCCCTACTTGTTTATCCTAGTACTGAACCCCTTTTATTCCCCATATTAATTCCATAGACTACCTTCCTTCATACCCATATCCCCTATGTTATATCCTAGACTGAACCCCTTTATTTTCCCCATATTATATCCATAACTACCTTCCATCATACCCAATACCCTACTGTTATATCCTAGGACTGAACCCCTTATATTTCCCCTATATTAATATCCATAGACTACCTGTCCAATCATACCCATATCCCCTACTGTTTATAATCCAAGGACTGAACCCCTTTATATTCCCCATATTAATATCCATAGACTACCTGTCCAATCATACCTATATCCCCTACTGTTATATCCTAAGACTGACCCCTTTATATTCCCCATATTAATATCCATACAATACCTGTCCAATCATACCTATATCCCCTACTGTTATATCCTAAGACTGACCCCTTTATATTCCCCATATTAATATCCATACAATACCTGTCCAATCATACCCATATCCCCTACTGTTATATCCTAGGACTGACCCCTTTATATTCCCCATATTAATATCCATAGACTACCTGTCCAATCATACCCATATCCCCCTACTGTTATATCCTAGGACTGACCCCCTTTATATTCCCCATATTAATATCCATACAATACCTGTCCAATCATACCTATATCCCCTACTGTTATATCCTAAGACTGACCCCTTTATATTCCCCATATTAATGTCCATACAATACCTGTCCAATCATACCTATATCCCCTACTGTTATATCCTAGGACTGAACCCTTATATTCCCCATATTAATATCCATAGACTACCTGTCCATCATGCCCATATCCCTACTGTTATATCCTAGTGACTGAACCCCTTTATATTCCCATATTAATCCATATACTACCCTCTCCATCATACCCCATATCCCCTATGTTATATCCTATGACCGAACCCCTTTATTTTCCCCATATTAATGTCCATTTACTACTCTCCTATCATACCCATATACCCTACTGTTATATCCTAGGACGAACCCCTGTAATTTCCCCTTATATATCCATAGACTACCTGTCCAATCATACCCAATCCCCTACTGTTTATCCTAGGACTGAACCCTTTATATTCCCCTATATTAATATCCATGACTACCTGTCCTATCATAATCCATATCCCTACTGTTTATCCCTAGGACTGAACCCCTTATATTCCCCTATTAAATCCATAGACTACCTGTCCAATCATACCAAATCCCCTACTGTTATATCCTAGTACTGAACCCCTGTATATTCCCCATATTAATATCCATAGACTACCTGTCCAATCATACCCATATCCCCTACTGTTATATCCTAGTACTGAACCCCTTTATATTCCCCATATTAATATCCATAGACTACCTGTCCAATCATACCCATCCCCTACTGTTATATCCTAGGACTGAACCCCTTTATATTCCCCATATTAATATCCATAACTACCTGTCCAATCATACCCATATCCCCTACTGTTATATCCTAGGACTGAACCCCTTTTATTTCCCCATATTAATATCCATAGACTACCTGTCCAATCATACCCATATCCCCTACTGTTAATTCCTAGGACTGAACCCCTTTATTTCCCCATATTAAACCTAGACTACCTGTCCTATCAACCCATGTCCCCTATGTATATCCTATGACTGAACCCCTTTATTTTCCCATATTAATGTCCAATACTACCTGTCCTATCATACCCATATCCCCCTACTGTTATATCCTAGGACTGAACCCTTTATATTCCCCATATTAATATCCATAACTACCTGTCCAATCATACCCAATCCCTACTGTTATATCCTAGACTGAACCCCTTTATATTCCCCATATTAAATCCATAGACTACCTGTCCTATCATACTGTATACATATCCCATACTGTTATATCCTAGGACTGAACCCCTTTATATTCCCATATTAATATCCTAGACTACCTGTCCAATACCCTATCCCCTACTGTTATATCCTAGGCTGAACCCCTTTATATTCCCCATATTAATATCCTAGACTACCTGTCCAATCATACCCATATCCCCTAATGTTATATCCTAGGGACTGAACCCCTTTATATTCCCTATATTAATATCCATAGACTACCTGTCCATATCAATACCCATATCCCTACTGTTATATCCTAGGACTGAACCCCTTTACATTCCCTATATATATCCATAGACTACCTGTCCTATCATACCCATATCCCCTACTGTTATATCCTAGGACTGAACCCTCTTTATATTCCCTATAATATCCATAGACTACCTGTCCATCATACCACTACCCCTACTGTTATATCCTAGGACTGAACCCCTTTATTTCCCTATATTAATATCCATAGACTACCTGTCCTATCATACCCATATCCCTACTGTTATATCCTAGTACTGAACCACTTTATATTCCCCATATAATATCCATAGACTACCTGCCTATCATACCCTATCCCCTACTGTTTATCCTAGGACTGACCCCTTTATATCCCCATATTAATATCCAAGACTACCTGTCCATCATACCCATATCCCCTACTGTTATATCCAGTACTGAACCACCCTTTATATTCCCCTATATTATATCCATATACTACCTGTCCATATCCTCCCAAATCCCCTACTGTTATATCCTAGTACTGAACCCCTTTATATTCCTATATTAATATCCTTACTACCTGTCCTATCATACCCATATACCCTACTGTTATATATCCTAGGACTGAACCCCTTTATATTCCCTATATTAATATCCATAGACTACCTGTCCATCATACCCATATCCCCTACTGTTATATCCTAACTGAACCCCTTTATACCCCATATTAATTCCATAGACTACCTGTCCAACATACCCATATCCCTACTGTTATATGCTAGGACTGAACCCCTTTATATACCCATTAATATCCATAGACTACCTGTCCAATCATACCCATCCCCTACTGTTATACCTAGGACTGAACCCCTTATATTCCCCATATAATTCCATAGACTACCTGTCCATCATACCCATATCCCCTACTGTTATCTAGTACTGAACCCCTTTATATTCCCTATATTAATATCCATATACTACCTGTCCAATCATACCCAAATCCCCTACTGTTATATATCCTAGTACTGAACCCCTTTATATTCCCTATATTAATATCCATAGACACAGACAGATAGACAGACATATGATAGATAGATAGATAGATAGATAGATAGATAGATAATAGATGATATTATATAAAACATGAAAATAGATTATATAGACAGATGATATAGTGAGATAAATAACGATGATGATTACAGATATATATAATATAGTAGATAAACGATGATAGATGCAGTACAGATATATAGATAGATAGATAGGATAGAGTAGAATAGATAAACGATGATAGATAGATCAGAACAGATAGATAGATAGATAGATAGATAGATAGATGATAGATAGATAGATAGATAGATAGATACACGATGATAGATAGATGATCAGACAGATATAGATAGATAGATAGTTGTTACATGATACCTAGATAGTATAGATAGAATAAATAGATAGATAGATAGATAGAATAGATAGATAGATAGGATAGATAACGATGATAGATAGACAGACAGATATAGATAGATAGTATGATAGACCTCCGTCTCTCTCGCTCGCTCGCCATCGCTCAGCTCAGTGCTACAGCTCGATTGATACGATATATACCGATACATGATAGCTAGATATATGATAGCTCGCTAGATAGATCGATAGATAGATCGCTAGATAGATGATATGATAGATAGATAGAACGCTTTATAGAATAGACAGAAAGATCTAGAAGATAGATGACTAATAGTTGCTTAGCTAGATACGAATCGATCGCATCATTCCGCTCATATAGATTATAGATAGATAGACGATCAGATCGTCATCGACCCGGATCCGACGCGATAGCATATATGTAAATTAGACTGGTTAAATGGCAAACTAAACTTGTAAAATCACTGTCACACAGATTGTTCAAGTCACAAACTGAGACTGTGTTAATGGGCTCTAAATTAAACTTCCCTATTAGACTTGGTATTACGGTACCATGTAGACTAGTACTCACAGATCCCATTTTGTACTCCCTACCCGGTATGTGAATCCTCCCCTCCTACGTCCCCCAGGCTGCATTCTCTCCGGCTTCACTGTCTGAGTAGAGCCTGGTCACTGTGCCCCATCCTCAGTACACAACACAATCACACCTGGCCCAGCCAGGGAGCCAAGCCTTCAGGCTGGTGGGGGGAGGTGTGTGCTGCCTGCTAGTCTCCTCTACCTGTCTCACCTCCTGCTGCTTCTTTGGCAAATTCTTTTTTTTTTTTTGCTTTGATTAGAATAAGGTTGGGGGCCCCTGTGACCTATTGGGCCTATTGGACCCGTCCCTACTTACCTGACCATTTTGTGAGTCAGATGAGGACGGGTGGAACTCTATTGTTCAGTACAGTAGATGTTAATACATGTGTGTTAGTTGGAAAGAGTAAAGAATAACAAGGGTTTTAGGTTACAGTTCCATTTGTTATTCTGCGTGGTCCGTGTGTTTATATTGCTGTTAATATTAAAGGAGAACTAAACCGAAATTCTTCAATACCAAATCTAAAAGCATTCACTACCCAGAACACCAAGTGTGAGATGATACACCTTGGCCTTTACTTACATATAATTTATCTGATTCTGAAAATAACAGCGCTGCCACGTTACCTGCCTTATCACACCTCTTGTACCCAGTCACAAGGTCTCAAGGCTGGAACTCATGGGAAGGTAATTCGGCCTAGCCGACAGTTCACCACAGTCGACCTGTATGGTGGCTCAGACCGATCGCCAAACGTTCCTTTGTCCAAATCAGACGAAAGCACGACCGGTCGCGGCTACTGTCGGACGTGGCTGCTTTTGCCGTGACCAACAGTCCTTCCTCCTGGCCTTCTGGGCGGAAGCCTTGATCGGTCGGCCAGGAGGAAGAATTGGATGGTGTGTACCCAACAAAATTTTCAATATTTCATTGAAAATCGAATTTCATTCGTATATTTGGTAATGTCTGCCAAAAATTAGAAAAATTCCAATTCATTTAGATTTTTGGAACTTCAATGGGTTTCATGGAACCACTATAGGAACGTAACTTGACAGTTTGGTTTGGAACCACTATAGGAACGTAACTTGACAGTTTGGTTCATCTCTATTTACCAACATGTCCTTTCCTCTGATTAGGTCGACTACCGACATTGGTCGCCCATAGCTGAAAACTGACAGCAATACTGTATAGACTGCTGTGTCTGGTGCTAACTACCTTTCTCTGTACAGAGCGTCTATTTAATTCATCCAAATGCAGAAAAGCAAGGTAACCAGAGCTTTATGGTTGCATTTGTTTTTCGATGTGGAATTCAGGGTTCAATCCCAATCGACACCTATAGCCTAACGCTTCCTTATTCGTTATTTATGTATTGCATTCTTTATAGCCTTTATACCTAACCAAGTGGTTCAATATGAAAAATATTAACCTGCTGTAACGTGATATTGCTATCTAGGTTAGATAATGATTGTTTGTTGGAGTGATGAGGAGTCCCTATGCAGTGCCCCTAGATAGTTTTGTGGTCCAGCAGGACAGATGAATAATGAATGTCACTAGGAAACTTTATACACATTAGATTGGCAGCCAAAGCGGGCATGTATCTTCCTCTTCATCTGACAATTTATCTAATGCATGTTCAACGTGTCAGGTTGGACACAGTCGACCAAACTGGTCGACTGGCAAAAATACAAATTTCTAAACTTAAGACATGACTCGGTGGGAACCAGATGTGTTGTCAGCTTGGACACAGCCCAGGGTCACATCAGTCCATCACGCCCCCTTCTCCCCACCCTGCCCAGAAGCCAGATTTGGCAGGGTGGGATGTCTGTAAACATGAAATTATCAGCACATAGGAAACTTATTAATAACCATCCAATGCGGTATATGAATGTGAATAATGAACCAATGATGAAAAGATATTCCCCACAGGGGTAAATCCATTGGGTAAATCTCTGATAGTGTGTACACGTGATCTGCTCTGTTTGGACATTTCTGTTGGTCATCCCTACGGTTACCAGGGAAATGTCATTAAACCTAATTTACCAAGAGACACAATCACTCCTTAAAGTGAATGTATACTGAAAAAATAACTTTGCGTCATCTTAATCTGTAAGTAAATACATGTAAGTAGCACTTACTCTGAGGTGTATGTGTTACTGCATTCTTTCAATACAGTAGTTGTTTTGCTCAGGCTCTGACCACTGACCTGACAATTATCCAACATACCAACTGTCAAAACTGCATACAGTATACAGCACACCAATTATCAAACCATTCCAACTACAGCAATACTAAATGCTAAAACGTAAGATATTTCAGATTGGATATCTAAAGAAATAGGGGGCAGATCAACTTTCGAGTTCCGAACAGACCCGGACTTCTCGAACTATCCCGGACTCGGACTTTCGATTTTTTTCCGAACTTTCGATAATTTATCGAATCTTTGAACTTCGATAAATCATCGAATTTAAAAAAAAAAAACTCTCCATGCGCCTCTCTCTGCTCTCCATGCGCCTCTCTCTGCTCTCCATGCACCTCACGCGCATTAATAGCTCCTCCATCTGCCGTGCTGTTGCTGGCGGCGGTCGCGCATTAATAGCTCCTCCATCTGCCGTGCTGTTGCTGGCGGCGGTAGTGGTGGTGGTGGAGGGGAAGGGAAGACCGAAGGCCGCACCTGTGGCCTTGGTGTGGGTGCATCTGACGGTGACCCACCCGCCTCCTCAGCTTCACTTGCAGAAACCGATTCCACATCTGCAAATTTATATATAAAAAAGTAAACTTTAATAATAAATAATAAGAAATATTAATAATGAAAAATAATAATGTAAATATTGTGAATATTTTTCGTGTGTACTGTCCTTTAACAACATTTACTACATATAACTACAGTTACATTTACTAATTCTAACACTCTAACATTAAGCTAACTTTAAAAAATATACTTTTAGTCGTTTATGAAAAAAGAGCTTTCAAAATTTGTATTATATGTAAATATAGTAAATATTTATGTGTACTTGTCCTTTAACAAACATCTACTAACATTAACTAACAGTTACATTACAATTTACTAACACTAACATATGCACTTTGAATCCTTTAGGAGAAAAGCACTAAAGGCCCCACAATCATTTGTGTCGGTTTGTGACGCACCATCGCCAATAACAAGTGCTATGAAAGTAACAAGAAAAGTGCAGTAACTTCATATAGTGGTTATACATAGACAGAGCTTGTCATAAGGATCTGCCACAGAACCACCTGATTAGAGTGGTGCAAAAGGTGGTGTTTTATACAACTCAATCACTGTTAAAATTTAATATATAAATGTGATACTTGCCTTGGACATTCTGCTGTCTGCCCTGGACATAGGCACGCCGCTGCCGCTTTAGATCTGACCACCTCTTTTGGAGCTGCGAGGTGGTCAGATCTATGCAAAACTGCGTCCGCAGTTTCACCTGAAGGTGGCGTGTAATGCGCTGCTTGCGCTCTTTTCTGTTGGGGGTGTGGCATCCCGTCATACCCCCCACCATGTGAGATAATCCACCAAGAAATTCTGCCATTCACTACCAAAAGAGAAAACCGGACCGGACTTTCAAAAGTTCGGCCATCTCTTATCAGGTACTAGTATAATTGATTTTAGATTTTCCCATATCATTATATTTGGTCAATTGAATGTGGGTGGGAGGCATCAATTTTGAAGGAACTAAATTAAACAACTGAGCATGTTCAGGGTCACCGGTCAACCCAGGATCAATCTTCCCATTGGCTGTATACTGTGTGTGTGTAGGGAAATAGACTCCATTCCCCTTTTTGTGATGATGATTATGTGGTCTATTGTGTCCAATTCATTTAGTTGGTCCATGAAATAAGCCAGTGGCCATATCAATTGTATAATCAATGCACACAGACACAGCATTTTGTATGGAACTACATTTCCCAGCAACCCCCCTTATACACTAATCTTTGCAAACATCTCTTTCAGGATACAGGGGGAGTCTCAATTGACCTTGTCAATTGGTTCTGTTTATTGCAATTTCTTAGCAACCACCAAAGGCCACCCTAACTGATAGTTACCCAGACTATAAGCATGTTCTTCCAGGACTACATATCCCGGCATTCACCGCAGTGGGACAGCGATAGTCCACTCACCGTCTCCATAACGGAGCTTCGCCGCCTCCTTTCCCCAGCAGCCCTTACCCAGGGTGGAAGTGAAAGCCCTTTACGGAGCATGCACAGTGACAGCACCCAGGCTTGTCATTGATTACCGGAAGTCGCGCTTCTATGACCTGGAGGATTCTGGGAAATGTGGTTCACTGCTAAAGCTGAAGACTCCAAGACTGGAAATGCACGTGCCCCTAAACCTTCTGCTTCAGCCACTTAGGGTAACTGCCCTCTTCCTGCTAAAACTGAGCAGCTATGAAAACCACACATACAAGTATTACTTTATTAAATAAGTCTTAGCTTTATAGAATACACAGGGTGCAGAGCTGCAGAGGGAGGATGATAAAGTGAACCTGGTACAAGCACAGCTCTGTGCAATGCACTTTTAGGGCCCACCAGGAAATCTGAGAATAGGGGCCCACATAACATTTCATATCTCTATTATCACTCATTTACCTATCTATATTCTTACTTGTTTATTAAAATACATTTCTTACTGTCCCAGTGGCTCTGTATTTGAATTTTACAGTTTCCTCTGTTTTCTTGGGTTAATGCGCTGTGGGCTTACCGGGGAATTTCACTATAACCCTGTAGGCCAGTCCGGTATGGCTACACTGAAACTAATGCAGCCTGCGTCATGCATTAAACTTGCATACCCCCAACCATACCGGTTTCTCCGGGGCAGACCTGGTTTGAAGGGTCTGCCCCGGTCAAAATCCCAGTAATCCCTGTAAAGTCCTGCGATGGCAGGGGCGTGGTTATTCTGGCGGTGTGACTGGGGGCAGTTAAAAGAAATCCTCCTTCCTGCAATACTGCATTTCAGCACCAGTCAGTGTTAAGTCAGCCCTCCAGTTCACCAGTCTTGTTAAGTCAGCCCTCCACTTCACCAGTCAGCGTTAAGTTAGCAATCCAGTTCACCAGTCAGTGTTAAGTCAGCCCTCCAGTTCCACCAGTCAGTGTTAAGTCAGCCCTCCAGTTCCACCAGTCAGTGTTAAGTCAGCCCTCCAGTGCACTGATGCACAATTTTGACCTACAGGTCTGTGAACTAAAGGTTCGTACACAGGTGCGACCTCGGGTGTCGACCCACGACGCATGATGTGTACGAACAGCCATTTCGGGCCGATAATCATGCTGTGTATGGCCAAAACGGGCGTTCAGTTGGGGATCATTATCAAGCAGATCTTTGACTGTTCGCCCATTTCGGCCAATAAAGTGCCCATACACGGCACAATTATCAGCTGAATACGGCCCCTCATACACATCATGCGTCGTGGTTCGGCACCCACGATAGCACCTGTGTATGAACCTTAAGACTCCCGGCTGGCACCCCCCACCCCCCCACCCCCAGTAGTGTAACCTGTGGTCGCACAGATTGTCCATATCAAAGGCTGGCCCTGACAGGAGCTTCCACGGAACGTGTGTGAAACTTCCACAATGATCCAGGGACTAATCCGATCGCCACTTCGGTGCATTATAAACTGGTGGAAATGGCTGACAAACTGAGGACGGGGAATTTGCTTAGGGCAAATAAAAACCATTTTTAATGATAAGAACTTTTATTGAATCTCCCTGTACATCAATTTGTATCCGTTTTTCAAACACTGGTGCGTTTTAAAAAATGGACAGATAATAAAACCCAATATGATTTCACAATATCGTTCACACTTGCCACATTGTTCCATTTCAGTCCAGTTTAAAGATGCACTGCTGCACACATTCCCTGTGTTCCTGTGATGTAATTTCCGTTCTGCCGGCTATAGGAAACACGCTAAAGAACAGCAAAATCACCAGAAGCTCCTGAGACTCCCGAATTCCCAGGAAGTGACAACTGCTCTTTGGTCCTGCCCCCTTACATTAGAAAAATGCGATCAAATACACGTTAAAACGCAACACGAAATGCAGAAAAAACATAATTACACCCACGCAAACGGTTAGCAACGGATACAAAAATGTGTAAAAACGTCACTAAACGCACTGTTAGGGAGATTCCATTAAAGTTAACATTTGAAAGCTAACATTTAATTGGGGCAAAATTAGCACCATTATTAACGATAAGAACTTTTATTAAATCTCCCTGTGTTTCTAAGTTGCGTTTTTGTCCTTTCCTAGTGTGAAAAAGCCCATATTAACTGGGAATAGTGAAATTTCCATCAAGCCGAGGCTGGAGAACTGGTTGGCGAGCTGAGCTGGGTGTAACTAAATCAAAATATAGGGGGGGGGGGGAGAGTTTAATCACCTTTACCCACTACTGTTGATAAATGCACCATAAAAAGTTGCTACTAAATAATGGTATAAGATGCCAACACTTACAGTTCCTCAATGTATAAACACAGGTAAAAACTGCCCACGCAGCACAAAAGTTCCCAGGGAATAATCAAAATAAACGCAGATTAGACGTCCACCGATTTCAAGGGAAACTGAGCCTCACTTCACATTTCACCTGACAAAAACAAAGAGGAAAACATTGGCTCCAAAAATTATTGTAAAACCAATACCAAAATGTTTACATTTTGTGTACCATTTTGTATGGGAAGTTATTTTATCATTCACTGTGTGGGGCACTCTTATAATTTTCTGTGTGGGGCCATTTCTATTACTTCACTTCTTCTGTACTTATCAATTATCTATCTTTCCATCTATATCTATTTATATCTATCTATGTCTATCTCTTTCTATCTATTATCTATCATCTATCTCTATCAGATTATTTATCTGTCTGTCTATCTATCTTTTTATTATCTATCAATCATCTGTCAATCAGATTATCTATCTGTCTGTCTATCTATATTTCTATCTATCTATTATCTATCTATCTAGCTAGCTATCAGATTATCTGTCTGTCTATCTATAAGATTATCTATCTGCCTGTCTGTCCATCTATCTATCTATATATCTATCTCTGCACAAGCAAAGTGCAGACCCAAAGTGCACGTTATAGACCAGTTTCAGCTTTATTGAGTTATCATCAGAAACTAACATTTGTTCAGACACAGATATTTAAGCTTTATTTTTGGCTTGACGGGCCTATAATATGTTTCTATAGGGCCCACAGATTAGTAACATTGCTTTATCCATGGCGCAGGTCACCACCACCGTTGATTTGGCCATCACAAAGAATTCTTTCATTACAATTATTCTTTATTAAAGTTACACTTTTTTGGCCATTTACAGCAGTATTACTGTATATAGTATGTACGGTAAGCTTAGAATACTTTTTCAGATGTGCAGATTATTAGTGGGATTATCTCGTGGGAATAAAAAATGTGCAAAGCCACTTGGGTAAAATAATCTTAACATCATAATTTTACTTAGTCAGCAGATCATCTACTAAAGAGAGCATTCTCACCCAACAAAATATTGGCAAAAATCTTAAAAGAAATGTAGCCTGAGGCCCATTTACTGTAAAAAGAATCCCTTTTATTATTAATATACAGCACTGAAAATGTTTAACTTTTTTAATAATTGTACCATAGGTCTATATTTTGTACCATGGGATTAATAATGTAGCTCTGAGCATTATACATCAACAACAACAACAAATAACATTTGTAAAGCGCTTTTCTCCCGTAGGAATCTGTAAGCATGGCTCAGACCAATAATTGGTTGATTGGTAAATTGTGGTAGAGGAAGAACTCTATGAATCCAGAAATGCCAGGCTAAACAGGTGGCTTTTCAGTCTGGATCTGAATAAGTCCAGGGATGAGGCTGTCTTTACTGGGTGTGGTAGGGAGTTCCAAAGGGTAGGGGCATCATGACAGAAAGATCAGTCTCCAAAGGTTTTGAGGCGCATTCTGGGAGTGACCAAGTTTATGGAATTGTGCAGTGATTGAATTGTGCAGATTGTGCAGTGATTTGAAAGTCAACAGTCCAATCTTAAAGAGTATTCTCCATTGTCAGGGGTGTCTCTCTAATGAGGCAAAACAAGCCAAATGCTCAGGGCGGCACCCCTGCTAAATATGAGAGAGGCAGCAGCCAGAGCTCACTTAAATTTTTTTTTTTTTAGAAAAGAGGCAGGCAGAGCAGAAGGAAAATAAACATAGCGCCTGCAAAGGGGCGGCATTCAAAAGTTTGGCTCAGGTGGCAAAAACCCCAGAGACACCCCTGTCCATTGTACTGGTAGCCAGTGCAATGAGGGAAGGATCGGTGTAAAGTGACAGTGGCAAGGCTGGTCTGTTAGCAGTCTGGCAGCAGCATTCTGCACTAATTGTAGGCAGTGCAGGTCTTTTTGTGGGAGACCTACATAAAGGGCATTGCAGTAGTCCAGCCGTGATGTGATGAAGGTGTTTACTAGGGTTGGAACATCCTCTGGGGGGATCAGATGTTTGATTTTTGCAATGTTCTTCAGATTGTGTGTTTAATAAAGTAGGAGGTACATAAATTGATCAAAAAGATAAAATGAACACTAAATAACATTTTATGGCTGAGAATTCCATAACACAAACATTAATCCTATGTAGAACATGATTGTAATTGTACAATATCACCTCTGTACAAGATGTCCTCCCTGTACAAGATTGTATTTTCTGTCAATAATATGATTGATGTTCTGTAGAGTTTTGTGTCTTTTGTTACCATGCAGGTTAAGATATGTTTATGAGGTAGAATGGAGTCTATTGTGAGACCTTTTAGTGAAAAAAATAAAAATATTATTTAAATTATTTATCTATACTACACAAAATTCGAGGTATTCTACACATTATGGGGGGGGGGGTTTAAGATGTAGTTCATACTTTTTGCTATACTTTGCTGTGCTTAGTAATCAGCTGCCATTTGAGATTCTGCAATGGCCCTTTTTCCCAGGATGCACACTTCCTTGGAATATTCCTAACAGTAGTTTCTATTGATCTATCGATTGACTGTTGGGTGGGTCAGACATGCTCAGACCTCTTCTTGCAAACAGGAGGTAAGTACTTTAGATGCATTGACTTATGCACAGAGAAATATCTGGATGGTTAAATTAAGGTCATTATAATTGGAAAATACTTTTTTTTTTTTCAGTATTTGTGCTGAACCCCCTCTGAACCAGATTATTCATTTTTATCAGTTGGTGCAACTTCAAGCAGAAGCTGAAGATGTAGAGTCACTGAACGCAAACATTCTGGAGACCATTTGTAGTGGATCAAAGGAATGTAAACAATGAGTCCGCTGACAATAAACAGGATAACATAAACATATTCCATTTGGGGGCTGCCAATAATTGGTGCCAGGACAAGGTAGACCGAAGCAATCAGGACAATGACAGGAATGATAATTGGAACCTAAAATAAAGATGGAAAATAAATAAATCTATTGACATAGATGGAAGGAGCATTTAACAGACTTATCAAATAATAAAGTTAGTGATCCCCCCAACAAAGTCCATCAATAAGGGCTGAAGGAACCAATCAGACCCACTGTGCTCCCATATTAAGGTTCGTACACACGTACGATCGCGGGTCCCGACCCGCAACGCACGATGTGTACGAACGTTCGTTTTGGCCGATGATCGGCCCGTGTGTAGGGCCTTTATCAGCCGAAAAGGACGGTCGTTCGGCGATCCCCAACTGAATGTCCGTTTCAGCTGATAAAGTCCCTACACACGGGCTGATTATCGGCCGAAACAAACGTTCGTACACATCGTGCATCGCTGATGAATGGGGTGTTACCCTCGAAACGTTGTGTTACCTGTTGATGTTTGGCTCACAATAAATCTTTCACGTTGGAGTGCAAGTCTACTTTGTTTCTCTTCAATCTAACAGGAGAGCCCTGCTACAAGGTAATGTATACAATGTTTCTATAAATTAAAGGGCATGTCCACCCTTATTTTAAACTTTTGTCATATGATAGTATATGTTTCCCCAGCCCCAACCGCTATAAAAAAGTTTTAATAAAGTGCCCCGATCTTTACTTACCTTCCCTCTCTCCTCTGACGCCCGGCCCGGCCTTCTGCTTGCGAGACACTGCAAGCAGGGGGCGGGACCGGCAGCCGCGTCTGTGATTGGCTGAGAGGCAGCTAATCACGGCTGCCAGCTTCTCAGAATGCCGGTGGAGAGAGGGAAGGTATACAGTTCTGGGGACTTTCTTAAAATTATTTTTATGCGGTTGGGGCTGGGGGAACATATACTATTACATGGCCAAGGGGTTTTATGGTAGGGGGAGGGATAGCAAAATGGGAGGGAGAGGGAGGGGGAGAAGGGCTCAGGTAGAATTTTCGAAACGAAACCTGCTTAATTTTGTAAGTAGGTGCAATGATTGACCTTGCCAAATTTAAGCCGTCTGCCTCCACGGCCAAGTTGGGAATTAGTGATGAGTGAGTGAGTGAGTGAGTGAGGGCTTTACAGGTGGAATTTCGAAACGAAACCTGCTTAACTTTTGTAAGTAAGGTGCAATGAATGAGCCTGCCAATTTAAGCCGTCTGCCTCCACGCAAGTTGGAGAATTGCGATGAGAGTGAGTGAGTTGAGGGCGTTACAGGGAATTTCGAAACGAAACCTGCTAACTTTGTAAGTAAGGTGCAATGAATGAGCCTGCCATTTAAGCCGTCTGCCTCCACGGCAAGTTGGAGAATTAGTGATGAGTGAGTGATTGAGTGAGAGGCGTTACAGTGGAATTTGAAACGAAACCTGCTTAACTTTTGTAAGTAAGGTGCAATGAATGAGCCTGCCAATTTAAGCCGTCTGCCTCACGGCAAGTTGGAGAATTAGTGATGATAGTGAGTTGAGTGAGGGAGGGTGTTACAGGTGGATTTTGAAACGAAACCTCTTAACTTTTGTAAGTAGGTGCAATGAATGAGCCTGCCAAATTTAAGCCGTCTCCTCCCAGCAAGTTGGAGAATTAGCGATGATGAGTGAGTGAGTGAGTGAGGGGCGTTACAGGTGGAATTTCGAAACGAAACCTGCTTAACTTTGTAAGTAAGTCAATGAATGAGCCTGCCAATTTAAGCCGTCTGCCTCCACGGCAATTGGAGAATTGTGATGAGTGATGAGTGGTGAGGAGTTACAGGGGAATTTCGAAACGAAACCTCTTAACTTTTGTAAGTAAGTTGCAATGAATGAGCCTGCCAATTATTAAGCTGTCTGTCTCCCACGGCAAGTTGGAGAATTAGTGATGATGTGAGTGAGTGAGTGAGGGCTTACAGGTGGAATTTTAAAACGAAACCTGCTTAACTTTGTAAGTAAGGTGCAATGAATGAGCCTGCCAAATTAAGCCGTCTGCCTCCACGGCAAGTTGGAGAATTAGTGATGATGAGTGAGTGAGGATGTTACAGGTGGAATTTCGAAACGAAACCTCTTAACTTTTGTAAGTAAGGTGCAATGAATGAGCCTGCCAAATTTAGCCGTCTGCCTCCACAGCAAGTTTGGAGAATTAGTGATGAGTGAGTGGAGGCGTTACAGTGTGGAATTTTCGAAACGAAACCTGCTTAACTTTTTTAGTAAAATACAATGAATGAGCCTGCCAAATTTAACCGTCTGCCTCCACGGCAAGTTGGAGAATTAGTGATGAGTGAGTGAGTGAGTGAGGGGTTCGGTGGAATTTCGAAACGAACACCTGCTTAACTTTTGTAAGTAAGGTGCAATGAATGAGCCTGCCAAATTTAAGCCGTCTGCCTCCACGGCAAGTTGGAGAATTAGTGATGAGTGGTGAGTGAGTGAGTGAGGGCGTTACAGGTGAATTTCGAAACAAAACCTGCTTAACTTTTGTAAGTAGGTGCAATGAATGAGCCTGCCATTTAAGCCGTCTGCCTCCACGGCAAGTTGGAGATTAGTGATGATGAGTGAGTGAGTAGTGAGTGAGGGCTTTGCCTTTTATTGGTATAGATTATACTGGTAATTAATACATATACCTGTAGTTCTGGTTGGTACAGGGATACTATATAATATGAGAATTACTGGTATTATTACATATACTGTAGTTCTGGTTGGTACAGGGATACTATTAATATTGAGATTACTGGTATTAATACATATCCTGTAGTTCTGGTTGATCAGGGTACTTTTCAATTGCCATTTGGATGTCAGAATGAATCCCCCCCCCCTTTTTTTTTTAGCTGTTTTTTTTTTTTCCTTCCTCTGGATCAACGGTTAGGTAGGGTTATCAAGGAGGTGTAAGGTTGGACTTGATGGACGCATGTCGTTATTCAACATCGATTACTATGTTTCTATGTAATCCAACAGGAGCCAGGAACGAAGGAGGAAACTTATCTGTAGAGTGATCAAACGCTGGCTCCTCTGACAGGTCCCGACTGGTTCTGACTTTAACTAAACATAATGCACATTAGACATAGCTCCTTTACCTTCCGTTCTTCAAATCCATTTTTTGAGTGAACCTATCATTTTTCAGGGATTCTGTCCTTTACCACTATAGATATAAATGTTATGCTTTTAATGGGGCTAACAATATAATTATAAGTGAATCTACTGTTACTCAATGGTGCTGTTCATATGAAGCATAACCCCCTACCCCCCGCTTTCCCTTGTACAAGCATACTCTAGGGAGAGAAGCCAATGGGGTATGGGAAAAGCCTAAATATGTTTGTAGACATTTGTAAAGAAAACACAGAGATTTGTTTCATTCAACTTTTTTAGTAGAAGTAGCACCTGTGCCTTTGGTGCTAATAACAATAATAATAATAAAAAATAATAATAAAATAATATATAATAAAATAATAATAATAATATAATATAAACCAAACATGGTGCTAAATGCACCTATTTATTTTTTAAACATTTGTCGCTTCATGCGCCTAATGCCCTTTTGCATGGAGAGCATGCGCCTCTCATGCGCCTCTCTCTGCTCTCCTCCATGCGCCTCATGCGCATTAATATCTCCTCCATCTGCCGTGCTGTTGTGGCAGCGGTGTGATGGTGGTGGTGGTGGAGGGGAGACCGGAGGCCGCACCTGTGGCCTTGGTGGGGTGCATCTGGCAGTGGTGACCCACCGCCTCCTTAGCCTCACTTGCAGAAACCGATTCCACATCTGCAAATTTATATATAAAAGAATTTTAATAATAATAATGAAAAATATTAATTGAAAAATAATAATGTAAATATGTGAATATTTTTTGTGTACTTGTCCTTTAACTAACATTTACTAACATTATCTACAGTTACATTTACTATACTAACACTACACTAACTAACTTAACTAAATTTAAAAATATCCTTTGAATCGTTTATGAAAAAAGAGCTTTTAAAATTTGTATATTGTAATATAGTAAATATTTTTCGTGTGTACTTGTCCTTTAACAAACACTACTAACATTAACTAACAGTTACATTAAAATTTACAACACTAACTAACCACTAACATATGCACTTTGAGTCCTTTAGGTGAAAAGCACTAAAGGCCCGCAATCGTTTGTGGTGGTTTGCGAAATTGCGAAGCGCTATCGCCAATCACAAGTGCTATAAAAGTAACAAGAAAAGTGCAGTAACTTCATATAGTGGTTTACTTAGACAGAGCTTGTCAGAAAGATCTGCCGCAGAACCGCCTGATTAGTGGTGCAAAAGGTGGTGTTTTATACAACTCAATCAAAGATAAAATTTAATCTATAAATGTGATACTTGCCTTGGACATTCTGCTGTCTGCCCTGGCACGCTGCTGCCGCTTTAGATGTGACCACCTCTTTGGAGCTGCAAGGTGGCCAGATCTTAAACGAAATGCATCCGCAGTTTCGCCTGAAGGTGGAGCATAATTCGCTGCTTGCGCTCCTTTACGTTGGGGGTGCCAACTGGCATCCCGACATACCCCCGCCTGCCATTCACTGGTGGCCATGTTTTCTCTAGCAAAGAAATGGTGGAATGACTACACCCCACTTTCCAGGCTCGATTTTAGATCCTGGATTGCATATGAAGTCAATGGGAAAAGGGATTATAATCGAATATCAAAATCGAATCCGCGAGTAAATGTACATGGTATCTAGGCACAAGCATCGAATGGCGAGTAAAGTGTCCATTAAAGCCTATACGCGAGCACCGAATCCGCGAGTAAAATGTCCATGGTATCTAGGCGCGAGCATCGAATCTGCGAGTAAAGTGTCCTTAAAGCCTATACGCGACATCGAATCCGCGAGTAAAATGTCCATGGTATCTAGGTGCGAACATCGAATCTACGAGTAAAGTGTCCATTAGAACCTATACGCGAGTATTGAATCCGCGAGTAAAATGTCCATGTTACTCAAACGTTCGGACACGAAAGCTCAAAGTAGCGCGCGTGAGAGTAAAATCGATTTTACTTAAGTCCTGGATATTGGAACATGCTCCTCAGACCATTTCCTAGGTCCCCACAGCCATTTACATTAAGTTACCATTAATATTTAGTTGTATGTGACTCGAACTTTTTCGAACTATTTGCCTCCCATAGACTTTGACGGGTCCGTTTTCGAACTTTCGAACTTTCCCAATAGTTTGAAGGTTCGAAAACTTTCAATAGTTCGACCATCTCTATATAAGAGGAGGTGACATAACCAAAAAATTACTTCAAAGAGAAGTAACGTGGATTTATTATTTGAAAATCATGGCACCAAGGGAATTAAGAGGAGTCTGACCTGACCCCTTTCATTTGAACATGCTGACTGTCATTTGTCATTTACTCTCTGATTGAGGATATTTCAAACTGTTCATTTTGTCATTATAGATAAGAAACATGTTATGGATTTAACTTACGTGATGGAACTGCCAAAGAACTTTCCATGCCACATGGAAAGTTAAATATTATGCTATTTCTCATGATGTCATATATTCATATAAGAAAATTAATTTTCTTTTTTTTTTTTTTATTTAAAAAAGCAACTGAAAACCCCCTCCACACATGTAAGTAATGATGTCCTAGATCTAATTGGTAATATTAAGGACTGAAAATTGACACATTTGCTTTAGTCTTGTAAAGTAAGTCTAAGGTTCAATTAACAACAAAAGATATAATCCCTGACATATATTTATAGAGTAACTTCAAGCATGCCCTCTTCGTTACTTGGAACTGACAATAAAGGCATAATCTCGGTCACAAAGTATTATCCATCTTGGAAGTCACTTGACCCAACATTGGTATGTAGTTCCTTTAGTTTCTAGGGGGGTTTCTAGGATTTTCGGCACCCTGAGAAAACTTTGTATAGCGGCCCCTATCAGTAGTAGGTGGTGCATGCAGAGCGCCTGCCGTAATGGGTTGGGTGGGCTTTCTAGTGGTTATGGCTTCCTAGGGTGGGAGTGGCTTATCATTTGGCACACCCTATGTTTTAGAGATTAAAATGATAGTAAAGGCTTGGTATCGCTAAAAAGTGATGCTGCATGCACCTTTATAACATGGCCCATTACCCCAGTGCAAATTCAATGGAAAAAAACTTTCCGGAAAGTATTTTCCAGAAGGTGTTTTTTTTCCTGCATTCGCACAGATCAATACTTGCCACAGATTAATACTTAGGTGTAGAACTGATCACTTAGTATTATTTGCATTTTTATAATTATTTATTATTTGACTCCCTTAATGCTACGGGTGTCCAAAAGAGATAATGTGGTTTTCCCCCATTGGTTTTGGATGACACCAAATTGGGCTAGGGGTACAAGGATCTGCTTTTTGGGGGACTTTAAACTCTCAAGTGCCACAGAACATGCCACAAACATGCCACCTCTGACAGGCTCTGTGAGGGTGCCACCTAAGGCAAGATTCTCAACTTGCCTCATGGTTTTATGTATGACCCTAATCGAACATCAGATTGAAGTAACGTCAGTCAGGTGTAAGGCCAGCATAAGTCTGAGTAATGAATCCCAGTTTCGAAACAAACCTGTTTTCTCACTCTAAACTGCCGGCTTTGAAAATATGCGAATCCAATTTTTCTAAATTTTCAAAACTCTGCCCGTTTTGAAAAATCAAAATCATAAATTGAAATCTCGGAATACCATTCAAAAACGATATTGTCTTAAATTAAAAATCTAAATTTTAAAATGGAATTTGAAAATGTCTCTCGAGAAATCCAAAATGTCCGCAGAACAACTATCGGTATGAATTATCATTCATCATTCGTATTTACCTCCTGCAGTCTATTTGTATTTGCCATATAAATATGCACTGATATAAACATTTTTCCCCATACCATAAACGCATATAAGGCAAATTATTTCTTATTGTGACTTCTAAATTTTATTTGTAATTTTTTTTTTTTACATTTGTATTGTGATTTTATCCAGATATACGTTAACTTAACACATTCATTCCATTAATATTATCATGTGAATTCATTGTTGGTTACATACATAAGCCAGTTATGCAATTCTGGAATTACTAGATAAACTAAATTGAAACTAACTTGTTCTTGTTTTAGACAACCACTAAGAATGTTTTCTTAGTAAAAACAATTAAAAAATAGAGCATTTGTGGAAATGGAGCTTTATTCTTACAAAAGATTTGTAAAACTGACACTTATTAGAGAATAGTTTGATTAGATCTAAATTGTGCTGTATTTTTTTGCCTCTGTTCAGTGAAGCTAAACTGTGCATTCCCTAATATTTAAGAATATTCCCTAAAACTGTATGGACAAGTTTTAAAAAGGAAGAAAAGTCAAGTGTTCTATTTGCCATTATAAAAATGCTTTGTATATGGACCCAGTAAATGCCATCTGCACTGCCTTTGCACAGTTTCATGCACAATATTTCTCGGAAAAGTATAGATTCAGAACTGGAATGTGGGCTGGACTATCATGGCCCTATCGGGACTCCATTACCATACCTTATTCTAGGACAAAATAGAAAGGTTGGGAGATGTTTTTTTAGAGGTGATAAAACCTCAATTTGGTCTATTCTTGGAACACATTCATCCCAAATAATGGACCAACAGTTTTCCACCAACAAAAAAACGGGCACATAAACAGAGAATTTCCCCCCGTGATTTGTGTTTACTATTGTGAATGCAAACTTTGAGATTTTCATTTTTATGTGTCTTTTGTTACGGAGAGGAGGCAAGCCCAAGAGTTAATAAATTATTCAAAATTATTCGCCAATCAGTCACATTCTGCACTCTAAGCTATCACCATTACAGATTTTCAAGGCCATGCCCGGAGGACTTCAAAAGCTTTCTGGTTTTAGGTCACATTGCTCCATAGATTTTTAATAAATAAGCAATTTTATTAAATATACTCGTACCCTCCACACAAGAGGAAGCACTAAAATCTCTTAACTACAGGAATGTGAGTTATATCAGCTTAAACAAGATAATTTGTACAATTGAAATGTTGATTGATTGCCAACTAAGATCCAGCAGAGAAACACAGTGAGAACATTGGCAGGTAAAACTGCCCTACTGGTCAACATTATCATTTATTTAACATTCATGTCACTTGATTTATACAGCCAGGAGATCAAATAAAATACCAGTGATTGGCCGTTACAGCCATAGTGACGTGATGTATAATCAGGGCATTATGGTATTGAAAATATGTTGCGTGTTTGATAAAAACAAAACCTGAAATGTCATCGTCAAACCAACTTATGAATTACTTAGTCTATCACTATTTACAGGTGCTGAAGGTATTTATCAAAATTTTGTATACATTGCACAATAATTGGACATTTAGCCACAGATACATTTACTTGCAGGGACAGATTTACACCTGAGTAGCCTGTAGGCTCAAAAAGCCTGGTGTCCTTAGCCTCACCCCTAAACACAGACCACACAATCTACCCGCCTAGGGCCCCTCCTACCACAGGCACCCCTAGGCACATGCCTAATGTGTCTAATGGTAATCCGGGCCTGTTTACTAGTATTGTTCAAAAGTTCTTAAAAGTTACCATACCTGTTGCAAAACGTATTGCTGATACACTATATATGGACACTTCACTATAATAGCCCAGCAAGAGTTTTTTAATCTTTATTCTTAATTATATTTAATCCTCCAATTTTTTCATAAATTGGTTCAAAAATTGGTTAGTGTGACTTTAACCAGTTAGGAGAGCACAGCTGAGACACTGTGGCTCTTAGTAAATGAGCCTGTATATTTTTAATCTACAGTGGACATTATTATTTCTTTCCCCAGAGTGATAAAATAACTGATTTCCGCTGATGTGGCCGCTCGTCAACAGTCACATGTGCATTTCGCACATCTGTATGAGCGTTTAGTTCCAAGTTAATCCAGGGTATAATCTGATCGCCAGCTGGGGTCAGGAAGGAATTTTTCCCATCTGGAGCAGATTGTCTTAAAATGGGTTTTTCGCCTTCCTCTGGATTAACTATTAAATATGTAGAAATAAATAGTTAGAATAATAACAAAAGGGTAGAAATCAATAAAATACTAAAAAGTTTTAGAGAAATAAAGAAAAAAACAGCTGAGTTTTATTAGAGAAAATATGTTTACTCATTATGGTGTTTATTAAACCCTTAGAATACTGTGTATATGGACAGTGGCTTATACAGTCCATCCAAACCACCCAAATTCTCAGCTAACCTTTACATACTATATTATATAATGTTATATCATATAATATAATATTTATACATACATGATCATATAAAATAATATTTTGACTCCTGTGTACATTTAACAAACAATACAACCTGCCACCCTGTCATTATTGTTAACGTGTTAACGTGTGGTAAACAAAACAGTCAGCCTGCAAAACGTTCTGGCTAAACACACTTAATGGACCAATAGAATAGTGTTTCAGAAACTGCTGTATAATGTAATGGGCAGTAGTTGCTGTAAATAGTATAGAGGCCCAATATATGTGGTGTTAAGTATATGTAGTCAGTAACTAGGGACAGTAGTTGCTGAATAAAATATAGGGGGGAAAATAACTACGGTATAAAATATACAGGGGCAATAACTATGGTAAAAATATAAGGGAGGGGACATAACGCAATATAAAGTATTGGGGCCAATAACTGCTATATAAAGTATAGGGGACCAATGACTGCTGCCTGGAGGGCTGACTTTACACTAAGGGCTAAACTGTAAGGCAGACGAGTCAACTGGAGGGCTGACTAATCACTGGCTTGTAAGTTCAGCAGCCATGTTTAGTCAAGCTTCCAGTTACCCAGCCAGTGCCCTAACAAAGACAGGAAATATAAGTGCCACTGGAAAATATAATGCCACACCCTACCACAGATTAGTAAATATAAGATGTCCACCACAGACAGGTAAATATCAGATGCCCACACAGACTGGTCATATAGGATTCTTACCACAGACTGATAAATATAATGCCCACACAGGCCGGTCAATAGCAAATACCCACACAGACTGGTCAATATAAGATGCCCACACAGACTGGAAAAATCAGATGCACACACAGATGGGACAATTTAAGATGCCAACCATACTGGTTAAATCAGATGCCCACAAAAGACTTGTCAATAAAGATGTCCACCAAAGACTGGTAATAATCAGATGCATCACCACATACGGACAATATAAGGTGCCTACTACAGACTGCACAATATCAGATTCCCCCACACACTGGTAAATGTAAGATTCCCACCACAGACTGGTAAATATCAGATACCCACAACAGACGGACATATAAATGCCTAACCAAACTAGTCAATATAGGATGGCCATCACAACTGAAAATATAAGCGCCACTGGTAAATATAATGTCCATGCCTGCAACAGATTGGTAATTATAAGTTTACCACACAGAAGGGTCAATATAAGATGCCCACCACAGACTGGTTAATATCAGATGCCCACACAGACTGTAAATTAAGATGCCTACCACAGACTGCTCAGATCACTGGCCCCCAAATTTACTTAACTGACAGCAAGGAGAACTTAAGGCTCGTACACACATCTGATCTTGGCACCAACCCTGGACCGCGACGAACGCTGCTTCAGCCAATAATTGCACGTGTGTATGTGTTTGGTTACCGGTCTTTCAATGATCCTCCATAAGGGCGAATTGTACATTCGTTGCACACGTGAACGTACTGGGGGGTCATGGGTTGGTGCCAAGATCGGAAAAAAAGTTATGCGTTTGTGCATGGAGTTAGTAGTTGAGTCAATAAGACAAATTTGGCAAACACAAATTCTTTCTAGTATAAGAAGGAGCATAGAGTCAAAAGAAAATTTGGGCACCAGTCCTCAGAAAGGGTGTAAACAAATTATAAAGTACAGAGGAGACAACTAAACTGATAAAAGGAATGGAGATTTTGTGTTATGAAGTTGCACTTCCCCAGAAAAAGGTGTTTGCAAAGGAATATGGTAGAAGGGTACTACAGTCAAATAGCTGGGGACCTTTCTTTCATTGGGGGGAAGAAATGACTAGAGTACTCTCCCTGTCCATCCAAGCCATGCCTCCTGTAGGACAAAGTTCTGGGATACCGGGCAGACCTTTAATATTGGATCTGTCCTGGGGGGGGGGGCTGTATGAGATATAGTTGCATGTAAGTTATTTGCAGAAAGTCTGGGTTCAAAGCTTTCAGCTGTATCAACTAAAATTCTTGGGGGGTTTGTAATTTATATAAAATAAGGAGATGGGCAGATAGCAAAGGAAGAGAAATTTAGGGTTGCCACCTAACTTGCATGAGAAGGTTCTCATTCATCCAGATCATGGTTTATCTGTATATTTCATCATCCAGGTCATGGTATATCTGTAATAGTCATCCATCTAGGTCATGGTATACTGTAATAGTCATCCATCTAGGTCATGGTATATCTGTAATTTTCATCCATTCAGGTCATGGTATATCTGTAATATTCATAAATTCAGGTCATGGTATATCTGTAATATTCATCCATTCAGGTCATGGTATATCTGTAATAGTCATCCATCCGGTCATGGTATATTGTATCTGTAATATTCATTCATCCGTAGGGAATTTTTGCAAGGGCAAATTTTTGCACCTCTTACTAAATAACCTGATTGACATGGGTTGGTTTTTTTCTTTGTTCATAATATCATTGATATATTCATTGCACTCAGTAGAATCAACAATACAATAACTCCTAAACTAACTTAAAGGCTGATGCCAAATAGCACATACAGAAACACACTTGAAATCTGCATCAAAAATGGTGATCTGTCATCAGTGAAGTGCAAACAGCGGAGCCTGTCACATTTGAATGCACTGGCATTCTATTCTCTGCACGATCGTATTGAGAAATACAGCTGGAAGCGCATGAAAATTGCACCAGTGTGGTCTAGCTCTAAAGAGAAAAAGCCCATTTGCAAAACATTTATATCTGTGTTTAACTGACCTTGAACTATGCTATATAAGGGATTTGCTAAGGCATTGAAACAACCTAAGTACTGCTCTGTGCAATGGATTTCTTATCATGTGCTTACTTAAGGTTGAATATTGGAGGGTATGCTATAGACTTAAATAGACTGTACCCATTTTCCACAGCTGGAAGAGCAAGTAATCGATTGCCTTGATACCTGGAAATAAAGAAATGGTTGGCTTCTTCTGGAAGGTGAAAATGATCAAGATTGCTTTTTTAGGTATCTCTACAACCAGTGGCCATCCCTTTTCAGTAACTTCCCTATTGTTTTTTCTGTCTGAAACAGAACAAATCCGTAACCATTGGGGAGGTCCCCAAAAGAATTTACTCCAAAAACAAGAGATGGGGCCCAGGAATGTGTCATTGATTATCTTTTCTTTATTTATTTAAGGCAGTTCAGGAACAAGATGACTCTCAAGGAAAGTAATTAGAGATATTTGTAAATGTCTTTTTGTTCCTGAATGACCTGAGGGCTAGTTGACACTGGAGCACGTTTGGTGCATTTTACATTGCACCAAACACAGTGCACATAGAAATGAATGCCGCTGTTCCAATTACGCATGCAATGCACTGCATTGTGCGTTAATGCAATGGAACAACACACGCAATCGCAAACGTGATGTTCTGCTGTGCTCTAGTGTGAACGGCCCTTAAACCGCAAACTTGGGATTGGCTAGAGGAATTTCTGGGACAGAACACAGGCATGAAAAGGGAGGAAAAGAGGAAGTGGAACCACAATTTTTCTTCGTATTAGAATTGTAAATGGATATTGGGTAAATTCAGTGAAATTCATTGGACTCCTGCCATGTGTGATCTCCGCTGCTGTCTTTGGACTGGAAATCAAGTCTGAATATGTGTCATGATTATACTGTTCAGTTTTGGTTTTATTGATATAAAAACCAGCAATGACAACATAATGTCCTTCAAGTTAGCAAGACTGGAGGCATCCCTACTTTGCACTGAACATAGGCAAAACTCTTCATGTTACAGAGACAAACATCAGGTTGAACTTTTTTATTGCTTATTGAGAAATTACCACAAAACATTATCACCATTTTTTTGGAACAAAACAGGGAGATGCAATATCCTGTGCTAACAGAAAATAAGCACTAAAATCTAACCTATGTAACTAACGTGTTAGTGAAGGTTTGCACTGCCTGCACCATGTCGCCGGTTTTTACGCTAGTTTTTTACGCGACAATTAACGCCTCTTCAATGGTGTCTTTAAAATACTCGCAAATGGTTGCAACTTACCTCTAGCTTTTTTCGCAATGTATTAAGTGATTATACATTACGGAAACAAGTGCACGTAGGTTGCGATAGTGAAATATATTGCATCTCCCCAATACCTCCCAATAGAGCATGTCTACCACTGAATTTACCAACTTTTGCCTCCATGTAGATGAAAACTGAACTGCATCACTGTGTAAACTTAATCAAGTCTGCAGCCTCTCTTTATTGACTGAGGTTTTCCAAGTCAGCTAGCTAATCAAAGCCTACAACCTTAATTATCCCCCAATTTGAAGGTGGATGGGGCTTCATGGCCATCCCCCTATGTCAAAGAAAGCTTTTTATCCCTCCTTCCCTTTTTGCTCTTGCACTTGTTAAATGCGCACCTTATAAAACCAGCCAACTTGAGGGTTGATAACTCCCAATTTCCACATAGGGTTTCGACAAACTTGACTGGGATAGAGGGGAGCAGGAAGATACTTCGATATGTCCACCAAATACATGCAATTTTTTTTTATTACTGAAATGTCCACATTGTCTTTGTGCGCCAAAAAATTATACGGCACTCAAATGGTTTAGGGCCCTTCAATGGGCCACAACGTCAGTAGGAAAATGTGCTTTTTGCAGAGTGCAGATGGCCCCCCTATCAGTGAAGGGGTTGGATGGACAGAATCAGAGCTGCTCCAAAGTTGAGGATGCCAGTAGCATTTTATGTCCTTTTGCAGGTTGGAAGATGGAAAGTAAAGATTATTGACCGTTCAATAAAATTTATGTTTTCTCTTTTATGCAGTTCTGCCATAACCCTTTTAAATGTTGGTCTGCTCAGGTAGAAAAATAGCAATCAAAGTGCCATTCACTGTTGACCGTTGCATCTCATTTTACTGAATGGGAAGCAAGCACATTGTATTAGGTATCACTTGAGAATGCAGAGGTCATTGTCCTCTTGCAATGCTTGTAAAACACACTACAGCGTGCCATAGACAGCAGGTTTTTCCTTTAGCAGGATCATGAAAATTTGCACACCTGCAATAGCATGTCCCATACATGAAAGGTATTTGGTTTTGTGCTAAATTAGGAAAATCAAAAGTGGCAAATAACTTTTAGAATGTCTTCACTGAATTCGGAGGAAGTGGATGTAGCAGTGACATGTAATGTATGTGGAGTGGGTGCTTATTGAATTATGCAATGTTAGGACCTGGTACTGAACAAACAGCTAAAGGCATCAAATTCTATTGGGCCCCTAAAATGTGTCATTGTAGTCAAAGCTAAAACAGAATTTTATGGGCATTTCTATTTAATCCCACCCTAATCCCCTTGTCCTTTGCAAATGACCTATTTGGACTCACATCCATCCAATCACTCCAATCTGTCAGTTTCAGTTCACAAGCTAAATGCAGCCACTATACCACCGTACAAGTATGAAATGTCTATGCAATTGCATATTGACCCTTAAAATAGCCCCTTCAATGTTTTTAAAGGCCGATCAGACATTGTTGACTGAATAAACAAATAATTGAGCAAAAAAGTGTGGTGTTTTGCCAGAACAGTACATTTCTTCTATTACAAAAAAATTATATTACTATTTTTATTGTACTCTAACTTTACCAACATGATTTTAATGTTTGTGGTTTTCCAGAGGGGCCAAACCTGCCAGGCTCCTCAACAATGGCCACCAAATGCAGTAAGCCTACTCTAACTTAATGGTACTGCTGTTGTGAAGTTTTACACTTTCACCCACTTTCCTTTCCCTTGCATATGCATAGTCTGAGGGAGAAAAGCCAATTTCTTCCAAGCCTGTCCTGACTCCTCAAACAATGAGGACAAACTGCAGTGAGTCTTAATGGTTGCTGATGCTATTAAATGTTTTTCTTTGCCCACTTTTCCCGTATATGATGCAAATTGCAAAATAAAGATTAAAGGTTAAAGATTAATACATCACATTTAAAAAAAAGAGCAGTATTTCCATTCTAATGACCTAAAGGGACAGTTCAGTGGAATTATCAATATTTGTTAAATTGTTAGTTTGTGTAATGCCTTCTTAGTTATGCTACATATTCTCTCCCATTTTGAAAAATCGTTTGATTTCATACCCTTTGCTGTTCCCTGCTGATGACATTAGTGAGCTGACATTTCAGGTTCTAATGGTTCTTCTTCTGAATTAGCAGAATAAGGTTATTGGGATAAAAAATACTGCTCTTTTTTTGAAAGCATATGTATTTGCACTTAACTTTTACTCACCCCCGAAATATTGACTTCTTGTTTGCAGGAACTCTAATATTTATCCTGGGTTAATTCAGTTGCTTAGTAGAGATCTGAGCATGTTTGACCCATCCACAGCCAATCATGTAGAAATTACTGTTAGGAACATGCCAAGGTAGTGTGCATTTTGGAAGAAAGAATCGTTATAGAACCTAAAATATTAGCTCACCAATGTCAACAGCAGGAATAGCAATGGTATAAATTCAACTGATTTTTCAAAATGGAAGAGAATATGTAGAATATCTAGGTATGCATAATATCCTAAGATTTTTGATTTTTTTTATATTTCTGTTTTACCCCCCTTTTGTTGACGTATACAAAAGGAAGTGTTGCCTCTCCATGCTGGGCATGATTCCTTTTGTATAATAATGAGCCCCACATGTGAAGGAAGTTACTTTATTTAGTTACAGTAATTTACTATTGCTATTTGAACCTTATTTTAATTCAAACTTTTCAAATATTTGTTCCTATTGACTTTAATGGGTCCAATTTTACATTTCAGAAGTTGAAATTAGAATTCGAGACCAGATTTTTGAAAGTTCGGCCATCATTGTCATTTGTGGCCAAAGCCATAGGTCTCATGACTAAATTGCAGCCCAAAGAGGACTGCAGATCAGACGTGATTGCTCTTAAGGACTGTGTGTGCAGGAAGCAGATTAATCTTTCTTTCAGTTAAAGGGGTGTGCTGGGCTTCTATATTCTAGTATTGCACCTGTTGTAATCACAACAGGTTGTGAAAGTGTTTTGTTTTTTCCCTCTCTTCCTGGCTCTTGCACTAATTGGTGTGGGGGCTGGGCCTATTAGTAGTTAAATAGGATTCACATTGGAAACGAACTAGAGTGCAAAGTCCCTTGCTCTTAGGACCTTGATCTCAAGGACATGAAAGAGAAGGACATTTAACAAGAAGGGCAATTAAAACAGGTTTATGCATCACTGTGTTGGTGTTGTGGATTGAAGGAACAGTTTGTCAGTACCATGCAATGTGACTCCTGCCACATGTATAGGAACCTGGAGCAAACGTTCCAGGGACCTAATGTCTGTATCAGGTTTGAGTGGGTTGCCCGTTTGGAAGCTGAGGTGGAGAGTCTAAGGGGCAGCTTTGCAGCATTGCAGGATTGGCAATCTGGGGGGTCAGCAGGCACTGGCTGGGGCCATATAGAGGTGGGTGGGAACCGAGGTGGGACAGGGAAAGTTGAGGGGGGAGGTAGTTTTTTTAGGTTTAGGGGAAGTGGGAATGGAAGGGTATGGGTGGCTTCTTCCCAGATTGCCCATCCCAACAGATTTGCCGCCTTAGGTATGGAGGACACCTCGGATTTAGCATGTATGAGGGGGTTAGTCCCTTGAGCCCCCAGAGGACTACCATCTCTGATACAAGGGAGGAGGAACTAAGGATCAGGATTGCTAGGCAGGTGGTAGTGGTAGGGGAATCCATTATAAGTAAGGAGATATGGTATCTGCTGCCAAGACCCTACATGCACCTGTGTGTTGCCTGCCTGGTGCTAGGGTTCGGCATGTGGTGGATCGTGTAGACAGATTATTGGGTGAGGCCGGTTGTAACCCGGCGGTCTTGGTTCACATTGGTGCCAATGACAAAGTTAGAGGAGGAGGTGAGGTCCTTAAACATGAGCTAGGAGCCAAGTTAAAAGCAAGGACCTCCAGGGTAGTGTTTTCAGAAATACTTTGGCAGAGGCAAAACACCTCTGAGGAAGTGACATAGTGTCACGAAATGCGTAAGGTGGCGTCTCACGAGTACCATGCTCCTCTCCTGTTTGGGATTCCATGTTTTGTAACGGTACTGAACCCTAAGTGATTTTTATGGATTAACAATAAAGATTTTGATACTTTTTTACCAGTACGTTGTAGCTCACCTATCATTTTTGTGTTTGACAATATTAATAAATCTCCTGGACCGGATAAAATACATCCTCGGTTACTTAGGGAGCTAATTCATTTTATCTAGGCCATGTTCTTATTTTGCAGAATTTCCTCATGTCCGGAGGTGTGCCTCTGGATTAAAAAAAAGGCTGAAGTTATTCCAATATTCAAAAAGGGTAGTCCCGTTCACAGCGGGTATTACAAGGCCTGAAAGTTTAACTTCAGTGGTGGGAAGATCCTGAAGGACTGATATTATAAGTAGTAACCAGCATGGATTTAGAAGGAATAGATCTTTTCAAACTAACTTGCTTGGCTTTTATGAGGAAGTAATAGAAATTTAGACTCTGACATAGCAGTAGATGTAGTTTTACTTGGATTTTGCAAAGGCTTTTGATACAGTCCCTCATAGGCGACTAATGAATAAGCTAGGTCTGTTGGTCTGGGAGTCACATTGTACATGGATAGAAAATTGGTTAATGAATAGGTGCAGAGAGTAGTTGTAAATGGGACTTCATCATTATGAAACTAAAGTGCTAAGTGGGGTGCCACAGGGTTCTGTGCTGGGGCCCTTCTATTTAATCTATTTATTAATGATTTGGAAGTGGGTATTGTCACAAGGTTTCTGTGTTGCTGACGACAGAAAAACTTTGTCGACCATTAAAAACTTCAGAGGATGTGCATCATTGCAGGGGGATCTAGATAGATTGTCACATTGGCTGCGAGTGGCAGATGAGATTCAATGTTGATAAATGTTAGATGATGGCATTTTGGCTTAAATCCTTGTGCTACTCATACTTAGATGGCTCGGTGTTAAATGAATCCCTGTTGGAAAGGGATCTTGAAGTTTTGGTGTATACAAACTTAAAGGTAGCAAGCATGCCAACGGCAACAGCCAGAGCCAGCATAGTATTGTCTTGTATAAGAGAGGCATGGATTCAAGGGAGAAAATGTTATTCTCCCTCTTTACAAAGCATTGTAAGGCCTCATTTGGAATATGCAGTGCAAGTTGGGATCCTGTGTACAAAAAGGACATCTTTAAAATGGAAAGGGTTTCAGAGAATGCAACTAAATTAATAAGGGGATTGGGGAGCTTGAATATGAAGAGAGAACTGGAAAGTTACAATTATGTACACTAGAGAAAAGTCGCTTGCGTGGGAATATGATTACTGTGTATAAATACATGAACGGGCCATACAATAAACTATCTGGGGCATTGTTCACCAATAGAACATGTTACAGGACCGAGGACATCAATGTTCGGAAAGGGTTTTTCACGGTGTAGAACAGTAAAGCTATGGACCTGTCTTCCAGTGACGTTGTTATGGCAGGTTTATTGGTCAGTTTAAAAAAAAAGCTGGATGGGTTTCTGCAAACAGGAATGTTGCTGGTTACTGGTATTGATACATAAAGGAGTTGATCCAGGAAATTCCGATTGCCATACATTTGGTGGGTTTTTTTTGCCTTTCCTCTGGACAACACCAGTTAGGCAGGAAATGAGGATATTGCTAGATGGGTTGGACTGGATGGACGTAATGTCTTTATCAACCTCAAATACTATACCATACTATTTTCCAACATACTCACTCGATCATTCGCTTGTCCGATCCGGATGAACGGGGGAACCTAGATCAGTTGCAGCGCCTGCTAATTCACCATGCATTTTTTGGCCCCAAAAATCTTGGTGGTGTGCAGGGCCGTTTCGCTATCTTTTTGCCCTAGGTGCCCTCTCACCCATTTGCACCCCCCCTAAAAAAAAACAACTAAACATTGGCCAGCCAAACTTCCTGCAGCTGGGTGTCCCCATTCATTCCTTTTTGAGACACTTGTCAATGCTTCTGTGGAAGTTATAGTGGGACCACTAGTAGTGGTAAGAGGCGCATGCTGTACAGGTGGGGCGTACACGTATGTTTGTGCGTACGCAGTGTCACTGGCCACCAATGAAATATCGATTGAAGGTAGGAATAGGTTTCTCAGTAGATGCATGTAAGTGGTGCCAATGTTCTCCCCCAGAAATTGTTTCCAGCCGTTGGCATGAAAAGGTAGCCAGTGGCGCCATGGAAATATGGTAGATCTGCCATGATAAATTTTTCAGCGGCCATAAGACTTCTGGCTGATGCAAAACAAATTGCGCCAACATGACATGTCCGCTTGCACATGCGAATTGGGCAATTTGCCCTTGGAGCGCACCAAATGGTGTGGTTGCATGCGCTCTGATAGTGGACAGGACCAATAGAGGTGATATGGCTACCCACATAGGCCAACCTACTGTGCGCTTTTAAAACATGATCAGATCGAAATCCTATTGCGCTTAAAAACACAGTAGTGTGGCCTAGCCCTCCAAGAGCATTGGCATTAACACTTTCAGTGTCGGTTCCGCTGTGGATTTTTAAGATGCGCGAATCGCGGACCTCGTAGATTTACTGGATTCTGCTTTCCAAATTTTTTCTGAACCGCGTCCGAACATTTTAGAAAAGTCTAGAAATTTTTGTAGAAAATGATACAGTAACTGTAATGGCCCTGGGACCTGGGAAATGGTCTGGGGAACAGACAATCAGGTTTGTTTCAGAAAGAATCTGATTGGTATACTAACCACACTGGAAATCACATCTTTTCCAGTCAGAATTGGTTCAATTCTTTCTTTCTGAAGGACTGATTGTAACCATTCTGATGGATACAATCAGATTCTTCAGAAATTATCTGATTGGTATACTACTGTACTAGAGATGGACCGAATCAATGGCAAAATTCTATTCCCCCCCCATTCACCCCCACCCTAAAAAAATATTTCATTAACCTTTTACTGGTAAAGGAGTATATGAATACAAAATTTGGTTGAAATCGGACCAACCATATAGATTTGTATAGCTTGTAAGCTAGGTAACCATAAGTCTGTGAAATGTGAGATACTCACCGTTACAGGTGGAATTTTGAAACGAAACCTGCTTAACTTTTGTAAGTAAGGTGCAATGAATGAGCTGCCGTCCGCCCCCAATACCCCCCACTATTCCTCTCTGTCCACCCTCCAAACCCTTCCCCTTACACCTCAGCCAGTCCCCACACACACCCTGAAGTGGAATTTCGAAACGAAACCTGCTTAACTTTTGTAAGTAAGGTGCAATGAATGAGCCTGCCAAATTTAAGTCGTCTGCCTCCACGACAAGTTGGAGAATTAGTAATGAGTGAGTGAGTGAGTGAGTGAGTGAGGGCGTTACAGGTGGAATTTCGAAACGAAACCTGCTTAACTTTTGTAAGTAAGGTGCAATGAATGAGCCTGACAAATTTAAGCCGTCTGCCTCCAGGGCAAGTTGGAGAATTAGTGATGAGTAAGTGAGTGAGTGAGTGAGGGCGTTACAGGTAGAATTTCGAAACGAAACCTGCTTAATTTTGTAAGTAAGGTGTTGGAGGGTATGTCCAGTGGGGCCAAGCCTGCCTGGCTCTTCAATAATGGTGGCAAACTGCAGTAACTCAATGTGCGGTTCCTACAAAGCCTTACCCATTCACTCGCTTCCCTTGCACGAACATACTCTGAGGCAAAAGCAATGGTGTGGGGGTATGTCCAGTGGGGGGGCCAAGCCTGCCTGGCTCTTCAACAATGGTGGCAAACTGCAGTGGGCCTGCTGTAACTCATGGTGGTGGTTCCTACAAAGCCTTACCCGTTCACCCGCTTTCCCTTGCACGAAGCATACTCTGGGGGAGAGAGCCAATGGGATGAGAAGTATGTCCAGTGGACCAAGCTCCTGGCCCCACAACAATGGTGGCAAACCGCAGTGGACATATATAACCCAGTACCCCCATGCCTTCTTTCCCTTGTTGTGTGCAAACTACTATATAGGGGAATTGTGGTGTGTAATGGCACTAATGGTAAGGTATATACAATTATAATTACTAGACATAGAGCTAGCTAAATAGATAGTGTATTAGTAATTTTTCAAATAAAAATTGATGAATCTATCTGAATAATTTGATAATCGAAAAATAAGCCAAAAAACATTTTTTTTTTCAAAAACAGTTTTATATAAATAATATAATAATTTTCTTTTTTTTTTTTAAACTATGTACATAAAAAAAAAAAAAAAAAAAAAAAAATCATTGGGTTTCCAGCCTGGATACCCTCCTCTCCAGTGTTGTCAGGGGGCGGTCCAGGCGCCGCCCCATGTGGCGGATATCCCCGCTATGTTCTGGTAATCTGTGGAGGAAATATTGAGAGAATTGTGTTTGAAGATGTTTGAGCACATTTCCTAAAGCACAATGCGGGTGATGCAATTTTGCACCTGACAGCTAGTTACACATACATGGTACTGCAATGCAATAATGTTGCGGCATGTCATAAAAAGGAAAGCTCAGTATAAAATACATTATTTCTAATTTCTAGTTTATTTTATGCATACCTAGTTATGGTAACAGTGATTTTAACTGATTGGCTGTTGGATTGTTACTCATGCTCAGATTCTCTACTGAGCACAACTGAATCAACCCGGGGACTGGGTCAGGGAAATACCACAACGATCTCTATTAGGGGTCCTGCAAACAGGAATCAGTATTTCCGTTGCATTTATTTATACACAGTCACAATGCTGAATGGGCAGATTAGGTCATTGGGATGGAATAAATCATAAAAGTATATTATTATCACTGAACTTCCACTTAAAGCGATTTGTTGCATCATGGGATCACTGATTAACACAGAGGTAATCTGGCATAAACATACGTTTATTGCGAAATTGTTCAGAACATTCTTGGTTTTGTATCACTAGGACTGTGCTACATACAAATTTTTTTGGAAGTGGTGCAGCCCCCATAAAAGCATTGTCAAACACACAGTACCAATGTTACATCATGTAGCGTGGATTTTACACTGGGAAAATACGATATAATAGTCTTGTATATAACATTTCATTAACGTTGCATATGATTTACTTACGATTTTCAATCATGGCCACCAGAGACACTGGAGAGGCTGGCAGTGCTGGAGGTGCTGGAAGGGCTGGAAAGGATGTAGGGGCCTGGAGGGCTGGAGAGGGTGGGGGCTAGGGGGCTGGAGAGGGTGGAGGGCCTGGAGAGGGTGGAGGCATGGAAACGGTGGAGGGCCTGTGTGCTGGTCCTGCTTCTAGAAAAAAAAATGTTTTTATTTCACAATCACTGTCCAATCCTTAGTAATATATTACATGTATAAGACATTTCCTAAAAGGCTATGTAGTAAACATTTCTTGGATAATTTTGACGTTGGACCGAATTTCGTGACTTAAGCTCAAAAACTGAGGGACAAAGATACAGCCCAAACAATAAATGGGACATAAATGGGAATGAGAAATGAGAAAATCTGTCTCTCAAGCCAAATTACTGCACTTACGTGTCTGGCTCATGCCAGGTTCCTACAGTTGGGGCAATGGGCTGCCCGAGGGCTAGTTGGTGGTAGTGCTAAAAAAAGGAGATTTATTTTAACTCTCACTGTCATTAAATGTTCGAATACATTTACTAAAACAATTCTCTGAGAAGTTTCTAAAATATGCAAACTTTGATAAAGGGCTTGGACATATCAACGTGTTAAAAAGCACACAATATGTGGCACAATTAATGTGATCCTCAATTTTGCACAATTGCGCAATCTATGCACTCGCGCGGCAATACACATGAGCGCACACGAAACACGCGCTTGTATGTTGTGTTTTCTGGAGCGCTCATATGCGCTGTAATGTGCCTTGGAACAATGAAAAATTTAGAATTTTTTTTTTTCAATAGGCTGCACTTACATTCTTCCTCTGCGGCGGGAGACGGTGGTGGGGTGGGGGTGTCGGATGAAGATTCCCCTGCAAATTAAAATAAAAAAATACATAATGATGATATATCTAAAGGATATATTAATTATATACTTTGGATTCTGCTTGAAAATACAGATTAAATAAGGCAATATGTTATAGTTGCTTTAAAGTCAAATCATATTTCTATGGCAATGATTTCATACCTATTCTGGCTAAGTACTTATTTTTTATTGTGTGTATTGTAGCCATGGAAAGGGAAAAGTTGGTTGTGGTAGGGAGCGTCAGTAGCTATGTGTACTTATATCTAGATTTTGTGGCTACAACAACATTTTTAATTTTGGAGTGTAAAATTCATTTTTAATAATCGATCAACATTTTATTTTGACTTTACTTTCCCTTCAAATAGGGCTGCCATGTAACTAAAAGGGTGGGTCAGTAAAGTGTGTTTAACTGTGTCTAGTGTGGGTATCAGTGGCATTTATAAGGTAAAAAGAAATCAATTTTTAATGATCAATTTCATATTTAACTTTACTTACCTTAATAAGGCTGCCATGGAAATGGAAGGGTGGGCCACCAAGTGTGTTTACCTGTGTCTATGTAGGTATCATTTTGAATTTATAGGTTGTTATGTTAAATAAAGTCACTTTTCAGTGATTTTTTTTTTGACTTTACTTACCCTTTAAATAGGGCTGATATTGAATATATAAGAATAACAATATGTAATAATACCAGTGAATGAGAAATAAAGAACCAGGATCTCTCTCTCTCTCTCTCTCTCTCTCTCTCTCTCTCTCTCTCTCCAAGCCAAATTTAAGGATTATTGATGTTTTTAAAAAATATATATAAAATATTTTTAGTCAGAAGTAAATTAAATATTTTACTACTTATTACAATACAGTAATATAATAAAAGTATACTTGCCTTCTATCATTTGCCTTATGGCAATTAATAATGAGGCCTCTGCCTCTTCAGATCCACCACTGTCTCTGTAGGGTAGAGACAGTGTTCGGTAGCCGTAGCGGCAGGAGCCGACGCGGGAGCCCCTCCATAATCCTGCGCTTTCGGCGCCGACCATGATAGGTGCCAGGGGGGAAGTCATCGTACCCCCTGGACAGGAGGTACTGCATGGCATATAGCTGCCTTCAGAACTCGCCATTTTGCAGGCAGGAAGTTCCGGTTCCTCGTTTTTACGAAATGCCTCGTTTTTACGAAATTCCTCATTTTTATAACAAATCCGCGGTTTACGTAATCCTGTTTTACGTAAATCCGTTTTACGGAAATCCTCGTATTTTCGAAAAATACCGTTTTTTAAAATTCACGCTAGCGGACTGTAATTTTAGGTATTGTAGGCATTGATACGTGTTTTAGACCATTACCCAGGTCCCTGAGTGATTAAGTGTACGTTACAGGCTATTTAGACCACTTTTAATCGGATTTTGCCGAACTTTCATTTAATACGTTTTAACGGGTCCGCTCGCGGATTTTCAAATTTACGGATTTTTTCAAAAATCCGCGGATCCTCGCGCGGACCGGATTTTTTGAGGTTCGGACATCTCTACTGGCTAGAGGAACAGCAGGATGACCTTGGACTGTCCCTGTCAGGGTAATAAATGGTATTGCTCAGCATGGCAGGCATTATTGTGAATGTGAATTCTATGTCTTAAAATAGACAAGAGGGGAGTGATTCCCGACAATGTTGTCTAAAATATCTTTCACAGCAACTATTTTTAGAATCCATAACTTCAAATCCTCATATAATACTTAGGACATGGTGGTGAGAGGGTACATTCCACTAAACCACATGGTGCAAATATAACTTTTTACTTGAGAACTTACTGGAACATTTCCACATTGCTCTGCCATGTTAATCTTGACATATGATAACAAAGTAGTATTTATTTCCCACGTACAGGTTTTATCTCGTATTAATTTTTTAACAGCATGCCAATAACAAAGCACTTCATAAAGATACAACAAACTCTTCAGGGCCGTTTCTACCATCTTAGTGCCTTAGGCCCCCAACCCCCCCCAAACATTGGCCAGCCTACTGTTGCAGCTGGGTTTCCCCATTTCATTTCTTCGAGAGACTGCTTCTGTGGATGTTTTTATAGTGGGACCACTTTAGTAGTTGGTAAGAGGCGCACACTGTACCAGCTAGGCAGCAGGCATTTATACGTACTTTATGCATATGCAGCCTCACCTACCTAATGAAATACCAATTGGAAGCTCGAACAGGTTTCTCAGTGGATGCATGGTAAGTGGCAAGTGTTCTCACCAGAAATTGTTTCCAGCTGGGTGGCATGAAAAGTAGCCAGCAGCGCAGAACATGGAATATGGTGAGATCTGAAAATGTTCAACTCTTTCAGTGCTAGCAGACTTTCTTGCTGAGGCCACACTAGAACTTGCAAAACTCACTTGCGTTGGTTTCCGCTTGTACCTGTATTTTGGCAATTTGCCCTTACTAGAGAACATGCAAATTGCACCATAAATTGTGATCGCATGCGCTCCGATAAGCAGATTGCAGTGCAGCAGACACCAATGAAGGTATGTGGCCATCCCATAGGCCAACACTACTGTGCGCTGTTAAAAGTGTGATCAGAGGCAGAGATAGTGATCTCATGGCTGCTATCACAGGGGCCACTGCTATAAAGTCGCAGCAGCTTTTACTTGCCAATTTAGAACTGTTCTTCTCGGTTCTTTTAGTCTAGGTCATCCTCCCCCCTCCTTCGACTCAATGGTGCTGTTCCTATGAAGTGTATCCCCTTCCCCACTTTCCCTTGCACGAAGCATACTCTGAGGGAGAGAAGCCAATGGGGTGTGGGAAAAGCCTAAATATGTTTGTAGACATTTGTAAAGATAAAACACAAAGATTTGTTTTGTTCAACTTTTTTAGTAGAAGTAGCACCTGTGTTTTCGGTGCTAATAATAATAATATTAATAATAATAATAAAATAATAATAATAAAATAATAATAATAATAATAATAATAATAATATTAATAATAATAATAACAATAAAGGCAAAGCCCTACTCACTTACTCACTCACTCACTCATCACTAATTCTCCAACTTGCCGTGGAGGCAGACGGCTTAAATTTGGCAGGCTCATTCATTGCACCTTACTTACAAAAGTTAAGCAGGTTTGTTTCGAAATTCACCTGTAACGCCCTCACTCACTCACCACTCACTCATCACTAATTCTCCAACTTGCCGTGGAGGCAGACGGCTTAAATTTGGCAGGTCATTCATGCACCTTACTTACAAAAGGTAAGCAGGTTTCGTTTCGAAATTCCACCTGTAACGCCCCTCACTCACTCACTCACTCATCACTAATTTCCAACTTGCCGTGGAGGCAGACGGTACTTAAATTTGGCAGGCTCATTCATTGTATTTTACTACAAAGTTAAGCAGGTTTCGTTTCGAAATTCACCTGTAACGCCCTCACTCCACTCATCACTAATTCTCCAACTTGCTGTGGAGGCAGACGGCTAAAATTTGGCAGGTCATTCATTGCACCTTACTTACAAAAGTTAAGGAGGTTTCGTTTCGAAAATTCCACCTGTAAAATCCTCACTCACTCACTCATCACTAATTCTCCAACTTGCCGTGGAGGCAGACGGCTTAAATTGGCAGGCATTCATTGCACCTTACTTACAAAAGTTAAGCAGGTTTCGTTTCAAAATTCCACCTGTAACGCCCTCACTCACTCACTCAATCACTCACTAATTCTCCAACTTGCCGTGGAGACAGACAGCTTAAATTGGCAGGCTCATTCAATGCACCTTACTTACAAAAGTTAAGCAGGTTTCGTTTCGAAATTCCACCTGTAAAAGTCCTCACTCACTCACTCACTCATCACTAATTCTCCAACTTGCCGTGGAGGCAGACGGCTTAAATTTGGCAGGCTCATTCATTGTAATACTTACAAAAGTTAAGCAGGTTTCGTTTCGAAATTCCACCTGTAACGCCCTCACTCACTCACTCACTCATCATCGCTAATTCTCCAACTTGCTGTGGAGGCAGACGGCTTAAATTTGGCAGGCTCATCATTGCACCTTACTTACAAAAGTTAAGTAGGTTTCGTTTCAAAATCCCACTGTAACACCCTCACTCACTCATCACTCACTCATCACTAATTCTCCAACTTGCCGTGGAGGCAGACGGCTTAATTTGGCAGGCTCATTCATTGCACCTTACTTACAAAGTTAAGCAGGTTTTGTTCAAAATTCCACCTGTAACGCCCTCACTCACTCACCACTCATCACAATTCTCCAACTTGCCGTGGAGGCAGACGGCTTAAATTTGGCAGGCTCATTCATTGCACCTTACTTACAAAAGTTTAGCAGGTTTCGTTTCGAAATTCCACCGTAACAGCCCTCACTCAACTCACTCACTCATCGCTAATTCTCCAACTTGCCGTGGAGGCAGACGGCTTAAATTTGGCAGGCATCATTCGCACCTTACTTACAAAAGGTAAGCAGGTTTCGTTCGAAATTCACATGTAATGCCCTCACTCACTCACTCACTCACTCATCACTAATTCACCAACTTGCCGTGGAGGCAGACGGCTTAAATTTGGCAGGCTCATTCATTGCACCTTACTTACAAAATTAAGCAGGTTTCGTTTCGAAATTCTACCTGAAACGCCCTCACTCACTCACTCACTTACTCATCACTAATTCTCCAACTTGCCGTGGAGGCAGACGGTTAAATTGTGCAGGCTCATTCATTGCACCTTACTTACAAAAGTTAAGCAGGTTTCGTTTCGAAATTCCACCTGTAACGCCCTCACTCACTCACTCACTCACTCAATATTACTAATTCTCCAACTGTCGTGGAGGCAGACGACTTAAATTTGGCAGGCTATCATTGCACCTTACTTACAAAGTTAAGCAGTTCGTTTCGAAATTCCACTTCAGGGGTGTGTGGGGACTGGCTGAGGTGTAAGGGGAAGGGTTTGGAGGGTGGACAGAGAGAATAGTGGGGGGTATTGGGTCTGCCCCTTCTCCGCGCGATTCAGTCGTTCCGTTTCCATCTTGTGGTCATCGCCTACCCTCCCCCCTTGACTGCTAATAATAATAATAATAATCAAACATGGTGCTAAATGCACCTATTTATTTTTTAATAATTGAATTTGGCGCTTCATGCGCCTAATGTCCTTTTGCATGGAGAGCATGCACCTCTCCATGCGCCTCTCTCTGCTCTCCATGCGCCTCTCTCTGCTCTCCCTGTGTGGTATTGTAGAGGTTAATAGAACGGTGGCTCAGTGGTTTGGTTAGCACTGATGCCTTGCAGCGCTGATGTCCTGAGTTCGATTCCACCCTGGGACGCATCTGCAAGGAGTTTGTATGTTCTCCCCGTGCTTGCGTGGGTTTCCTCTGGGCACTCCGGTTTCCCCCACAATCATAAAGACATACTGATAGGTTGTATGTGTACATAAAATCGAGGCAGGGCCTGATGTGAATTGAGTAAATAATTGTAAAGCGCTGCGGAATATATAGTGCTATATAAGAAATAAATACATACATACATACTGTATTGGTCTGTGTCTATTTGAGTTGTTTTTTCTAAAGTAAAAACTCCGTATTCAGGTTAAATGATCATTTTGACACTATGCAAGGAAAAGTGGGGTTTTGGGTTGCAATTTGGTCTCTAAAAGGTTTGCCATAACTGTTATACAGTGTTTGGCTCTTTATCCATTGTTTTTAAATCGGGGGTGCCTAACCTGGGACCTAAACCCCACAGCCCGCCCATAACCACACCCACCTCAGGTCCTGTGGGCTGTATATTTTTCTGAATGTGTGGCGGATTGGGTTTCCATGCTCTAAATGCAGCCCTACACCCTTTTTAGTTTAAAGGGCATGTCCACCCCCAAAACTATAATCCCCCCCCACTACAGGGATGCAGTATGCATGCCCAAACTTCTCCGGAGGCGAGACATCGCTATCCTCCTGGTGGGCAGTTTTTGGGACTTTGGGGGGTGGACTACAGGAGAACCTTATGGAGCTGGGATGTGAGGTAAGGATTTTACTACACTACATGATGGGCCAGTAGTGGGGGGGATTATAGTTGGGGGTGGACATGCCCTTTAAACTAAAAGGGTGTAGGGCTGCATTTAGAGCATGGCAACCCAATCCGCCACACATTCAGAAAAATATACAGCCCACAGGACCTGAGGTGGGTGTGGTTATGGGCGGGCTTGGGGTTCAGTCCCAGGTTAGGCACCCCCGATTTAAAACAATGGATAAAGAGCCAAACACTGTATAACAGTTATGGCAAACCTTTTAGAGACCAAATTGCAACCCAAAACCCCACTTTTCCTTGCATAGTGTCAAAATGATCATTTAACCTGAATACGGAGTTTTTACTTTAGAAAAAACAACTCAAATAGACCAGACCATACAGTATGTATGTATGTATTTATTTCTTATATAGCACTATATATTCCGCAGCGCTTTACAATTATTTACTCAATTCACATCAGGCCCTGCCTCGATTTATGTACACATACACCTATCAGTATGTCTTATGATTGTGGGGGAAACCGGAGTGCCCAGAGGAAACCCACGCAAGCACGGGGAGAAAATACAAACTCCTTGCAGATGCGTCCCAGGATGGAATCGAACTCAGGACATCAGCGCTGCAAGGCATCAGTGCTAACAAACACACTGAGACCACCGTTCTATAACCTCTACAATACCACACAGATTTGAATCATAAACAGTGACCATTAACCCTACATTATTAGACAGGAGTTTGAGATCTAGAACAGTGACCATTAACCCAACATATAGACAGGAGTTTGGGATCTAGAACACGTGACCTATAACTCTTACATTTTATCTAACTGATTTGGATCTAAACGTGACCATTATCATCCAATAATCTTAAATTAGACCCCGGTCTTCTCATGGCAGCATGTCTGGTCGGACTTTTGAAAAACAGTGACCATAAACTTCACTTATTTAGACAGTAGTTTGTGCCAGAATCTGCATATATCCAACACTAGTCTGTCTGATCTCCAATTAAATACGATATGAATCTCATTACTCTCTAGCAGAGGGTTCTCAGTTTTGAGATCTTCTTTTCACTTCTTAACATTACCCACCTTAGTTCTACGTGACCCGCTTTCATCGTTTACACCCCTCCTTACTACTGATTTTAGACAGGTAGTTTGTCGTTTTGAGATTCCTACTCACACAAACTCATCGGGATCTCTCTTGGATTAAGTAGAGTCGCTTGCTATCCAGATGGCCTACTTACAGCTTTATATCTGTGGATTGTACAGTTCATACACATGAATCTCTGCTGTGCATGATTGCTCGTGTCCCCGTCGCCGCCTACATTTCGAGACTCTTCGTTGGCTTCATATCTGGCTTCGCTTTTTTAGTCCCCCCTCACCACTGGTTTGCTTAGTCTCTCTCTCTAATATTTTACAATTGAAACACGTTTGTAATACTTTTTACTTTATTCATCTACTCATCACCTCCATCCAACTAGTCCCTTCATGTGAAATTGCGCTCAGGCCATTCGAGTCGCCTTTACGTGGGCTACTCTCTTCTTCCCTCTCTCTCCCTCTTCTCTTCTTCTCTGGGGGGGATTATAGTTTTGGGGGTGGACATGCCCTTTAAACTAAAAAGGGTGTAGGGCTGCATTTAGAGCATGGAAACCCAATCCGCCACACATTCAGAAAAATATACAGCCCACAGGACCTGAGGTGGGTGTGGTTATGGGCGGGCTGTGGGGTTTAGGTCCCAGGTTAGGCACCCCCGATTTAAAAACAATGGATAAAGAGCCAAACACTGTATAACAGTTATGGCAAACCTTTTAGAGACCAAATTGCAACCCAAAACCCCACTTTTCCTTGCATAGTGTCAAAATGATCATTTAACCTGAATACGGAGTTTTTACTTTAGAAAAAACAACTCAAATAGACACAGACCAATACAGTATGTATGTATGTATTTATTTCTTATATAGCACTATATATTCCGCAGCGCTTTACAATTATTTACTCAATTCACATCAGGCCCTGCCTCGATTTTATGTACACATACAACCTATCAGTATGTCTTTATGATTGTGGGGGAAACCGGAGTGCCCAGAGGAAACCCACGCAAGCACGGGGAGAACATACAAACTCCTTGCAGATGCGTCCCAGGGTGGAATCGAACTCAGGACATCAGCGCTGCAAGGCATCAGTGCTAAACAAACCACTGAGCCACCGTTCTATTAACCTCTACAATACCACACAGGATTTTGAGATCTAAAACAGTGACCATTAACCCTACATTATTAGACAGGAGTTTGAGATCTAAAACAGTGACCATTAACCCTACATTATTAGACAGGAGTTTGGGATCTAGAACAGTGACCATTAACTCTACATTATTAGACAGGAGTTTGGGATCTAGAACAGTGACCATTAACTTTACATTATTAGACAGTAGTTTGAGATCTAAAACAGTGACCATTAACCCTACATTATTAGACAGGAGTTTGAGATCTAAAACAGTGACCATTAACCCTACATTATTAGACAGGAGTTTGAGATCCAAAACAGGGATTGAAGTAGAGCTGCTGCTACAGATGGCCACTACACTTTCTATCTGGCTTTCCAGTAACAAACTCTGCTGTGCATGTGTGCCCACAGAGAGTGGTCATAGGTTCGCTACCACTGCTGTATAACATGAAAATGAATACTTTTTAACTTTAATTCATCATAACCCATCCAATAGTCCTTATCCTTTTGTTTTCGGTGCTAATAAGATAATATTAATATATAATATAAATAAAATAATAATACATAAAATAAATAATTAATAATCAAACATGGGCTAATGCACCTATTTTATTTTTTAATAATTGAATTTGGCGCTTCATGCTCCTAATGTCCTTTTGCATGAGATCATGCCCTCTCCATCGCCTCTCTTCTCGCTCTCCCTGCGCCTCCTCTGCTCTCTCATGCACCTCACGCGTCATTATAGCTCCTCCATCCTGCCGTGCTGTTGCTGGCGCGGGGTATGGTGGTGGTGGAGGGGAAGGGAATACCAAGGCCCCACGGCTGTGGCGCTTTGTAGTGGGTTCATCTTGCGGTACCCACCCGCCTCCTCAGCTTCACTTGCCAAAAACGATTCCCCATCTGCAAATTTATATATAAAAACGTAAACTTTAATAATAATATCTAATGACACATATATAATAATGAAAATAATAATGTCAAATATTGTGGAAATTTTCGGTGTACTGTCCTTTAACCTACATTTATCTAACATATAACTACAGTTACATTTACTAATTACTACACACTCAACATTAACTAACTTGTAAAAAATATAACTTTGAGTCGTTTATGAAACAAAGAGCTTCCAAATTTGTAGTTAATATGAAATGATGTAATATTTATGTGTACTTTGTCCTTTAAACAAACATCTACTAACATGAACTAACGTTACTTACCATTTACTGAACACTACGACGACAATGCCACTTTGATCCTTTAAGGGAAAAGCACTAAAGGCCCCACAACTCATTGTGTTCGTGTTTGTGACGCGCCCATCGCCATACAAGTGCTATGAAAGTAACAAGAAAAGAGCAGTAAACTTCATATAGTGGGTTATCAGTAACAGAGCTTGTCATAAGGCTCTGCCACAGACCCCTGATTCATGGGGTCAAAGGTGGTGTTATACAACTCAATGCACGTTTAAATTTAATATAGTAAATGTGATACTTTGCCTTTGGACATTCTGCTGTCTGCCCTGGACATAGGCACACGCCGCTGCCAGCCGCATTTAGATCTGACCACCTCTTTTGGAGCTGCGGGAGGTGTCAGATCTATCAAGACCTGCGTCCGTCATGATTTCAACACCTGAAGGTGGCGGTGTAATGCACTCTGCTTTGCGCTCTTTTTCTGTTGGGGGTGTGGCTATCCCGTCATACCCCCCACCATGTTGAGATAATCCACCAAGAAATTCTGCCATTCACTACCAAAAGAGAAAACCGGACCGGACTTTCAAAAGTTCGGCCATCTCTATCAGGTACTAGTATACTTGATTTTAGATTTTCCCTATCAATTTATATTTGGTCAATTGAAGTGTGGGGGAGGCATCAATTTTGAAGGAACTAATTAAACAACATTACATGTTCAGGGTCACCGTCACCCAGGATCAATCTTCCCATTGGCTGTTATACTGTGTGTGTGTAGGGAAATAGACTCCATTCCCCTTTTTGTGATGATGATTATTGGTCTATTGTGTCCAATTCATTTAGTTGGTCCATGAAATAGCCAGTGGCCATAATCAATTGTATATCAATGCCACAGACCAGCATTTTGTATGTGAACTACATTTCCGCACAACCCCCCTTATACACTAATCTTGTGCAAACATCTCTTTCAGGATACAGGGGAGTCTCAATTTGACCTTGTCAATTGTTTCTGTTTATTGCATTTCTTGCAACCACCAAGCCCACCCTAACTGATATGTTACCCCAGACTATAAGCATGTTCTTCCAGGACTACATTATCCCCGTGCATTCACCGCAGTGGGACCAGCGATAGGTCCACTCACCGTCTCCATAACGGAGCTTCTTCGCCGCCTCCTTTCCCCAGCAGGCCCTTACCCCCGGTGAACGTGAAAGCCTTTACGGAGCATGCACAGTGACAGCACCCGGCTTGTCATATGATTACCGGAAGTCGCGCTTCTATGACCTGGAGATTCTGGGAAATGTGGTTCACATGCTAAGCTGAGACCTCCAGACGGAAATGCCGTGCCCCTAAACCTCTGCTTCCCACTTAGGTAACTGCCCTCTTTCCTGCTAAAACTGAGCACTATGAAAACCACACATACAAGTTTACTTTTATTTATTAATCCGGTCTTAGCTTTATAGAATACACAGACAGGGTGCAGAGCTGCAGAGGGAGGATGAAAAGTGAACCTGGTACAAGCACAGCTCTGCCAATGCACTTTAGGCCCACCAGGAATCTGAGATAATAGGGGCCCACATAACATTTTCATATCTCTATTATCACTCATTTACCCTATCTATATTCTTACTGTTTATTAAATACATTTCTTCTTTCACTCAGTGGCTCTGTATGTGAATTTTACAGTTCTCCTCTGTTTTCTGGGTTATGCGCTGTGGGCTTGACCGGGAATTTCACACTATAACCCTGTGGCCAGTCCGGTATGCTACACTGAAACTATGCAGCCTGCGTCATGCATTAAACTTGCATACCCCCACCATAGACCGTTTCTCCCGGGGCAGACCTGTTTTGAAGGGTCTGCCCCGGTCAAAGTCCCAGTAACCCTGTAAAGTCCTGCGATGGCAGGGGCTGTTTATTCTGGCGGTGTGATGGGGGCAGTATATAAAGAAATCCTCCTTCCTGCAATACTGCATTTCAGTCACCAGTCAGTGTTAAGTCCCCTCCAGTTCACCATTTCTTGTTAAGATCGACTCAGCCTCCAGTTCACCATTCAGCGTTAAGTTAGAATCCCGTTCACCAGTCATGTTAAGTCAGCCCTCCAGTTTCCCCCAGTTCAGTGTTAAGTCAGCCCTGCCAGTTCCACCTTCAGTGTTAAGTCAGCCCTCCATGCACTGATGCACAATTTTGACCTACGGTCTGTGAACTAAAGGTTCGTACACAGGTGCGACCTCGGGTGTCGACCCACGACGCATGATGTGTACGAAAGCCATTTCGGGGCCGATATCATGCTGTGTATGGCATTTTGCCAAACGGGCGTTCAGTTTGGGGATCATTATCAAGCAGATCTTTGACTGTTTCGGTGTTCGCCATTTCGGCCAATAAGTCCCCTAACACGGCACAATTATCAGCTGAATCACGGCCCCTCATCCACAATCATCGCGTCGTGGGTTCGGCACCCACGATAGCACCTTGTATGAACCTTAAGACTCCCGCTGGCACCCCCCCACCCCCCCCACCCCCCAGTATGTAACCTGTGGTCGCACAATTTGTCCATATCAAGGCTGGCCCTGACAGGAGCTTCCCGAACGTGTGGACACTTCCACAATATCCAGTGACTAATCGATCGCCACTTCGGTGCATTATAACTGGTGGAAATGGCTGACAAACTGAGGACGGGAATGTGCTTGGGCAAATAAACCATTTTTAATGATAAGAACTTTTTTTGAATCTCCCTGTACATCAATTTGTACTCCGTTTTTTCAAACATGGGGTGCGTTTTAAAAAATGGACAGATAATAAAACCCCAATATGATTTTCACAATATCGTTCACACTTGCCACATTGTTCCATTTCGTCAGTTAAAGATGCATGCTGCATCACCATTCCTGTGTTCCTGTGATGTAATTTCCGTTCTGCTGCGGCTATAGAAACACGCTAAGAACAGCAAAATCCCAGAAAGCCTCCTGAGACTCCCGAATTCCCAGGAAGTGACAACTGCTCCTTTGGTCCCTGCCCCCTTACATTAAAAATGCGATCAATACGCTTAAAACGCAACACGAAACAGAAAAAACATATTACAACAACACCCCACGCAAACGTTAGCAACGGAATACACAAAATGTGTAAAAACGTCACTAAACGCACTGTTAGGGAGATTCAAAAGTTAAACATTTGAAACTAACATTTAAATTGGGGCAAATTAGTCACCATTATTAACGTAAGAACTTTTATTAATCTCCCGTGTTTCCTAAGTTGCGTTTTTGTCCTTTCCTAGTGTGAAAAGCCCATATTAACTGGGAATAGTGAATTTCCATCAGCCGAGGCTGGAGAACGGTTGGCGAGCTGAGCTGGTGTAACTAAATCAAAATATAGGGGGGGGGAGAGTTTAAATCACCTTTACCCACTACTGTTGATAAATGCATCACCTAAAAAGTTGCTCTAAATAATGGTATACAGATGCCAACACTTACAGTTCCTTCAATGTATAAACACAGATAAAACTGCCACGCAGCCACAAAAGTTCCCAGGGAATAATCAAATAAACGCAGATTAACGTCACCCGATTTCAAGGGAACTGGCCTCACTTCACATTTCACCTGACAAAAACAAAGATGGAAAAATTGGCATCCAAAAATTATTGTAAAACCATACCAAAATGTTTACATTTTGTGTACCATTTTGTATGGGAAGTTATTTTATCATTCACGTGTGGGGCACTCTTATAATTTTCTGTGTGGGGCCATTTCTATTACTTCACTTCTTCTCTGTACTTATCAATTACTATCTTCCATCTATCATATTTATCTCTATCTATGTCTATCTCTTTCTATCTATTATCTATCATCTATCTCTATCAGATTATTTATCTGTCTGTCTATTATCTTTTTATTATCTATCAATCATCTTCAATCAGATTATCTATCTGTCTGTCTATCTATATTTCTATCTATCTATTATCTATCTATCTAGCTGCTATCAGATTATCTGTCCTGTCTATCTATAAGATTATCTATCTGCCTGTCTGTCCATGCTTACTATCTATATATCTATCTCTGCACAAGCAAAGTGCAGACCCAAAGTGCACGTTATAGACCAGTTTCCAGCTTATGAGTTATATCATAAACTAACATTTGTTCAGACACCAGATATTTAAGCTTTATTTTTGGCTTGACGGGCCATATATGTTTCTATAGGGCCCACAGATTAGTACATTGCTTTATCCATGGCGCAGGTCACACCACCACCGTTGATTTGGCCATCAAAGAATTCTTTCATTACAATTATTCTTTATTAAAGTTCACACCTTTTTTGGTGCCATTTACAGCAGTATTATTTATATAGGTATGTACGTAAGCTTAGAATACTTTTTCAGATGTGCAGAATATTAGTGGGATTATCTCTGTGGAATAAAAAATGTGCAAAGCCACTTGGGTAAATAATCTTAACACATAATTTTACTTAGTCAGCAGATCATCTACTAAAGAGAGCATTCTCAACCCACAAATATTGGCAAAAATCTAAAGAGAAATGTAGCCTGAGGCCCATTTACTGTAAAAGAATCCCTTTTATTATTAATATACAGCAACTGAAATGTTTAACTTTTTTAATAATTGTACCATAGGTCTATTTTGTACCATGTGGATTAATAATGTAGCTCTGAGCATTATACATCAACAACAACAATACAACATTGTAAGCGCTTTTCTCCCGTAGAATCTGTAAGCATGGCTCAGACCATAATTGGGTTTGATTGGGTAATTTGTGGTATAGGAGAACTCTAATGAATCCGAAATGCCCAGGCTAAACATGTGGCTTTTCAGTCTGGATCTGATAGTCCGGATGAGGCTGTCTTTTACTGGGTGTGGTAGGAGTTTCCAGGGTAGGGGCATCATGACAGAAAGATCAGTCTCCAAGTTTTGAGGCGCATTCTGGAGTGACCAAGTTTATGGAATTGTGCAGTGATTGAATTGTGCAGATGTGCAGTGATTTGAAAGTCAACATCCATCTTAAGAGTATTCTCCATTGTCAGGGGTGTCTCTCTCATGAGGCAAAACAAGCCCAATGCTCAGGGCGCACCCCTGCTAAATATAAGAGGCAGCACAGAGCTCACTTACATTTTTTTTTTTTTATAGAAGCGGCAGGCAAGCAAGGAAAATAACAAAAATCGCCTGCAAGGGCGGCATTCAAAAGTTTGGCTCAGGTGGCAAAAACCCAGAGACAACCCCTGTCCTTGTAACTGTAGCCAGTGCAATGAGGAAGGATCGTGTGTAAAGTGACAGTGGCAACAAGGCTGGTCCGTTTAGAGTCTGGCAGCAGCATCTGCCTAATTGTAGGCAGTGGCAGGTCTTTTGTGGGAGACCTCCAAAGGGCATTGCAGTAGTCCGCCGTGATGTGGATAAGGTGTTTTACTAGGTTGGAACATCCTCTGGGGGGATCAGATGTTATTTGAATGTCTGATGTTGTTTAATAAAGTGAGGTACATAAATTGATCAAAAAGATAAAATGAACACTAATAACATTTATGGCTGAGAATTCCATAACACAACTTAATCCTATTAAACATGATGTAATTGTACAATATCACCTCTGTACAGATGTCCTCCCTGTACAAGATTGTATTTTCTGTCAATAATATATTGATGTTCTGTAGAGTTTTGTGTCTTTTGTTACCAATGCAGGTTAGATATTTTTATGAGGTAGAATGGAGTTATTTGTGAGACTTTTAGTGAAAAAATAAAATATTATTTAAATTATTTACTATACTACACAACAAATTCAGGTTATTCTACACATTATGGGGGGGGGGGTTTTAGATGTCGTTCATACTTTTTGCTATACTTCTGTGCTTAGTAATCAGCTGCCATTTGGAGATTCTGCATGGCCTTTTTTCCCAGTGATGCACACTTCCTGGAATATTCCTAACAGAGTTTCTATTGATCTATCGATTGACTGTTGGGTGTGGTCAACATCTCAGACCTCTCTCTTGCAAACAGGAGGTAAGTACTTTAGATGCATTGACTTATGCACAAGAAATATCTGGATGGTTAAATTAAGGTCATATAATTGGAAAATACTTTTTTTTTTTCAGTATTTGTGCTAACCCCTCTGAACCAGATTATTCATTTTTATCATTGGTGCAACTTCAGCAGAGCTGAAGATGTAAGTCACTGAACGCAAACATTCTGGAGCCATTTGTATGGATCAAAGGAATGTAAAACAATGAGTCCGCTGACAATAACAGATATACACTAACATATTCCATTTGGGGGCCAATCATTTGGCCAGGACAAGGTAGACCCGAAGCAATCAGGACCAATGAACAGGATGATAATTGGAACCTAAAATAAATGGAAAACTAAATAAATCTATTGACATAGATGGAAGGAGCATTTAACAGACTTATCAAAATAAAAGTTATGATCCCCCCAACAAAGTCCATCATAAGGCTGAAGGACCAATCAGACCCACTGTGCTCCCATATTAAGGTTCGTACAACACGTACATCGCGGGTCCCGACCGCACAACGCACGATTGTACGAACGTTCGTTTTGGCCGATGATCGCCCGTGTGTAGGGCCTTTATCACCAAAAGGACGGTCGTAAGTCGGCGATCCCCAACTGAATGTCCGTTTCAGCTGATAAATCCCTACCACGGGCTGATTATCGGCCGAAACACAACGTTCGTACACATCGTGCATCTGCTGATGAATGGGGTGTTACCCCGCCCGTTGTGTTTCCTGTTGATGTTGGGTCACAATAAATCTTTCCACTTTGGAGTGCAAGTCTACTTTGTTTCTCTTCAATCTAACAGGATAGCCCTGCTACAAGGTATGTATACATGTTTCTATAATTAAAGGGCATGTCCCACCCTTATTTTAAACTTTTGTCATATGATAGTATATTGTTTCCCCAGCCCCACCGCTATAAAAAAGTTTTAAATAAGTGCCCCGATCTTTACTTACCTTCCCTCTCTCCTCTGACGCCCGGCCCGGCCTTCTGCTTGCGAGACACTGCAAGCAGGGGGCGGGACCGGCAGCCGCGTCTCTGTGATTGCTGAGAGGCAGCAATCACGGCTGCCATGCTTCTCAGAATGCCGGTGGAGAAGGGAAGTAATAACAGTTCTGGGACTTTCTTAAAATTATTTTTATGCGGTTGGGCTGGGGGAACATATACTATTACAATGCCAGGGGTTTTATGGTAGGGGAGGGATAAGCAAAATGGGAGGGAAGGGAGGGGGAGAAGGGCTGCAGTACGCATGCCCAACTTCTCCCGGAGCCATGGGGCAGGTCCTAATGACGCTGTATCCTCCTGGTGGCCATTTTTGGACTTTGGGGGGGGGACTAAGGAGACCTTATGGAGCTGGGATTGAGGTAAGGATTTTACTACACTATACACTAAATGATGGGTCCAGTAGTGGGGGGGATTATAGTTTTTTTGGGGGTGGACATGCCCTTTAACTAACAAAGGGTGTAGGGCTGCATTTAGAGCATGGAACCCAATCCGCCACACATTCAGAAAAATATACAAGCCCACAGACCTGAGGTGGGGTGTGGTTTATGGGCGGGCTGTGGGTTTAGTCCCAGTTAGGCACCCCCGATTTAAAACAATGGATAAAGAGCCAAACACTGTATAACAGTTATGGCAAACCTTTTAGAGACCAATCTGCGGAACCCAAAACCCCACTTTTCCTTGCATAGTGGTCAAAATGAATCATTTAACCTGAATATACGGAGTTTTTACTTTAGAAAAACAACTCAAATGACACGACCATACATTATGTATGTATGTATTTATTTCTTATATAGCAACTATATATTCCGCAGCGCTTTTACAATTATTTACTCAATTCACATCAGGCCCTGCCTCGATTTTGTACACATACACCTATCAGTATGTCCTTTATGATTGTGGGGGAAAACCGGAGTGCCCAGAGGAACCACGCAAGCACGGGGAAACATAACAAACTCCTTGCAAGATGCGTCCCAGGATGGAATCGAACCTCAGGACATCAGCGCTGCAAGGCATCAGTGCTACCCAAACCACTGAGCCAGCCCCGTTCTATTACCTCTACAATACCACACAGGATTTTGAGATCTAAACAGTGACCATTAACCCTACATTATTAGACAAGGAGTTTTGAGATCTAAACAGTGACCATTAACCCTACATTATTAACAGGAGTTTGGGATCTAGACAGTGACCATTAACTCTACATTATTAGACAGGATTATGGGATCTAGAACAGTGACCATTATACTTAATTAGACAGTAGTTTTGGGATCTAAAACAGTACCATTAATCTACATTATTAGACAGGAGTTTGGAGATCTAAACAGTGACCATTACCCCGAACATTTTAGACAGGAGTTTGGGATCTAGACAGTGACCATTAACTCTACATGATTGACAGGAGTTGAGATCTAAACGACCATTAACCCTCATTATTAGACAGGAGTTTTTGACGATCTAGAACAGTGGACCATGAACCCTACATTAATTAGACAGAGTTTGGGGATCGTAGAACAGTGACCATTAACCCTGAACATTATTGACCGGAGTTTGGGTCTAGACAGGACCATTAAGCCTACATTTATCGACAGGAGTTTCGATATAACATGACCATTACCAACCCTACATTATTAGAGACGTAGTTGAGATCTAGACAGTGACCATTTACCCTACCTTTTAGACAGGATTTGAATTATAACGTACCATTAACTCTACTTATAGAAGAGGAGTTTGGGTTCTAACAAGTGACCATTAAACTCTACATTTTAGACAGGAGGTTAGATCTAGACAGTACCATTAACCCTACCATTATTAGAACAGTATTTTGATCGTATAGACAGTGACCATTACCTACAGTTATTAGACAGTAGTGGAGATCTGAACAGTGACCATGTAACTCTCATTTACAGAGTTTGGGATCTCAACGTGACATTAACCCCTACATATTTAGACAGGAGTTTTGGGGGATCTATACCAGTGACCATTAACCCTACATTATTAACAGGAGTTTGGTCTAGAACAGTGACCATTACTTTACAATTATTAGACAGTATTTGGAGATCTAAAACAGTGACCATTAACACTACATTATTGAGACAAGGAGTTGTGAGATCTAAAACAGTGACCATTAACCTACCTTATTAGAACAGGAGTTTGAGATCCAAACAGGGATTGAGTAGAGCTGCTGCTACGATGGCCCACTAACTTCCTCTATCTGGCTTTCCCAGTAACAAACTCTGCTGTGCATGTGGTGCCCCAAGAGGGGTCTAGGTGCTACCACTGCTGTAATAATGAAAAGAATACTTTTTAACTATTAATTCATCATAACCCATCCAATAGTCCTTATAAATGCAGCATAGAGTGCTTTAGGTTAAACGGAAAATTTCAGCAATGTTAGTTTCCATAAACACAAAGAGAGCACATCTCACTAATAATTCCCCTAATAGAAAACACAGAATAACACACTGTATCATTTAATTGTCATACGTATGTACAAGGTGTTGAAGGACAGAGAGATTTGTATTTTGTGTTTTTATTCGTTTTCTGTTATATCAGGATATTTACCTTATATGGTCTTGGAATGTCCGGCTTTGTAATCTTCATGTACAGGAGCCCAGATAGTGTGATCCCATAGAACAACCAGGCTGTGAAACTGAGTAAAAGAAATCATATCTTAGGGAAGGTGGAAATTCCATTTAGAATTCTTAGTGGGGAAATATTAATAAACGAATACTCCCAGCATTCCATCAATGAACATCTATTTCCTGGGGTGGGAGCTGGATTCTAATGCTAATATAAGCATTAAAATGATTTCCCCATGCGTTCATCGTTACTAGGCCATAAACATTGGGGTAGCTCTTAAATCTGTAAGGCTTGGTACCTCTCTCTCTCTCTATATATATATATATATATAAATAATACAAAATGAACACATTCAATGTAATGTAACTTGACACTACATTGATTTAAATACAATATACACTGTAAAGTGCATAAAATATAGGTAATTACAACTTACGTCCAACATTAAGGAATTCCAGTGTGCCTTGAGAAAAAATTTGCATTGCCAAGTGTGCCGCGGTCAGAAAAGCTTTGGGAACCCCATGTCTAGTCACTGGTTAAGAAAGTTCTTAATATAAGGACAACAGGAACATGGGCGCCCGCAGAAAGTTTTCAAGGGGGGGGGGCAAAGAGAAGAAAGAAAAATGTGGGCGTAGTCTTTTGTGTGGGTGTGGTTTCCACATTGTGAATATGGCTCAGACCCATGGGATGTTTGAGGAAACCGCTAAAAAAAAAATAAGCAACTACAACTCAGTATAAATAATATGAATAAAACATTTTTTTTCCCATTATTGCAACTAATACAGTAGCTCCCAACAATGGTTCAAATGATCTAGTTGATGGTTGAACTACAATTTCCAGGATACCTTACTGGATTAATTCACATAAATTGTGCAGTTTTAATAGAGATATTAAAACTGCACAACAATGAAGACTTTGAAATGAAACCAACCTCTTTCATCACAATATAAATATTATTTAGCTTTAAAACTCTCGGTGTAAGGGTGTGTTCCCTACAAAATGGGTCATTTCAAGACAGTTTTAAAAGTTTATATTTAAACTTTCCCTTTTTAGTTCTAATTGGGTTTTATCCTTCTCTCCTCACTCTTCCTCAGAGATCCCTCATTAATTCTTTCATATAACAACATTTCTAGGGCGCTATATAGTAAAATAATTGTCTGGTGAACTGGACAAACAAGTGGGCATGGTGGGCTGATGCTGTCTGATCAACTGCTTGTGGGCTGACAACACTGGTGAACTGCTTGAGGGCTGACATAATGCTATATGGTGAACTGCAGGAGGACTGACTTGACTCTGTCTGGTGAACTGCAGGAGGACTGACTTGACTGTCTGGTGAACTGCAGGAGGGCTGACTTGACTCTGTCTGGTGAACTGCAGGAGGGCTGACTTGACTCTGGTGAACTGCAGGAGGGCTGACTTGACTCAAGTCAACTGCATGAGGGCTGACTTGACTCAGGTGAACTGTAGGAGAGCTGACTTGACTGGTGAACTGCAGGAGGGCTGAGTTGACTGTCTGGTGAACTGCATGAGGGCTGGCTTGACACTGGTGAACTGCAGGAGGGCTGATTTGACTGTCAGCCTTTTGAGTTCCTTGTTTTGACTTCAGACAGATATACAGATAAAGAAACTAACTCCCCTCATACAACTTTAGAAAGATAGGGAAAACTCCACCATAACTGACCACCCCAGTGCAGTATTTCTGGCCTGCCCAGTCATCCCCCTTCTCTCTACAGCATTAGGATGCCTCTCCAGCACCACAGACACAAAAGTGTCAAAGAATTTGGCCTGGCCAACCATCATCTATCGCTACAATCACTCCTGCTGGCCAATCAGCAGTGAGATGCCTCTCCAGCACCACAGACTAGGTAAATAAAAAAAAAAAGACGGACCTGTAGCAACCCCAAGCCAGGATAAAATTCCAGGGGGGGCAAATGCCCCACCTTACCCCTATGTGCGTACACCCATGAACAGGAACTCAAGTTTGCATGGGCTGGTAAAGGCAGCTTTATGTAATAATATCCCATGTAACAAGGAACTGATTCACTGTAACTTTAAACTTAAAGGGCATGTCCCCCCCAAAACATAATAACCCCACCCCCCATAATCCCCCTACATGCCCCCCATTGGCCTGTAGTGTAGTTTAATCCTTACCCTCACTCCCAGCTCCATATGGTTTCTCCTGTAGTCTCCCCCCAAAGTCCCCAAAACTGCCCACCCAGGAGGATAGCAGAGTCCATATAGGACTCCTACCCTGGCCTCCGGAGAAGTTTGGCATGCGTACCTGCAGCCCTTCTCCCCCCTCCCTCTCCCTCCCGATTAGATTTCCCTCCCCTACCGATAAAAACTTATTCACCAAACATTCCCCCCTGTCCCCCGCTCCAACCGCTATGTTAGTAATATCCAGAAAATGCCCAAAACATTACTTACCTTCCCTCTGCCTCCGCCACATCTGAACTCCCGGCAGCCGCGTCCGTGATTTGGCTGCCGCTCGCCAATCACAGACACGGACTGCCGGTCCCCCCCGCCCCTCTGTTTGCAATTTTTCTCGCAGAGCAGGCCTGCAGCCGCGAGGCAAAGAGGGAGGTAGTAAAAGTTTTGGGGCTTTTTCTGATATTTACTACATAGCGTTGGGGGGCCTGGGGGGAAGGTGGAAGTTTGGTGAAAGGTGTTGATGTAGTGGAGGGAATCCTAATCGGGAGGGAGAGGGAGGGGGAGAAGGGCTGCAGTACGCATGCCAAACTTCTCCCGGAGGCCAGGTAGGAGTCCTATATGGACTCTGCTATCCTCCATGTTTGGTGAAAATTTTTTGAAGAGTGGACATACCCTTTAACTTAAAAAGTGGTATTTTTTATTGCAACTTTACCTTCTTTACCAGCTCTGCTGCTGGTAACACCATTCAGCCGCTCTTTTGGCACCGTAGACCGCAATGGAAATTATGTCACCAGCAGAGAAGTAACATCAATAAACAGATTGTTTGTAATCTGTGTATTACAACTAGTAATGTTAACTATGCAGTGGTTAATGTTTCTTATATAGCACTGGAATCACATCCTTTCTACATGACTTAAGCTCTGTACACACATGCGGTCATGGGCCTGACCAGTTAGGCGAACATCCATTTTGCCTGACTTGGTGTATGGGAGATCGGTCAGTGCTGTTGTTAGGTGCTGACACTCACTAATCAGATGTTTTGTAACTGCAGTTACCCAGTAATTCTGGGTACACATGGAAAATTTTTCATCACGACCAACCGTTTGCCACAGTTGCGGCGAAAATCAATGCAGCCGAAAATCACCATTCGCCGCGACGATCATGCAGTCCATAAGAGACTGCACAGTCGGCCATTAGTTACCAACACGTCTGATCGCCCGATACAGGCAGACGGGGGACAGACTTTGGGTGAATGCAGAAACGCCAACGATTTTTCCACCCTCAAGATCGATGTATGAAAATCGGTCGGTTTGGCCAAAAAAATTGTCTTGTGGGACTATTTGTTCCCGACCGAGCGTTCGCTACAGTTCATGCTACCGATCGATCAGACCCACAGGGAACAGGACATGATTTACCAACAGGCCCAATCAACCGTTTGTCAGTTCGTTCGCCCACACCATGCGATATTTCCACCCGACCAACCAATATACGGCACTATCGTCCAGTTGGAAATATTTGATGGTGTGGTGTGTACCCAGCCTTAGAAAGCTAACATCCAGTTGGTTGCCACATAGCTATCTTTGTTTTAGTTAAGATGTGACTGATTTCTATTGGCCACCTGTTTGTTTCAGTTCAAAAACTGGAGAAACATTTTATTAAAGGAGATTGCACAAAATCTTTTATGTCCCTAATTACCTGAACAAATTGACAATGGTGGAGAAGCTTGACGGTATTATCATAATTAAAGAGATGACGGACGTAAATATAAGAGCAGGGGAAGGAGTGAGACGTTTCACATGGGCCATTGACAGTGCATCTGGCTGAAACAGAGAGAACACAACAATTAATCTGGGACAGGCAAAAAAAACAATCCTATATAATAAAAGCCTAACGGCTGCCTATGTGCTGCCGCGCGTGTGTGTCACTGCTGACTGCTGGTAAAATTGTCTCTGCAGTTCCTATTGACTCACAACTAGAGGGAGAAACACAGGAAACATGCACGGAGGCAGAACACAGCAATTACACAGACTTCAGGTAAGGTTGCTTGGGACAGAGGGGGGGACCATAGATTTGGGACAGAGGAGGGACCCTGGATTTGGAGGACTCTGGATTTGGGACAGAGGGGGGACTCTGGCCTTGGGACACTAAGAGGGGACTCTTTCCTTGGGTCATAGAGGAGGGGGGCTATGGCCTTGGTACACTAAGGGGGCACTCTGGGCTTCTAGCGCTGTTAATTTAACGGGCTTAATGTCTAGTTAGTTTATAATACTCTCACCACTTCTCTTTGCAGCAACAAGCTTATGTACAAGATGGATGCATTCAGCGAACAGTTCCCAGAGCATTCATATTACTGCATACTGCCAAGTAGCTATAAAACTTAAGAAGACATAGACTTAAAAGGGCTTAAACAGTGTCGGACTTGCCCACAGGGTTACAGGGGAATGCTCCGGTGGGCACACAGCCCACTGACCCAAATATAAATGCAGAGCCAAAGGGACAGTTTGAAATGCATTTAATAAACAACAGTCAGTAGGAGTAAGATAGATATATAACTGAGTAACAATATGAAATGTTAGGTGGGCCCCTGGTCTCACATTTCCTGGTGGGCCAAGAAAGTCCAGTCCAAAACTAGGCCTAAAAGCCCTCAACAGAACATAAAACCATCTGTTCTGAATAGAAGGTATTTCATAGTCCTTGCCATATTATAGCATTGTCTAACTAAAGCTGTTTGAAGAATGGTTTAATATAGCATAGGATTTATGTTATATTGTTTAAACTTTAGGCAACAGAGAGGTAACAAATGCACAATCTAGGGGGCATATTTCTAAAGGTTCGTTAACTTTTCGCGGCCGTTTTCGCGGACATTAACGCATAAATCGCGTTTAACTTTTCGCGGCCGTTTTCGCGGACATTAACGCATAAATCGCGTTTAACGCGATTTATAAATGTCCGAAAACGGCCGCGAAAAGTTAACGAAGCGTTAACCCTTCGCGGCGATACTTACCTGTTACCGCCGCTTCTATTTATAAAGCGGCGGTACTGGTTTCGCTCTGCTAGTATCGGCTGACTTCGCCACCTTCAAGGTGGCGAAGTAAAACAGCCGATACTAGCAGAGCAGAAAGCCAACCCCCATCCCCCGCCAGCCCCCTCGCCAAGCACCCCACCCGCCCCCCGACGGGCGGTTCGCGCCCGTTTGGGAGGGGAAGGATGTCGAGCCCGCTGGGAAGGGGTGGTGCACCCTCCACAGGGCCCTGAGAATGGGCCTTTTGGGGCTTAGTAGGGGTCCCGCAGCTCGAACGGGACCCCCCCTCCCCGGCCCTTGTAAGGGCCCTTTGCGGCACTTACAAATGCCTTCGGCTCTGACAAAGAGCCCTTTGGGGCTTGAATGGGGTCCCGCAGTCTCGAACCGGTGACCCCCCTCCCCGGCCCTATCAGGCCTTTGCGGCACTTACAGTGCTTTGGCGGGGGTCCGCAGCTCAAGCTCGAACCGGGACCCCCAGTGTGCAGCTCTTAAACGACCCTTGGTCGACGTCTTCGGGATGGCGCCACCCAACCCACTCAGGTCGCCGATGGCCAGGCAGGCTCACTGCGCCGCCAGCCTTGACCCGCTGGCACCGCCGGCCTCAGCGGAGCCGATGTTGCCAACCGCTTCTTTCTTCAAGCCATCTACTGCGTGGCATCTGAGTTATCCCACCGAGTGCACCTCTTTATATAGGTTTGCAGAACCCCTAATTCATTTCTGATTGGTCAATTTTTTAATGCTTTGTGTTGCATGCTTTACATTAACCAATCAGATTCCTGGAAAGTTCTGAAATCTGAAAGTTTCTGCAACCTATATAAAGATGAGCTTTCCGCCGGTAACTCAGATGCCATCGCAGTAAATGGCTGAAGAAAGAAGAAAGAAGCGGCTGGCAACATCGGCGGTGCCACGCGGGCTCACTGGCCGGCCGCACGTGAGTCTGCCTGGCATCGGCGACCTGAGTGGGTTTGGTGTCGCCAGCCCGAAGACGTCGCGTCGGATCAAGATGCCGGCACCATCGGCCTCGTTGAGGTCGCTGGCGGCCGCAGGGGTCCCTCTCGGGGGGTCGGTGTGCCGCCAAACGAAGACGCCGCCCAAGGGTCTTTTAAGAGCCGCACACTGGGGGTCCCGTTCGACTGCGGGACCCCCGCCAAAGGCACTTGTCAGTGCGCAAGGGCCCTTATAAGGGCCGGGGAGGGGGTTCCCGGTTTCAGCTGCGAGGACCCTTAACCCCAAAAGGCTCTTGTCAGGGCCCTGCTGGTATCGAAATGCAGAAAAAACATAATACAACAAACCCACGCAAACGGTTACACAACGGATCAAAAATGTGTAAAAAAACGTCACTAAACGCACTGTTAGGGAGATCACTTAAAGTTAACATTTGAAAGCTAAAACATTAAATTGGGGCAAATTAGCCACCATTATTAACGATAAAACTTTTAATTAAATCTCCCTGTGTTTCTAAGTTCGTTTTTGTCCTTTCCTAGTGTGAAAAAGCCCATATAACTGGAATAGTGAATTTTCCATCAAGCCGAGGCTGGAGAACTGGTTGGCGGCTGAGCTGGGTGTAACTAAATCAAAATATAGGGGGGGGGGAGAGTTTAATCACTTTCACTTTAACCCACTACTGTTGATAAATGCACCATAAAAAGTTGCTACTAATAATGGTATAAGATGCCAACACTTACAGTTCCTCAATGTTAAACACCGGTAAAACTGCCCACGCAGCACAAAATGTTCCCAGGGAATAATCAAAATAAACCGCAGATTAGACGTCCACACCGATTTCAAGGGAACGAGCCTCACTTCACATTTCACCTGACAAAAACAAAAGGAAAACATTGGCTCCAAAAATTATTGTAAAACCAATACCAATGTTTACATTTTGTGTACCATTTTGTAATGGGAAAAGTTATTATAATCATCACTGTGTGGGGCACTCTTATAATTTTTTCGTGTGGGGGTGGGGCCATTTCTATACTACTTCACTTCTTCTGTACTTATCAATTATCTATCTTTCCATCTATATCTATTTATATCTATCTATGTCTACTCTTTTCTATCTATTACTATCATCTCTCTATTCTTCAGATTATTTATCTGTCTGTCTATCTATCTTTTATTATCTATCAATCATCTGTCAATCAGATTATCTATCTGTCTGTCTATCTATATTTCTATCTATCTATTATCTATCTATTAGCTAGCTATCAGATTATCTGTCTGTCTGTCTATAAGATTATCTATCTGCCTGTCTGTCATCTATCTATCTATATATCTATCTTCTCTGCACAAGCAAAGGCAGACCCAAAGTGCACGTTTAGACCAGTTTCATCAGCTTATTGAGTTATCATCAGAAACTAACATTGTTCAGACAACAGATATTTAGCTTTATTTGGCTTGACGGGCCTATAATATGTTTCTATGAGGCCCACAGATTAGTAACATTGCTTATCCATGGGCAGGTCACCACCAACCAGTTGATTTGGCCATCACAAAAATTCTTTCATTACAATTATTCTTATTAAAGTTACACCTTTTTGGCCATTTACAGCAGTATTACTTTATATAGGATGTACGGTAAGCTTAGAATACTTTTTCAGATGTGCAGTTATTAGTGGGATTATCTCGTGGAATAAAAATGTGCAAAGCCACTGGGTAAAATATCTTAACATCATAATTTTACTTAGTCACAAACTCTACTAAGAGACTTCTCACCCAACAAAAATTGGCAAAAAATCTTAAAGAAATGTAGCCTGAGTCCCATTTAACGTAAAAAATCCCTTTTATTATTAATATACGAGCACTGAAAATGTTAAACTTTTTGTAATAATTTTACCATAGGTCTTATTTTGATACATGGGATTAATAAGGTAAGCTCTGAGCATTATACATCAACACAACAACAAATAACATTTGTAAAGCGCTTTTTCTCCCGTAGGAATCTGTAAGCATGGCTCAGACCAATAATGGTTGATTGGTATAATGTTGGTAGAGGAAGAACTCTATGAATCCAGAAATGCCGGCTAAACAGGTGGCTTTTCAGTCTCTGATCTGAATAAGTCAGGGATTAGGTGTCTTTACTGGTGTGGTAGGGTTTCCAAAGGGTAGGCATCATGACAGAAGATCAGTCTCCAAAGGTTTGAAGGCGCCATTCTGGGAGTGACCAAGTTTATGGAATTGTGCAGTGATTGAATTGTGCAGATTGTGCAGTGATTTGAAAGTCAACAGTCCAATCTTAAAGAGTATTCCCATTGTCAGGGGTGTCTCTCTAATGAGGCAAAAAGCCAAATGCTCAGGGCGGCACCCCTGCTAAATATGAAGAGGCAGCAGCCAGAGCTCACTTAAATTTTTTTTTTTTTAGAAAGAGGCGCAAGGGCAGAGCAGAATGAAAATAAACATAGCGCCGGCAAGGGCGGCATTCAAAAGTTTGGCTCAGGTTGGCAAAAACCGCCAGACAACAACCCCCTGTCCATGAACTGGTAGCCAGTGCATTGAGGGAAGGATCGTGTTAAGTGACAGTGGCAAAGGCTGGTCTGTTAGCATTCTGGGCAGCAGCATTCTGCACTAATTGTAGGCAGTTGCAGGCTTTTTGGGTGGAGACCTAATAAGGCCATTGCAGCGTCCATCCGTGATGGTATAAGGGTGTTTACTACCTAGGGTTTGGAACATCCTCTGGGGGGATCGATATTTTAATGTTTTGCAATGTTCTTCAGATTGTTGTTTTAATAACTAGTCGGGTACTTTGATCGTTGCCCCTTCTCTTTTGGTCGTTCCCTCCCCACTTTCCTAGTAGAACTGATGGTAATTGTACAATCTCACCTCTGTACAGATGTCCTCCCTGTACAAGATTGTATTTCTGTGTCAATAATATGTTGCATTTCGCTGTGAGTTTTGTGTCTTTTGTTCCGCCTGCGTATAGTTGTTTTGGTGTGGTGTCTTTGTGGCCCTTTTTTGTTGATACCCCCACGGGGGGGGGGGGGGCATGGCCCTCCCCCTTTTCCTTTCCCTTTTTTTCTCCCCTATCTCCCCCCCCTATGGGGTACCCTTTTCTCCTTGGGGGGGGGGGTGGATGTCTTCTCTTTTTGCTTCTTGCTGTGGCTTGTTCAGTGCCATTTGAGATTCTGAATGGCCCTTTGTTGCGGTGGGCTCAGGATGCACACTGTCCTGGGTATTCCACAGTATTTTATTGATCTATCGATTGACTGTTGGGTCAGTGTGGGTGTGTCGACTCTTCTGCAAACAGGAGGTAAGTACTTTAGATGGCATTGACTTATGCACAGAGAAATATCTGGATGGTTAAAATTAAGGTCATTTAATTGGAAATCCTTTTTTTTTTTTTCAGTATTTGTGCTGAACCCCCTCTGAACCAGATTATTCATTTTTATCAGTTGGTGCAACTTCAAGCAGAAGCTGAAGATGTAAGGTCACTGAACGCAAACATTCTGGAGACCATTTGTAGTGTGCAGGAAGGGTAAACATGAGTCCGCTGACAATAAACAGGATAACATAAACATATTCCATTTGGGGGCTGCCCATAATTGGCGCCAGGACAAGGTAGACCGAAGCAATCAGACAATGACAGGAATTATAATTGAACCAAAATAAAGATGGAAAATAAATAAATTATTGACAGAGATGGAAGGAGCATTTAACAGACTTATCAAATAATAAAGTTAGTTATCCCCCCAAACAAAGTCCATCAATAAGGGCTGAAGGAACCAATCAGACCCCCTGTGCTCCCATATTTAAGGTTGTACACACGTACGATCGCGGGTCCCGACCCACGCACGATGTTGGTACGAACGTTCGTTTTGGCCGTATCGATGACCCTGTGTGTAGGGCCTTTATCAGCCGAAAAGGACGGTCGTCGGCGGTCGGCGATCCCCACTGAATGTCCGTTTCATCTGATTAAGTCCCTACACACGGGCGATTATCGGCCGAACAAACGTTCGTACCATCGTGCATCGCTGATGAGAATGGGGTGTTACCCTCGAAACGTTGTGTTACCTGTTGAGTGTTTGCTCACAATAAATCTTTCACGTTGGAGTGCAGTCTACTTTGTTTTCTCTTCAATCTAACATGGAGGACCCTGCTACAAGGTAATGTATACAATTGTTTCTATAAATTAAGGGCATGTCCACCCTTATTTTAAACTTTTGTCATATGATAGTATATGTTTCCCCGCCCAACCGCTATAAAAAAATTTTTTAATAAAGTGCCCCGATCTTTACTTACCTTCCCTCTCTCTCCTCTGACGCCCACGCCCGGCCCGGCCTTCTGCTTGCGAGACACGGCAAGCAGGGGCGGGACCGGCAGCCGCGTCTGTGATATTGGCTGAGAGGCACTAATAACGGCTGCCAGCTTCCAGAATGCCGTGGAGAGAGGGAAGGTATACAGTTCTGGGGACTTTCTTAAAATTATTTTTATGCGGTTGGGGCTGGGGGAACATATACTATTACAATGGCCAAGGTTTTATGGTAGGGGGAGGGATAAGCACAATTATAGGGAGAGGGAGGGAGGAAGGTGCATCACTCCATGCCAAACTTCTCCGGAGGCCAGTAGGAGGCAGAGTCCTAAATGGACTCTGCTATCCTCCTGGTGTGGCAGTTTTGGGACTTTGGGGGGGGGGACTACAGGAGAACCTTATGGAGCTGGGATGTGAGGTAAGGATTTTACTACAATACATGAGGGGGGGCCGGGGGGGGAGTAGTGTGGGGGGGTTTAGTTTTGGGGTGACATGCCCTTAAACTAAAAAGGGGTGGGCTGCATTTAGAGCATGGAACCCCAATCCGCCACACATTCAGAAAAATATACAGCCCACAGGACCTGGTTTTGTTGTGGTTCTGGCGGCTGTTGTGTTTCAGGTCCCAGGTTGCCCCCCCCGATTTAAAACAATGGATAAAGAGCCAAACACTGTATACAATTTATGGCAAACTTTTAGAACCAAATTGCAACCAAAACCCCACTTTTCCTTGCATAGTGTCAAATGATCATTTAACCTGAATACGGAGTTTTTTACTTTAGAAAAAACAACTCAAATAGACACAGACCAATACAGTATGTATGTATGTATTTATTTCTTATATAGCACTTATATTCCGCAGCGCTTACAATTATTTACTCAATTCACATCAGGCCCCTGCCTCGATTTATGTACACACATACAAACCTACAGTAGTGTCTTATGATTGTGGGGGAAACCGGAAGTGCCCAAGGAAACCCACGCAAGCACGGGGAGAACATATACAAACTCCTTGCAGATGCGTCCCAGGGTGGAATCGAACTCGGACATCAGCGCTGCAAGGCATCATGCTAACCAAAACCACTGAGCCACCGTTCTATTAACCTCTACAATACCACACAGGATTTGAGATCTAAAACAGTGACCATTAACCCTACTATTAACAGGAGTTTGAGATCTAAAACGTGACCATTAAACCCTACATTATTAGACGGAGTTTGGGATCTAGAACAGTGACCATTAACCTACATTATTAGACAGGATTTTAGGATCTAGAAACAGTGACCATTAACCCTACATTATTAGACAGGAGTTTGGGATCTAGAACATGTACCATAACTCTACATTATTAGACAGGAGTTTGGGATCTAAGAACAGTGACCAAACCCTACATTATTAGACAGGAGTTTGGGATCTAGAACAGTGACCATTAACTCTACATTTTAATAACGGAGTTTGAGTCTAAACAGTGACCATTAACCCTACATTATTAGACAGAGTTTGAGATCTAGAACAGTGACCATTAAACCCTACATTATAGACAGGAGTTTGGGATCTAGAACAGTGACCATTAACCCTACATGATTAGACAGAGTTGGGATCTAGAACGTGACCATTAACTCTACATTATTAGACAGGAGTGTGAGATAAAACATTGACCATTAACCGCTACATTATTAGACAGTAGTATTGAGATCTAGAAAGGGACCATTAACCCTACATTATTAGACGGAGTTTTGAGATCTAGAACAGTGACCATTAACTCTAGCATTATTAGACAGAGTTTGGGATCTAAAAACAGTGACCATTAACTCTACATTATTAGACAGGAGTTTTAGATCTAGAACATTGACCATTAACCCTACATTAATTAGACAGTAGTTTGAAGATCTAAACAGTGACCATTAACCCTACATATTAGACAGTAGTTTGAGGATCTAAACAGTGACCATAACTCTACATTATTAGACGAGTGATTTTGGGATCTAGAACAGTGACCATTAACCCTACATTATTAGACAGGAGTTTGGGATCTATACCAGTGACCATTAACCCTACATTTTAGACAGGAGTTTGGGATCTAGAACAGTGACCATTAACTTTACATTATTAGGACTAGTTTGAGATCTAAAACAGTGACCATTAACCCTACATTTAGACAGGAAGTTTGAGATCTAAAACAGTGACCTTAACCCTACATTATTAGACAGAGTTTTGAGATCCAAAACAGAGTGATTGAAGTTAGAGCTGCTGCTAACAGATGGGCCACTACACTTTCTATTGGCTTTCCAGTAAAACAACTCTGCGTGTGCATTGTGTGCCCACAGAGAGTGGTCATAGGTCGCTACCACTGCTGTATAACATGAAAATAATACTTTTTAACTTTAATTCTCATAACCCATTCCAATAGTCCTTATAAATGCAGCATTAGTGCTTTAGTTTAACGGAAAATTTCAGCAATGTTAGTTTCCATAAACACAAAGAGAGCACTCTCACTAATAATATCCCCTAAAGAAGAACACAGAATAACACACTGTATCATTAATTGTCATACGTATGTACAAGTGTTGAAGGACAGAGAATTTGTATTTTGTGTTTTTATTCGTTTTCTGTTATATCAGGATATTTACCTTATATGGTCTTGGAATGTCCGTCTTTGTAATCTTCATGTACAGGAGCCCAGATAGTGTGATCCCATAGAACAACCATGCTGTGAAACTGAGTTAAAAGGAAATTCATATCTATGGGAAGGTGGAAATTCCATTTAAATTCTTAGTGGGGGAAAATATATAAACGAATACTCCCAGCATTCCTCAATGAACATCTATTTCCTGGGGTGGGAGCTGGATTCTATGCTAATATAACATTAAATGATTTCCCCATGCGTTCATCGTTACTAGCAGTACCATAACATTGGTGGTAGTCTCTTAAATCTGTAAGGCTGGTACCTCTCTCTCTCTCTCTCTTATATATATATAATATAAATAATACAAAATGAACACATTAATGTAATGTAACTTGACACTACATTGATTTAAATACAATATACACTGTAACTCATAAATATAGGTAATTACAACTTACGTCCAACATTAAGGATTCCGTGTGCCTTGAGAAAAAATTTGCATTGCCAAGTGTGCCGGCGGTCAGAAAAGCTTTGGGAACCCCTGATCTAGTCACGTTAAAAGTTCTTAATATAAGGACAACATGGAACATGGGCGCCCGCAGAAAGTTTTCAAGGGGGGGGGGGGGGGCAAAGAGAAAGAAGAAAAAGATGGGCGTAGTCTTTTTGTGGGGTGTGGTTTCCACCATTGTGAATATGGCTCAGACCCATGGGATGTTTGAGGAAACGCTAAAAAAAAAATAGCACCTACAACTCAGTGTATAATAATATGAATAAAACATTTTTTCCCCATGATTGCAACATACAGTAAGTCCCAACAATGGTTCAAATGATCTAGTTGATGGTTGAACTACAATTCCAGGATACCTACTGGATTATTCACATTAATTGTGCAGTTTAATAGAGATATAAAACTGCACAACAATGAAGATTTGAAATGAACCAACCTCTTCATCCACAATATAATATATTTTAGCTTAAAACTCTCGGTGTAAGGGTGTGTTCCCTACAAAATGGTTCATTCAAGACAGTTTTAAAAGTTTATATTTAAACTTTCCCTTTTAGTTCTAATTGGGTTTTATCCTTCTCTCCTCAACTCTCCTCAGAGATCCCTCATTAATTCTTTCATATAACAACATTTCTAGGGCGCTATATAGTAAAATAATTGTCTGGTGAACTGGACAAAACAGTGGGCATGGTGGGCTGATGCTGTCTGATCAACTGCTTGTGGGCGACAACACTGGTGAACTGCTTGAGGGCTGACATAATGCTCTATGGTGAACTGCAGGAGACTGACTTGACTCTGTCTGGTGAACTGCAGGAGGACTGACTTGACTGTCTGGTGAACTGCAGGAGGCTGACTTGACCTGTCTGGTGAACTGCAGGAGGGCTGACTTGACTCTGGTGAACTGCAGGAGGGCTGACTTGACTCAAGTCAACTGCATGAGGGCTGCTTGACTGGTGAACTGTAGGAGAGCTGACTTGACTGGTGAACTGCAGGAGGGGCTGAGTTGACTGTCTGGTAAACTGCATGAGGGCTGGCTTGACACTGGTGAACTGCAGGAGGGCTGATTTGACTGTCACCTTTTGAGTTCCTTGTTTTGACTTCAAGACAGATATAACGATAAAGAAACTAACTCCCCTCATACAACTTTAGAAAGAAGGGAAAACTCCACCATAACTGACCACCCCAGTGGCAGTATTTCTGCCTGCCCAGTCATCCCCCTTCTCTCTACAGCATTAGGATGCCTCTCCAGCACCACAGCACAAAAGTGTCAAAGAATTTGGCCTGGCCAACCATCATCTATCGCTACAATCACTCCTGCTGGCCAATCAGCAGTGAGATCCTCTCAGCACCACAGACTAGGTAAATAAAAAAAAAAAGACGGACCTGTAGCAACCCCAAGCCAGGATAAATTCCAGGGGGGCAAATGCCCCACCTTACCCCTATGTGCGTACACCCATGAACAGGAACTCAAGTTTGCATGGGCTGGTAAAGGCAGCTTTATGTAATAATATCCCATGTAACAAGGAACTGATTCACTGTAACTTTAAACTTAAGGGCATGTCCACCCCCAAAACTATAATCCCCCCCACTACTGGCCCCATTGTGTAGTGTAGTTTAATCCTTCCTCACATCCAGCTCCATATGGTTCTCTGTAGTCTCCCCCCAAAGTCCCAAACAACTGCCCACCAGGAGATAGCAGTCCATTAGGACTCCTACCTGTGCCTCCGGGAGAAGTTTGCATGCGTACTGCAGCCCTCTCCCCCTCCCTCTCCTCTCCTCCCGATTAGGATTCCCTCCCCTACCATAAAAACCTTTTCACCAAACATTCCCCTGTCCCCCAGCTCCAACCGCTATGTTAGTAATATCAGAAATGCCACAACATTACTTACCTTCCCTCTTCCTCCGCCACACTGAACTCCCGGCAGCCCGTCCGTGATTGGCTGCCGCGTCAGCCATCACAACACGACTGCCGGTCCCCCCCGCGCCCCTCTTTTTGCAATTTCTCGCAAGCAGAGGGCCTGGCAGCGCGGCGGAGGAAAGAGGGAGGTAAGTAAAGTTTTGGCATTTTCTGATTATCTACATAGCGTTGGGGCTGGGGGGACAGGGGGAATGTTTGGTAAAGTGTTTTATGGTAGGGGGAGGAATCCTAATCGGGAGGAGAGGAGGGGTGAGAAGGGCTGCAGTAACGCATGCCAAACTTCTCCCAGGCCAGGTAGGAGTCCTATATGGACTCTGCTATCCTCCATGTTTGGTGAAAATTTTTTTGAAGAGTGGACATACCCTTTAACTTAAAAAGTGGTATTTTTTTTATTGCAACTTTACCTTCTTTTACCAGCTCTGCTGCTGGTAACACCATTCAGCGCGTCTTTTTTGGCACCGTAACCGCAATGGAAATTATGTCACCAGCAGAGAAGTAACATCAATAAACAGATTGTTTGTAATCTGTGTATTACAACTAGTAATGTTACTATGCAGTGTTAATGTTTCTTATATAGCACTGGAATCACATCCTTTCTACATGACTTAAGCTCTGTACAACATCGGTCATGGGCCTGACCAGTTAGGCAACATCCATTTTGCCTGACTTGGTGTGGGGAGATCGGTCAGTGCTGTTGTTAGTGCTGACATGACACTCACTAATCAGATGTTTTTAACTGCAGTTACCCAGTAATTCTGGGTACACATGGAAAATTTTTCATCACGACCAACCGTTTGCCACAGTTGCCGAAAATCAATGCAGCCGAAAATCAACCATTCGCCGTCGACGATCATGCAGTCCATAAGAGACTGCAACGTCGGCCATTAGTTACCAACACGTCTATCGCCCGATACAGGCAGACGGGACAGACTTTGGGGTGAATGCAGAAACGCCAACGATTTTTTCCACCCTCACGATCGATGTATGAAAATCGGTCGGTTTGGCCAAAAAAATTGTCTTGTGGGACTATTTGTTCCCGCCGAGACGTTCGCTACAGTTCATGCTACGATCGATCAGACCCACAGGGAACAGGACATGATTTACCAACAGGCCCAATCACCGTTTGTCAGTCGTTCGCCCACACCATGCGATATTTCCACCCGACCAACCATATACGGCCACTATCGTCCAGTTGGAAATATTTGATGGTGTGGTGTGTACCCAGCCTTAGAAGCTAACATCCAGTTGGTTGCCACATAGCTATCTTTGTTTTAGTTAAGATGTGACTGATTTCTATTGGCCACCTGTTTTGTTTCAGTTCAAAAACTGGAGAAGCATTTTATTAAAGGAGATTGCACAAATCTTTTATGTCCCTTATTACCTGAACAAATTGACAATGGTGGAGAGCTTGACGGTATTATCATAATTAAAGAGATGACGGACGTAAATATAGAGGCAGGGAAGGAGTGAGACGTTTCACATGGCCTTGACAGTGGCATCTGGCTGAAACAGAGAGAACCACAACAATTAATCTGGGACAAGGCAAAAAACAAAAATCCTATATAAAAAAGCCTAACGCTGCCTATGTGCTGCCGCGTGTTGGTCACTGCTGACTGCTGGTAAATTGTCTCTGCAGTTCCTATTACTCACAACTAAGGGAAAACACAGGAAACATGCACGGAGGCAGAACACAGCAATACACAGACTTCAGGTAAGGTTGCTTGGGACAGAGGGGGGGACCATAGATTTGGGACAGAGGAGGGACCCTGGTTGGAACAAAGGGGGGGACCCTGGATTTGTCAGAGGGGGGACCCTGATTTGGGACAGAGGGGGGGGGGCTGGATTTGGGACAGAGGGGGGACCCTGGATTTGGGACAAGAGGGAGGACCCTGGATTTGGGACAGGGGGACCCTAGATATGGGACTGAGCGGGGACCTGAATTTGGGACAGAGGGGGGCCCTGGATTTGGGACAGAGGAGGACTTTGGATTTGGGACAGAGGGGGGACCCTGAATTTGGGACAGAGGGGGCCTGGATTTGGACAAGGGAGGACTTTGGAGTGGACAGAGAGGGAGCCCTGGATTTAGGACAGAGGCAAATTGGTACGGGGGGGCTGGATTTGGGACAGAGGGGGGCCCTGGTTTGGACAGAGGGAGGACTTTGGATTTGGGACAGAGGGGGTGGATTTGGGACAGAGGGAGGACTTTGGATTTGGGACAGAGGTGGGCTCTGGATTTGGGACAGAGGGAGGACTTTGGATTTGGGACAGAGGGGGACTCTGGATTTGGGACAGAGGAGGGACCCTTGATTTGGGACAGAGGAGGACCTTTGATTTGGGACGAGGAGGACCTTTGATTTGGGACAGGAGGGGTGACTCTGGATTTGGGACAGAGGGGGGACTCTGCCTTGGGACACTAAGAGGGGACTCTTTCCTTGGTCATAGAGGAGGGGGGGCTATGGCCTTGGTACACTAAGGGGGCACTCTGGGCTTCTAGCGCTGTTAATTTAACGGGCTTAATGCTAGTTAGTTTATAATACTCTCACCACTTCTCTTTGCAGCAACAACCTTATGACAAGATGGATGCTTCAGCGAACAGTTCCCAGAGCATTCATATTACGCATACTGCCAGTAGCTATAAAACTTAAGAAGACATAGACTTAAAAGGGCTTAACAGTGTCGGACTTGCCCACAGGGTTACAGGGGAATGCTCCTTGGGCACACAGCCCACTGACCCAAATTAAATGCAGAGCCAAAGGGACAGTTTGAAATGCATTTAATAAACAACAGTCATAGGAGTAAGATAGATATAACTGAGTACAATATGAAATGTTAGGTGGGCCCCGGTCTCACTTTCCTGGTGGGCCAAGAAAGTCCAGTCCAAAACTAGGCCTAAAAGCCCTCAACAGAACATAAAACCATCTGTTCTGAATAGAAGGTATTTCATAGTCCTTGCCATATTATAGCATTGTCTAACTAAAGCTGTTTGAAGAAATGGTTTAATATAGCATAGGATTTATGTTATATTTTTTAACTTTAGGCACAGAGAGGTAACAAATGCACAATCTAGGGGGCATATTTCTAAAGGTTCGTTAACTTTTCGCGGCCGCGTTTTCCGCGGACATTAACGCATAAATCGCGTTTAACGCGATTTCTCTAAATGTCCGAAACGGCCGCGAAAGTTAACGAAGCGTTAACCCTTCGCGGCGATACTACCTGTTACCTCTGACGCCGCTTCTATTTATAAAGCGGCGGTACTGGTTTCGTCTCTGCTAGTATCGGCTGTTTTACTTCGGCCACTCTTGAGGTGGCGAATCAGCCGATACTAGCCTCCCGCCGGCGGGGATGGGCAGGCAACCCGCGGGCGGTGGTCGCACCGGCCGGGAGACACGCCCACCCCGCCCACAACCCCCCGCGGGGCGGAGACCACCCCCGTTGCTTCCCAGCAGCGGCAATCTTGAACGGGAGGCTAGGAGGGGCTGCCGGAAGGGGCCGCACAGGTGGTCGCGACCCACCTGCCGCGCAACCCCTCCCCGGACCCCTCCAAGCCCCCGCCCCACTACGCCCGGGGAGGGGAAGGGAGGGAGCCGCTGGGAGGGGGAGGGCACCCTCCAGCAGGGCCCTGAGAAGGGCCTTTGGGGGCTTAGGGGTCCCGCAGCTCGAACCGGGACCCCCCCTCCCCCCCTTGTAAGGGCCTTTGCGGCACTTACAAATGCCCTGCCTTGCGGCTCTGACAAGAGCCCTTTGGGGCTTAAGGGGTCCCGCACTCGAACCGGGACCCCCCTCCCCGGCCCTATCAGGGCCTTTGGCACTTACAGCCTTTGCGGGGTCCCGCAGCTCAAAGCTCGAACCGGGACCCCCAGTGTGCAGCTCTTAAAGAGCCCTTGGGCGACGTCTTCGGGATGGCGACACCAACCCCACTCGGTCGCCGATGCCAGGCAGCTCACTGCGGCCGCCAGTGACCCCGCTGGCACCGCCGGCCTCAGCAGCCGATGTTGCCAACCCTTCTTTCTTCAGCCTCACTGCGATGGCATCTGAGTTCCGCAGCGGAGTGCACCTCTTTATATAGGTTTGCAGAAACCCCCTAATTCATTTCTGATTGGTCATTTTTTAATGCTTGGTTTGCATGCTTTACATAACCAATCAGATTACTGGAAAGTTCTGAAATCTGAAAGTTCTTGCAAACCTATATAAAGGGAGCTTTCCGCCGCGGAACTCAGATGCCATCCAGTACATGGCTGAAGAAGAAGAAAGAAGCGGCTGGCAACATCGGCGGTGCCAGCGGGCTCACTGGCGGCCGCAGTGAGTCTGCCTGGCATCGGCGACCTGAGTGGGGTTGGTGTCCCAGCCCGAAGACGTCGCGTCGGATCAAGAGCCGGCAACATCGGCCTCGTTGAGGTCGCTGGCGGCCGCAGGGGTACCACTCGGGGGTCGGTGGCCGCCAGAAAGAAGACGCCGCCCAAGGGCTCTTTTAAGAGCCGCACACTGGGGGTCCCGGTTCGAGCTGCGGGACCCCCGCCAAAGGCACTTGTCAGTGCCGCAAGGCCCTTATAAGGGCCGGGGAGGGGGTTCCCGGTTCGAGCTGGCGGGACCCCTTAAGCCCCAAAAGGCTCTTGTCAGGGCCCCGCTGGAGGGAGCCTCCACCCATTCCCCAGGCCAGGTAAAGAAATAAACAAGGTTGGGGTCGGCTGGGAGGGGTGCTGGACGGGTGGTGAGGGCGTGGTGGTCGCGACCACTCTGCGGCCCCTTCCCGGCAGCCCCTCCTAACCTCCCGTCCGAGATTGCTGCGAGCGGGGAAAGGGTTGGGAGGCTGCTTGGGAAGCGGCGGCGGGTGGGGTTGTGGGCGGGGTGGGCATATGCCCCGCCCCCTTAGGAGAGGCGTCGGGAAGGGATTTTAAGTCCCTTTGCGGCGATACTATACAGTATCGCCGCAAGGGGCTTAAAATTACCGCAACACAATCGCGGCCGCGACACATATCGCGGGAATGGAGCGTCGCCGTTATAATACGGCAATAGCGCTATTTTCGCGGCCGCGATGTGCGGCGGTAATTTTTTGGCGTTATTTTTCGTTCCTTTATAAATAGCCCCCTAGTGTCATAAACGTCCATACTTGCCTTATAAACATGGCACCGTCCCAATTTAATGGACCTTCCTTACCTGATATGGATGTTGCAATGATATGGGTGGGAATGGACACATGAAAGGCAACCCCCCCAAATGTCCTGATTAACGTGGGACCGTCACGTTTCTAGTAGTGAGTCAGAGCAGACATAGTGTGACCATTGGTAACTTAGCAGAGACAACAAAACACTGCAGATAAAGAAATAAGCAATCATAGGTTATAAGTAATCATACGTTACTGTATTTTACTCACCAAATGCCCCTCTTGGCTGCCATACGGGAAACACACCCGTCCACCACTAAGAATGTGCCGTTTGCTGAGAAAACGTGGACATTGCAACACCAGGGATATTATCCAAGTCCAACTGCGCAAGCAGCTTCACCTATGGAGAATAATAGCGTTATGTTATGTACAGTCCAAATGAACCACATTTCAAGTAACTTAGGTGGCCATAGATACAATACAGGATTTTACAATCTGGGATCTAACAATTGGATTGACTGGCGAAAATAATGGGAAAAATTGATACACAATCTCCCATAGAAAATATCCCGATATCGCATGACCACGATAGTTGCATTTTAGGGCAATATTTATGGTAATATCGCCTTATTGGCCAGCAGTATACGGGTGGGACTTTAATATAAAATTCCACACATTTTACTGCAAAGAGCTTGTAAACAAGAAATGTATAAATGTAACCAATGGCTTGTTTAACCCTTTATATTACGTACGAAAAATGTTTGTTTAAGTAGCTAGCGTTTTTCAGGGGTTTTTTAACAGACAGGACTTTAGTTTTCTTTTAATGTAATAAGGCCACTTTACTTGCAGCTATGTACAGTATTTTTTAAAATGTACTACTGCTTATGTTTAATTATGGGCACTGCTTACCGTTTAAAATGAAATTGTCATGTGCTGCTACCAAAAAAGGATCTTTTGTTGGCAATGGAAGTATACGATGACATCACTCGGACACAACACCAGACTTTCACGCAAAGCTGCATATGTCAGTTACGTGCTGTACTTGTTCTCATTATCCTCGTTTTGTGGAAGGGATTTGTCCTGTAAACATGTTCATTTAGGTCAGTGATGGCGAACCTTTTAGAGGCCCAAACTGCAACCCAAAACCACCATTTTTATGCATAGCATTTAACCTGAATAGACACAGACCAATACAGTAGATGGAATCGATTATAGATTACCTATTAAAGGGAACTGTGGTCCAAAAATTCTACATTACCACACAGAAGTTTGAGATATAAAACAGTGACATTAACCCTACATTATTAGACAGGAGATTTGAGATATAAAACAGTGACCATTAACCCTATATTAGTGACAGGAGTTTTGAGATCTAATACAGTGACCATTAACCCTACTATAGATCAGGAGTTTAAGATCTAGAACAGTGACATAACCCTACATTATTATAGACAGGGGTTTGAGAATAAAACAGTGACATTAACCCTACTATTTAGACAGGAGTTTGACATCCACAACTATCATGTGATCAGTCCCTAACCCTACATTATTAGACAGGAGTGCGAACTTACCTTGAGATTATAACACGTGACCATTTAACCCTACATTATTAGACAGAGAGTTTGAGATCATAAACATATGGACCATCACCTCTACATTATTACGACAGGAGTTTGAGATATATAAACAGTGACACATTAACCCTACATTATTAGACAGGAGTTTGAGATATACATAGACCATTACACCTCACATCTTACACAGGAGTTTGAGATCTAAACAACGTGACCTTAACCCTACATTATTAGACAGGAGTTTGAGATCTATAACAGTGACCATTCACTCTACATTATTACACAGGAGTTTGAGATCTAGAACAGTGACCATTAACTCCTACACTTATTAGAACAGAGAGTTTGAGATCTATAAACAGTGCCCATTAACCCTACATTATTAGACAGAGTTTGAGATCTAGAACAGTGACCATTCACATACATTATTACACAGGGTTTTGAGATATAAACAGTGACCATTAACCCTACATTATTAGACAGGATTTGAGCATATAAAATAGGGAGCCCATTAATACCCTACTTATTAGACCAGGAGTTTGAGAGTATGAGATATAAACAGTGCCCATTAACCCTATACACTTATTAGACAGTAAGTTTGCAGATATCTAGAACAGTGACCATTAACCCTACATATAACAGCGAGTTGAGATCTAGAACAGTGACATTAACCCTACATTATTAGACAGGAGTTTGAGATATAAAACAGTGACCATAACCTACATTATTAGACAGGAGTTTGGATGAATCATACGTGACCCATTACCCTACATTGATAGACAGGAGTTTAGATATAAATCAGTGAGCCATTAACCCTACATTATTAGACAGGGAGTTTGAGATCTATAACACACGTGCACCATTAACCCTACATTATTAGACAGGAGTTGAGATCTAAACAGTGACAGTTCCTTACATTATTAATGACGGAGTTTGAGATCTAGACGTGACCATTACCCTACACTTATTAGACAGGAGTTTTGAGATCTATAACAGTGCCCATTAACCCTACATTATTAGACAGAGTTTGAGATCTAGACAGTGACCTCACTCTACATTATTAACAGGCAGTGAGAGATATAAACAGTGACACATTAACCCTACATTATTAGACAGAGGAGATTTGAGTATATAAATAGTGACCATTAACCCTACATTATAGACAGGAGTTTGAGAATAAAACAGTGACCATTAACCCTACATTATTAGACAGGAGTTTGAGATCTAGAAACCCAGGGTGACCATTCACCTACACAATTAACAGGAGTTTGTACGAGATCTATAAAGTGCACCATTAACCCTACATTATTAGACAGGAGTTTGAGATCTATAACGTGCCCATTAACCCTACATTATTAGTACAGGAGTTTGAGGATCATAAACAGTGACCATCACCCTACATTATTAGACAGGAGTTTGAGATATAAAACAGTGACCATTAACCCTACATTATTAGACAGGAGTTTGAGATATAAACAGTGCCCATTAACCCTACATTAGCAGGAGTTTGAGATTAACAGTGCCCATACCCTGACTATTAGACAGGAGTTGAGATCTAGAACAGTGACCATTAACCCTACATTATTAGACAGGAGTTTGAGATCTAGAACAGTGACATAACCCTAATTATTAGACAGGAGTTTGAGATATAAACAGTGACCATTAACCCTACATTATTAGACAGGAGTTTGAGATCTAGAACAGTGACGTTAACCCTACATTATTAGAGCAGAGTTTGAGATTATGAACAGTGCCCATTAACCCATACATTATTAGACAGGAGTTTGAGATCTAGAACAGGGACATTAACCTACATTATTAGACAGGAGTTTTGAGATCTAGAACAGTGCCATTAACCCTTATTATAGACAGGAGTTTGAGATACTAAACAGTGCCCATTAACCCTACATTATTAGACAGGAGTTTGAGATCTTAGAACAGTGCCCATTAACCCTACTATTAGACAGGAGTTGAGATCTAGAACAGGGACATTAACCCTCATTATTAGACAGGAGTTTGAGATCTAAACAGTGCCAATTAACCTATATTATTAGACAGGAGTTTAGAGTATTGAGATCTAGAAGTCAGTGCCCATAACCCTACATTATTAGAAAGTCCCACCCTCAACAGGAGTTTGAGATCTAGAACAGTGCCATTAACCCACATTATTAGACAGGAGTTGAGATCTAGAACAGGACCATACCCATTATTAGACAGGAGTTTGAGATCTATCAACAGTGACCATTAACCCTACATTATTAGACGGAGTTTGAGATCTAGAACAGTGACCATTCACTTACATTTTACACAGGAGTTTGAGATATAAAACAGTGACCATAACCACTACATTATTAGAACAGGAGTTTGAGATATAAATAGTGACCATTAACCCTACATTATTAGACAGGAGTTTGAGAATCAAACAGTGACATTACCCTACATATTAGACAGGAGTTTGAGATCTAGAAACAGTGCCAATTAACCCTATATAGACAGGAGTGAGATCTAGAACAGTGCCATTAACCCTACATTATTAGACAGGAGTTTGAGATCTGAACAGTGACGCCATTAACCCTACATATTAGACAGGAGTTTGAGATATAAAACAGTGACCATTAACCCTACATTATTAGACGGAGTTTTGAGATCTAGAACAGTGACCATTAACCACTTATTAGACAGGAGTTTGAGATTAAACAGTGGCATAACCCTACATTATTAGACAGGAGTTTGAGATTAAAACAGTGACCATTAACCCTACATTATATGACAGGGTTTGAGTGAACTAGAACAGTGACGCATTAACCCTACATTATTAGACAGGAGTTTGAGATCTAGAACAGTGCCCATTAACAATCATCTAATTAGACAGGAGTTTGAGATCATAGCTTCAAAACAGGACATAACCCTACATTATTAGACAGGAGTTTGAGATCTAGAACAGTGACCATTAACCTAATTATTAGACAGGAGTTTGAGATGAGATCTAGAAACAGTGCCATTAACCCTACATTATTAGACAGGAGTTTGAGATCTAGAACAGTGCCCATTAACCCTACATTATTAGACAGGAGTTTGAGATCTAGAAAAGTGGACCATTAACCCTACATTATTGACAGGAGTTTGAGATCTAGAAACGTGCCCATTAACCCTATTATTAGACAGGAGTTTGAGATCTAGAACAGTGCCCATTAACCCTACATTATTAGACAGGAGTTTGAGATCTTAGAACAGTGCCATTAACCCGACATATTAGACAGGAGGAGTTGCGTTAGTTTGTAGTCATCTAGAACAGTGCCATTAACCCTACATTATTAGACAGGGTGAGATTATGAATCAGTGTGCCATTAACTCTAACTTATTAGACACGGGAGTTTGAGATATAAAACAGTGACCATTACCCAACATATTAGACAGGACGTTTGAGACAAAACAGTGCCCATAACCCTACATTATTAGACAGGAGTTGAGATCTAGAACAGTGCCCATTAACCCACAATTAGACAGGAGATTTGAGATCTCTAAGAACAGTGCCCATTAACCCTACACTATAGACAGGAGTTTGAGATCTAAACGTGACATTAACTCTACATTATTAGACAGGAGGTTTGAATAAAACAGTGACCATTACCCTACCATTGTTAGACAGGCGTTGGGGAGCCTCCACCCCTCCCAGCGGCTCCCTCCCTTCCCCGGCCGGGGTGGGGGGCTTGGAGGGGTTGCTGGGGAGGGGGTGCGCGGCGGGTGGTCGCGACCACCTGCTGCGGCCCCTTCCCGGCAGCCCCTCCTAACCTCCCGTTCCGAGATTGCTGCGAGCGGGGAAAGGGTTGGGAGGGGCTGCTGGGAAGCGGCGGCGGGTGGGGTTGTGGGCGGGGTGGGCATATGCCCCGCCCCCTTAGGAGAGGCGTCGGGAAGGGATTTTAAGTCCCTTTGCGGCGATACTATACAGTATCGCCGCAAAGGGGCTTAAAATTACCGCAACACATCGCGGCCGCGATACATATCGCGGGAATGGAGCTCGCCGTTATAAATACGGCAATAGCGCTATTTTCGCGGCCGCGATGTGCGGCGGTAATTTTTTGGCGTTATTTTCGTTCCTTTATAAATATGCCCCCTAGTGTCATAAACGTCCATACTTGCCTTTATAAACATGGCACCTCCCAATTTAATGGACCTTCCATTACCTGATATGGATGTTGCAATGATATGGGTGGGAATGGACACATGAAAGGCAAACCCCCCCAAATGTCCTGATTAACGTGGGACCGTCACGTTTCTAGTAGTGAGTCAGAGGCAGACATAGTGTGACCATTGGTAACTTAGCAGAGACAAGCAAAACACTGCAGATAAAGAAATAAGCAATCATAGGTTATAAGTAATCATACGTTACTGTATTTTACTCACCAAATGCCCCTCTCTGGCTGCCACATAACACACCCGTCCACCACTAAAGAATGTGCCGTTTGCTGAACCAAACGTGGACATTGCAACACCCAGGGATATTATCCAAGTCCAACTGCCAAGCAGCTTCACCCTATGGAGATTAATAGCGTTATGTTATGTACAGTCCTAAATGAACCACATTTCAAGTAACTTAGGGTGGCCATAGATACAATAGCAGGATTTTACAATCTGGGGATCTAACAATTGGATTGACTGGCGAAAATACCCCAGATTGTAAAATCCTGCTATTGTATCTATGTCCACCACTAAAGAATGTGCCGTTTGTAGTTGCATTTTATGGGCAATATTTATGGTAATATCGCCTTATTGGCCAGCAGTATACAGGGTGGGACTTTTAATATATATAATTCACACACATTTTACTGCAAAGAGCTTGTAAACAAGAGCTTATAATGTAACCACTGGCTCTGTTTAACCCTTTATATTACGATAAAATGTTTGTTTAAGTAGCTAGCGTTTTTCAGGGGTTTTTTTAACAGACAGGGACTTTAGTTTTCTTTTAATGTAATAAGGCCACTTTACTTGCAGCTATGTACAGTATTTTTTTAAAATGTACTACTGCTTATGTTAATTATGGGCACTGCTTACCGTTTAAAATGAAATTGTACATGTGCTGCTACCAAAAAAGGATCTTTTGTTGGCAATGGAAGTATACGATGACATCACTCGGACACAACACCAGACTTTCACGCAAAGCTGCATATGTCAGTTACGTGCTGTACTTGTTCTCATTATCCTCGTTTTGTGGAAGGGATTTGTCCTGTAAACTGTTCATTTAGGTCAGTGATGGCGAACCTTTTAGAGGCCCAAACTGCAACCCAAAACCCCACTTTTTATTGCATAGCATTTAACCTGAATAGACACAGACCAATACAGTAGATGGAATCGATTATAGATTACCTATTAAAGGGGAACTGTGGTCCAAAAATTCTACATTACCACACAGAAGTTTGAGATATAAAACAGTGACATTAACCCTACATTATTAGACAGGAGTTTGAGATATAAAACAGTGACCATTAACCCTATATTATTAGACAGGAGTTTGAGATCTATAACAGTGACCATTAACCCTACTTTATTAGACAGGAGTTTAAGATCTAGAACAGTGACATTAACCCTACATTATTAGACAGGGTTTGAGATATAAAACAGTGACATTAACCCTACATTATTAGACAGGAGTTTGACATCCAATACAGTGACCATTAACCCTACATTATTAGACAGGAGTTTGAGATCTATAACAGTGCCCATTAACCCTACATTATTAGACAGGAGTTTGAGATCTAGAACAGTGACCATTAACTCTACATTATTAGACAGGAGTTTGAGATATAAAACAGTGACCATTAACCCTACATTATTAGACAGGAGTTTGAGATATAAAAGAGTGACCATTAACCCTACATTATTAGACAGGAGTTTGAGATCCAAAAGAGCAGAGATGAATGTTATAGCATGTGACCTCTCTGCTACTGACAGCCGCTACTCTTTCTCTCTGGCTTTCTGGTAAAAAAAACTCTGGTGAACTCTGCTGTGCATGACACAGAGAGGGCTCCGAGTGTCACCTCTGGCACGCATGCCATAGGTTCGCCACCACTGATTTAGGTAATATGCTATTTTAAAGGTATAGTTTCTGTCCTGACGGCTTTTTATCTGTTGTTAATTCCCCGGGTTCACCAAAGATGCTAAAGATGTCCATGAATCATTTATGTATCTGTCTCAATTCACTTATAATCTCAGTTTATCTTCCCTTTCTCACAAATTGTTACTGTAACAAAAGTGAGGCTGGATACATACATTAACCCACTGGGTGAGGAATTTCTAAGGAACTGCAGTGATGTCAGGCGCTTCTTCATCTAAAGAATTCATCTTAAAGGGCATGTCCACCCCTAAAACTACAATTTAACCCACTACCGGCCCCACTGTGTAGTGTAATAAAATCCTTACCTTACATCCCAGCTCCAAATGGTTCTCCAGTAATCCCTCCCCAAAGTCCCAAAAACTGCCCACCAGGAGCATATAGGACTCTGCCTCCTGTCTCTCCTCCGGGAGAATTTTGTCATGCTCAGTGCAGACCTCCTCCCCCTCCCTTTCCCTCCCGTTTCTCTCTCCCTCCCCCTAGCACAAAACCCCTTTTTTGTAGTGTAGGGCTCCCAACCCCAAACGCCATAGTAGTTTCACACAAAACACCCCCGATCTGTACTTACATTACCTCTTTCCCCCGTCAATCTGCACAGCCGGAAGCCGCGTCCATGATTGGCTGCCTCTCAGCCAATCACGGACGCGGCTGCCGGTCCGGCCCCCTGCTTGCAGTTTCATGCAAGCAGAGGGCCGTGACACATCGCTGGGGGAATGAGGTGATGTAAGTAGTGATCAGGGGTGTTTTGTGTGAATCTACTATGGCGTTTGGGGTTGGGGGAGCCCTACACTACAGAAACAAGTTGTAAAATGGGGTGGGCATGCCCTTTAAAGTCTGGGTTTTGGTAACCAGACTAAATGTAATGAAACACGATACACCATGCAGCTAATTGAGAGAAATACAGAGAAATATATTTGTTTTCAGCCTCTCCCTAAAAATGTGTATTCTATGGATTAATTATATATAAAAAGAAAGAATGTTCAACATGCAGCCCTATAGAGCTTTAGAAACTTTAGTGCAAAACTTGTGCAAAGCTGGAAAGATATAATCCAAACTTACTTAAATTATATGCAAAATACTTTATGATCAGAACCATGGAGCCCTCTAGAGGACAACTTCATATGTAGTCATAAGGCAACTGCAGCTTTGTGTTGATACATTTACACGTGCATAACAAGTACATTTTTTTCTTGTTTTCTTAAATATTTTACGTTTGGTTGCCCTTTATTAATGGGGATGAAACGAGAGGAGATTGAGACAGAAACCCGAGAAAATCAAATAAAGTAATATACAGTAATAGAGATGAAAGACGATGAGTCTGTATTAATAACCTTTTATTACTGACCCCCAACTGATAGCAACAGCGTCCGAGGAGAGGAGTTCTCTGGGAGTCATAGCTATGAAGTAGCTGATATTGACCAGCAGATAGACACAAGTGACCAATGGGATTGCAATCATCACAGCTCGAGGTAAATTCACCTGGGAAAGATATCACAAGGTCAAAAACATTCACTAAATCATTATCGTTCTGTAACTTATACTGTCAAGAACACATTTTTATTTTTTTATATTATAGACGAGTAATCAAACCACAATCCCTTACCCATGATGCACCTGTGTGAAACACATATAATCATTGAGACACACATACCTAGGTCAATATCCTTTTATAAACGGGGAGATCGCCACCATCCACGGAACATTTTGGGGATCAGGAAGAAAGGCAGCCTTGTGGATTGTACTGATTTTTGTATTTGCATTTTTAAAAATAAAGGGTTTAGGTGGCCATTATATGGGGGGGATTACCTGAACCTTATTTATTATTACATTTCTATTCCCTTAAATTTAGGTGTCTCCTTATGAACTTTCTATTATATTAAATTCAATTTCAATTAAAATGCTGATGATTGAGGTCACCTAACCAGGGCCAGATTTATACATTTTTCTCCCCTAGGCCAGCTAACTTGTACTATTTACCGCCCCCCTTTACTTCCTTCTTCTCCCCCAGGTTGTCTTTTTTTTCCACTGGCAAAGATCAATTCTTAGGTGATCAGAACTGATCACCTAATATTGATCTGTGTCTTTAAATTCTTTCCAAGTATTTAACTAGCAAAGACTTAGAAGAAAAAATCTCTATTTGTGAATGGATCTCTTTAATCCATTCACAAACACTATAGTAAGCCAGTGTTCAGTTTAACATCGGTTTAATATAGCAGGTCAGAGCTGATCTCAAATTCACTTCCTTTACTAGACCATCTGGGTTTTTTGGCCCGGAAAGACCAGGGGAGATCCCTGACATCAGAGGAAGTCCTCTGACATTACAGCGACTCCCTTACTGCAGCGGCTCTGCCCTCCCTATATAATCCAGCAATTGAGGGGTTAAATACCAGCAATCTCCACATCAGTTTTAGGTGAAACAGATGAGGGATCAAGGGTGCACAAGGGGAACTTGAATGGTGCCCCCTGAGCGCTCCCATCACGCACAACTGTTTTTAAGTGAGTACTAACTACTGTTCCAGTGATTCCTGTACGTTTTTGTGTGCCCCTAGCAACTCTGCCGCCCTACGCCATGGCCTATGTGGCCTAGTGGGAAATCCGGCCCTGCTCCTAACCATAAAGAAGAACAAATGGTTAGATCTGAAACCAGAATTTAAAGCAGCAATCCAGACCTCTTGATCAAATCCTATGGATTCTTCTAATCATTCACAAAGACTTGCTTGTGGAACAATGAGTGATGGATGCTGCTCCTGTGTTCTGGTTGGTCAGGCCTTAACTTACACCTCCACCAAGTGGGGGTGAGAAGCACTGCCAAGTGCCAATAGGGCTGTGTTTTTGCAGCAGTTTCAAAAATTCATTTTACAAAGAAAAAGTAAATGTCCTAGAGTGCCAGATTGCTGCATTATCTTCATGAATTGATCCCGATTTGGACCAACTGGGTTCATGCTCAGGGGCTTAAAGGTCTAAAGCTTTGTAAACTCGTATAAACGAGGCCCGAGGGCACTTGGTTGGGGGTAATGTATGTATGTAGTTTATTTATAAATCTGACTGGCAGATGTACGAGCCACCCGTCTGAGCAGCCACACACACGCAACAAGCGTTCGTTCATCGCACGTTTGTCAGCCTCTCATCGGTTGTGCCTCGTTTACACACTGTACAAAGCTTTAGAAAGAAAGCAGGACACTTGCTGTGAACTCTTTGATCTCACCAGATTTTGTACACAGGATTCCAAAATTGCACTGCATACCGTATACACTTGAGTATAAGTCGATCCGAGTATAAGTCGAGGTACCTATTTTTATTTGAAAAATTTATAAAACCTGATTGACTCGAGTATAAGCCGAGGGTAGAAATTATGACCACTACTGCCTTCTGATTCAGTAGTGTTTTGTGGCTTAAGTTGCCCGTTAAATGGGCAGCAGCATTCCCATACATGAATCCCATACAGTAATAGCCAAATCCAGTACCAGTAACCTCCAATTCCTTGGCACTCCAGATGTTTTGGAAACTACAACTCCCAGCATGCTTTGTTGCTGGGAGTTGCAGTTTCTAAACATGTAGAGTGGCAAGGTTCAGTAATCTTTTAATTAAGCTTACCACCATTTACAATTCTCCTGACCCCCATAGTAAAGGGCACTCTGACCCCATATAGTAAAGGGCACTCTGGCCCCCATAGAGTAAAGGACTCTTTGACCCCAATAGTTAAAAATGTCACCTGAGAGTTGTAGTTTCAAGCTGTCATTTGCACTGAACTAGCAGCTGTTTTTTGCCCCAAACTGAGAAGACCCATTAGATTTACAGCCTCCAGATGAGCAGTGACCATGCTGAGTGCTGAGTGAGTCCAGCAGCCAGACTACAGGAAGCAGGAAGTGTAAATACGTGTACTATCAGCTCCTGTAACTTTCTATGCAGGTTAACACAGAGCCACCTACTGGTTAATATCCGCAATTGCAGAATTTGGATCTAAATTAGGACTTGACCCGAGTATAAGTCGAGGTTAGGTTTTTAGGCTAACTTTAAAGCCTGAAAAATTCGACTTATACTCAAGTATATACGGTATTCCAAATGAGGCCTTACCAATGCTTTGTAAAGAGGGAGAATTACTTTTTTCCTCCCTTGAATCCATACCTCTCTTTATACAAGATAATATCATGCTGGCTCTGGCTGTTGCCGCCTGGCACTGCTTGCTACCTTTAAGTTTGTTACCCACCAAAACTTCAAGATCCCTTTCCAACAGGGATTCAAATAACACAGAGTCATTTATAGTATAAGTAGCACAAGGATTTTTAAGTCCAAAATGCATCACCTTACATTTATCAACATTGAATTTCATCTGCCACTTAGCAGCCCAATGTGACAATCTATTAGATCCACCTGGAACGATTGCACATCCTCTGAAGTTTTTAACGGTCGACAAAGTTTTGGTGTGTCAGCAAACACAGAACCTTGCTGACAATACCCACTTCCAAATCATTAATAAATAGATTAAATAGAAGCGGCCCCAGCACAGAACCCTGTGGCCACCCCACTTAGCCATAATGATGAAGGCCTCATTACAAATACTCTCTGCATCCTATTCATTAACCAATTTCTATCCATGTACAAATGTGACTCCCAGACCAACAGAACTCAGCTTATAAATTAGGCCTATGGGGGACTGTATCAAAGCATTTGCAAAATCCAAGTAAACTACATCTATGCTATGCCAGAATCTTAATCCTCATAAAAGCCAAGCAAGTTAGTTGACACAGATCTATTCCTCTAAACCATGATGGTTACTACTTATAATGTCAGTCCATGAACATACTCTAGAACATGTTCCCTTTATTAAATTTCCAGGATCTTCCCCACCACTGAAGTTAAACTTACAGGCCTGTAATTACCCGGCTGTGAACGACTACCCTTTTTGAATATTGGAATAACACGTTTTTAATGCACACATCATTCCAGCTTCCATTGTTACAATACAAATCTAACAAAACCAAACTAACCTCTGGGTTCTTCAGTTCCTCTGTCACATAATTAAGGTTGTTCCATCCATCATAAGACCATAGTCCTTGGTAAAAAGCCACCCCTACAGGTCCAAAACCAGAAACTGTATTTTCAAAGGTGTTTTGCAAGCCCTGTGTGTTACCTTTGATCACAAGTACTAGGCCTCCTAATATTATGAGAAGTAACACAAGGAGTTTAGCAACAGTAAATATGTTCATAATGGAAGTGGCTAATTTAACGTTAAGGCAGTTAATAAGTGCTAACACTAGGATGCAAGCTGCTGCCGTGCACTTTACAACCACTGGTGGAGATGGGCAGTCTTGGTAAAATGTAGCCACAACGTATTCAGCAAAGCTCAGGGACACCCCTGCAATGCTAGCTGGTCTGACCACAATGACAGAGGTGTAAGCAAGGAGGAAAGCAGGCAGGGGTCCAATATTCCTTAAAATATAAATGTATTCCCCTCCAGATTCTTTAATAACAGTCCCCAGTTCTGCATAGGACAGTGCACCCATCATGGCCAGTAATCCGCATGATGCCCAAATCAAAAGACTTGCTCCTGGACTTCCCATGTAGTAGAGGACCCCCTGAGGTGACATAAAGATCCCTGAGCCAATCATTGTACCAGCAATCAGTGACACGGCACTAGGCAGTCCCAGCTGTCGTTTTAACCGAATGTTGTCCTGTTGTTGCTTAGTACATCCATCATTTGAGATTGGTGTATTTGCTTCTGTCAACTTCTCCATCTGAAAATCTGAACACCTTTCTGAACCCATAGAATCACAAAGGACTCGTAGACTTTTCTCTTCCACATGCAAATTAAAGTTAATTATTACAGGTCCTTGTACAAAGAACAGTTTTGTGATAACAGTTAATGATCTCACAAATCAACCTGATACATAGCAGTGTTTTGAAACACTTGGGATAATATGATTTATAGGCCTAAATCTCTGTTGTAGATTTTCATTTTACTAATTATTCTATTGCCAAATTCAGTCCTCCAGTACTTTGTGCTCAAGGTTACGTAACACGGGACATATACAGTTGTCTATCTTATGGAAATGGTGTTAGATACAGTAAAAGTCTATTTACAGTTTAGATCCCTATATTGTGAACGAATGTTTAAGAAACTAAGAAACAAATGACCAAAAATACATACAAATACATGTAATGTATAATCTATATATGACAAGAAGGTTGTCCATATGCATGGACGCTGGATTAACCTGCTCGAGCCATCCCATTCATTTATAATTGTAAGCTTGCGAAGGCGTAGCTGTCTCCACTGGGGCTGTTTTACAATGAAAGGTAACTAATGGCAAAAGGGGAGAAGAAAGATACAAGGTTAGGAAAGGTTTCTTTACAGTGAGAACAGTGAAACTGTGGAACTGTCTGAAGTGACATTTTAAGGGGGGGGGGAACTGGCGGGGGACCCTGATTTGGGGGACAGAGGGGGGGCCCTGATTTGGGACAGAGGGAGGACTTTTGGATTGGGACAGAGGGGGACCCTGAATTGGGAAAGAGGGGGGGGCCTGGATTTGGCTGACAGAGGGAGGACTTTGGATTTGGGAAAGAGAGGGACCACTGGATTTAGGACAGAGGCCAAATTGAGTACGGGGGGGATGGATTTGGGAAAGAGGGGGGCCCTGATTTGGGGACAGAGGGAGACTGTGGATTTGTGAAAGAGGGGGGTGGATTTGGGACAGAGGGAGGACTTGATTTGGGACAGAGGTGGTCTGGATTGGGATCAGAGGAGGACTTGGATTTGGGACAGAGGGGGGACTATGGATTTGGGGACAGAGGAGGATAGGGACCCTTGATTTGGGACAGAGAGACCTTTGATTGGGCCAGAGGGAGGACTTTGAGTTGGGACAGGGGGGACTCGGATTTGGACAGAGGGGGGCTCTGGCCTTGGGACACTAAGAGGGGACTCTTTCCTTGGGTTCATAGAGGAGGGGGGTATGGCTTGGTACACTAAGGGGGCATCTGGGGCTTCTTAGCGCTGTTAATTTTAACGGGCTTAATGTAAGTTAGTTTTATAATTACTCTCACCACTTCTCTTTGCAGCAACAAGCTTATGTACAAGATGGATGCATTTCCAGCGAACAGTTCCCAGAGCATTCATTTACGCATACTGCAAGTAGTAGCTATAAAACTTAAGAAGGAACATAGAACTTAAAAGGGCTAACCGTGTGGACTTGCCCACAGGGTTACAGGGGAATGGCCTCCGGGGGGCACACAGCCCAATGACCAAATTATAAATGCAGAGCCAAGGGACAGTTGAATGCATTACATAAACAAACAGTCAGTAGGAGTAAGATAGATATTAACTGAGTAACAATATGAAAAGTTAAGGTGGGCCCTGTCTCACATTTCTGGTGGGCCAAGAAGAAGTCCGTCCAAACTAGGCCTAAAAGCCCTCAACAGAAATAAACCATCTGGTCTGAATAGAAGGGCTTTCATAGTCCTTGCCAATTTAGCAGTGTATAACTAAAGCTGTTTGAAGAAGGGTTTATATATAGATTTTTATGTTCTATTGTGTTAAACTTTAGGCAACAGAGAGGTAAAAAAATGACAATCTAGGGGGCATTTTCTAAAGGTTCGTAACTTTTCGCGGCCGTTTTCGCGGACATTAACGCACCATAAATCGCGTTTGAACGCGATTTCTAAATGTCCGAAAACGGCGCGAAAGGTTTAACAAAGCGTTAACCTTCGCGGCGATACTACCTGTTTGACCGCCGCTTCTATTTCTTAAAGCGGCCGGTACTGGTTTCGCTCTGCTAAGTATCGGCTGTTTTTACTTCGCCACCTGAAGGTGGCGAAGTCAGCCGATACTAGACTCCCGAGGCGGGGATGGGCAGCAACCCGGCGGCGGTTGGTCGACCAGGCCCGGGAGGGACACGCACACCCCGCCCACAACCCCCAGACGGGCGGCGGAGGAGACCACCCGCGTTGCTTCCCAGCAGCCGGCAATCTTGGAACGGAGGACTAGGAGGGGCTGACGGGAAGGGGCCGCAGCAGGTGGTCGGGACCACCTGCCGCGCAACCCCTCCCCGGCAACCCCTCCAAGCCACCCCGACCCCGGACGCTCCCGGGGGAGGGGAAGGGAGGAGCCGCTGGGAGAGGGTGGAGGCACCCCTCCAGCAGGGCCCGAGAAGGGCCTTTGGGGCTTAGGGGGTCCCGCAGCTCGACCCGGGACCCCCCTCCCCGGCCTTGTAAGGGCATTTGCAGGCACTTACAAATGCCCTTGCGGCTCTGACAAGAGCCCTTTGCGGGCTTAGGGGGCCCGCGCTCAGAACAGGGAACCCACCTCCAGGACCCTATCAGGCCTTTGCCGCACTTTACAAGGCCTTTGGCGGGGGGTCCCGCAGCTTCAAGCTCGAACCGGGACCCCCCGTGTGAGCTCTTAAAAGAGCCCTTGGGCGACGTCTTCGGGATGGCGACACAAACCCCACTCAGGTCGCCGTGCCAGGCCAGGTCACTGCGGACCGCCAGTGAGCCCGTGGCACCGCCGGCCTCAGCGGAGCCGATGTTGCCAACCGCTTCTTCTTCAGCCATCTACTGCGATGCATCTGAGTTCCGCAGCGGAGTGCACCTATTTATATAGGTTTGCAGAAACCCCTAATTCATTTCTGATTGGTCAATTTTTTAATGATTGGTTGGCATGCTTTACAGTAACCAATCAGATTACTGAAAAGTTCTGAAATCTGAAAAGTTCTTGCAAAATATATCAAAGAGGAGCTTTAAGCCGAGGAACTCCAGATGCCCATCGCAGTAACATGTGAAGAAGAAGAAAGAAGCGGATGGCAACATCGCGGGTGCCAGCGGGCTCATGGCGGCCGCAGTGAGTCTGCCATGCATCGGGACCTGAGTGGGGTGGTTGTAGCCAGCCCGAAGAAGTCGCGCGGATCAAGATTGGCGGACACACATCGGCCTCGTGAGGTCGCTGGCGGGCCGCCCGCAGGGGTCACTCTCGGGGTCGGTTGGCCGCCAGAAAGAAGACGCCGCCCAAGGGGCTCTTAAGAGGCCGCCACACATGGGGGTCCCGGTTAGAGTTCGAGCTGCGGGACCCCCGCCAAAGGCATTGTCAGTGCCGCAAAGGGCCCTTATTAAGGGCCGGGGAGGGTGTTCCCGGTTCGAGCTGCGGGACCCTAAGCCCAAAGGCTCTGTCAGGGCCTCCGCTGGAGGGAGCTCCACCCTCACAGAGGTACTCCCTCCTTCCCCGGCGGGAGGTGGGGGGCTTGGAGGGGGGTGGCGGGGGTTGGGGGGTTCTGGGGAGGGGGGTGCGCGGTGGGGGTCGAGAACCCACAGCTGAGGCCCCTTCCGCAGCCCCTCTAACCTCCGTTCCGAGATTGTGCGAGCGGGGAAGGGGGACGGGGCTGCGGGAAGCGGCGGCGGGGGTGGGGTTGTGGGCGGTGGTGGGCAAGGCCCCGCCCTTAGGAGAGGGTCGGGGAGGGAATTTTAAGTCCCTTTGCGGCGATACTATACAGTATCGCCGCAAGGGGCTTAAAAATTACCGCAACACATCCGACGCGATACATATCGCGGGAATGGAGCTCGCGTATTAAATACGGCTAATAGCGCTTATTTTCGCGGCCGCGTGGCGGCGGTAATTTTTTGGCGTGATTTTCGTTCTTTATAACTATGCCCCCAGTGTCAATAAACGTCATACTTGCTTTATAAACATGGCACCTCCCCAATTTTTTAATGGACCTGCCATTACCTGATAGGATGATGCAATGATATGGGTGGGAATGGACACATGAAGGCAAACCCCCAAAATGTCCTGATTAAGTGGGCGTCACGATTTCTAGTAGTGAGTCAGAGGCAGACATAGGGGACCATTGGTAACTTAGCAGAGACAAGCAAAAACACTTCAGATAAAGAAAATAAGCAATCATCGGTTATAAGTAACAGACGGTTACTGTATTTTTACTCACCAAATGCCCTCTTGGGTGCCACATTAAACACACCCGTCAACACTAAGAATGGCCGTTTTGCTGAACAAACGTGGACATTGACAACACCCAGGATATTATCACAAGGCCAACTGCAAGCAGCTTCAACCTTATGAGATTAATAGCGTATGTTATGTACAGTCCTAAAAGAACCACATTTCCAAGTAACTTAGGGTTTGGCCAAGATACAATAGCAGGATTGTACAATTGGGGATCTAACAATGATTGATGGCGAAAATAATGGGAAAAATTGATACACAAGCTCCCAATAGAAAATATCCCGTATCGCATGACCACGATAGTTGCATTTTCTGGGAATATTATGGTAATATCGCCTTATGGCCCAGCAGTATATACAGGGTGGGAATTTTAAATTATATGAATTCACACACATTATACTGCAAAAGAGCTTGTAAAACAAGAACGCTTATCATGTAACACTGGCTCTGTTTAACCTTTCTATTAAGAAAAATGTTGTTAAGTAGCAGGTTTTCAGGGGTTTTTTTAACAGACAGGGACTTAGTTTCCTTGTTAATGTAATAAGGCCCACTTTACTTGCAGCTATGTAACACGTGTTTTTTTTTTAAATGTATTAATGCTTATGTTTAATTATGGGCACTGCTTAACCGTTTTTTTAACAATGAATGTACATGTGCTGCTTCCAAAAAGGATCTTTTGTGGCAATGGAAGTAACGATTGAATCCAACTCCGAACCAACACCAGATTTCACGTTCACACGCAAGCTTGCATATGTCACGTTACGTTGCTGTACTTGTTCTCATTATCCTCGTTTTGTGGAAGGGATTTGTCCTGTAAACCTGTTCATTTTAGGTTCAGTGATGGCGAACCTTTAAGAGGCCACACACTGCCAAACCCAAAACCCACTTTTTATGGATAGAGCATTTAACCTGAATAGACACAGACCAATAACGTGTGGATATGGATCGATTATACGATTACCTATAAGGGGAACTGTGGTTCAAAAAATTCTAACTTACCACACAGAAGTTTGGAGTATATAAAACGTGCCTTAACCTACATATTAGACAGGAGTTTGAGATATAAAACAAGTGACCATTAACCCCGATATATTAATTAGCAGTGAGTTTGACGATCTCTAACAGTGACCATTTAACCTACTTTATTAACAGGAATTTTTAGATCTAGAACAGTGACCTATTAACCCTACATGTAAGACAGGGTTTGAGATATAAAACAGTGACATTAACCCTACATTATTAGAAAGGAGTTTGACATCATACAATGTGACCATTAACCCCTACATTATTTAGACAGGAGTTTGAGATCTATAACAGTGCCCATTAACCCTACATTATAGCAGGATTTGAGATCTAGAACAGTGACCATCACATCTACATTATTACAACAAGACTTTGAGATAAAAACAGTGACAATTAACCTACATTATTAGACAGGAGTTTGAGATATAAAATAGTGCCCTACCCTACATTATTAGACAGGAGTTTGAGATATAAACAGTGCCATTAAACCCTACATTATTAGACAGGAGTTTGAGATCTAGACAGTGACCATTCACTCTAAATATTACACAGGAGTTTGAGATCTAGAACAGTGACCATTAACCCTAATTATTAGACAGGAGTTTGAGATCTATAACAGTGCCATTAACCCTACATTTATAGACAGGAGTTTGAGATCTAGAACGTGACCATTCCTCGACATTAACACCAGGAGTTTGAGATAGTAAAACAGGGACATAACCCTACATATTAGACAGGAGTTTGAGATATAAAAATAGTGACCATTAACCCTACATTATTAGACAGGAGTTTGAGATATAAAACAGTGCCCATTAACCTACATTATTAGACAGTAGTTTGAGATCTAGAACAGTGACCATTAAACCTACATTATTAGACAGGAGTTTGAGATCTAGAACAGTGACATAACCCTACATTATGACGGAGTTTGAGATATAAAACAGTGACCATAACCCTACATATTAGACAGGAGTTTTGACATCCATACGTGACCATTAACCCATACATTATTAGACAGGTTTGAGATATAAAATAGTGACCATTCAACCTACATTATTAGACAGGGTTGAGATCTATAACAGTGCCCATTAACCCTACATTATTAGACAGGGAGTTGAGAGATCTAGAACAGTGACATTCACTTCTACATTATTAGAACAGGAGTTTGAGATCTAAACATGACCATTAACCCTACATTTAGACAGGAGTTTGAGATCTATAAACAGTGCCCATAACCCTACATTATTAGACAGGAGTTTGAGATCTAGGAACAGTGACCATTCACTTACATTATTACACAGGAGTTTGAGATATAAAACAGTGACAATTAACCCTACATATTAGACAGGAGTTTGAGATATAAATAGTGGACACATAACCCTACATATTAGAGAAAGGAGTTTGAGATATAAACAGTGACATTAACCCTACATTATTAGACAGGAGTTTGAGATCATAAAAGTGACCATTCACTCTACATTATACACAGGGTTGAGATCTAGAACAGTGACCATTAACCCTCTACATATTAGACAGGAGTTTGAGATCTAAACAGTGCCCATTAACCCTACATTATTAGACGGAGTTGAGATCTAGAACAGTGCCATTACTCTACATTATTACACAGGACAGTTTGAGATATAAAACAGTGACCATTAACCCTACATATTAGACAGGAGTTGAGATCTAAAATAGGGACCATTTACCCTACATTATTAGACAGGAGTTTGAGATATAAAACAGTGCCCATTAACCCTAATATTAGACAGGAGTTTGAGATCTAGAACAGTGACCATTAACCCTACAGTATTAGACAGGAGTTTGAGATCTAGAACAGTGACATTAACCCTACATTATTAGACAGGAGTTTGAGATATAAAACAGTGACCTCATACCCTACATTATTAACAGGAGTTGAGATCTAGACAGTGACAACGTTAACCCTACATTATTAGACAGCAGTTTGAGATCTAGAACAGTGCCCATATAACCCTAACATTATTAGACAGGAGTTTGAGATCTAGAACAGGGACATTAACCCTATATTATTAGACCAATAGGCGTTTGAGATCTAGAACAGTGCCCCTTAACCCTATATGATTAGACAGGAGTTGAGATCTAGAACAGTGCCATTAACCCTACATTATTAGACAGGAGGTTGAGATCTAGAACAGTGACATTAACCCTACATTATTAGACAGGAGTTTGAGACTAGAAACAGGGACTAATTAACCCTATTATTTACAGGAGTTTGAGATCTAGAACAGTGCTATTAACCCTATATTTTAGAAGGAGTTGAGATCTAGAACAGTGCCCATTAACCCTACATATTAGACAGGAGTTTGAGATCTAGAACAGTGCCATTACCCTACATTATTAGGACAGGAGTTTGAGATCTAGAACAGTGCCCATACCCTACATTATTAGACAGGAGTTTGAGATCTAGAAACAGTGACCATAACCTCACATTATTAGACAGGAGTTGAGATCTAGAACAGTGACCATTTCACTCTACATTAGACACGGAGTTGAGAATAAAACAGACCATTTAACCTACATTATTAGACAGGAGTTTGAGATAACAGTGACCAATTAACCTACATATTAGAAGGAGTTTGAGTATCTAGAACAGTGCAGCATTAACCCTAAATTATTAGACAGGAGTTTGAGATCTAGAACAGTGCCCAATTACCCTACTATTATAGACAGGAGTTTGAGATCTAGAACAGTGCCCATAAACCCTACATTATTAGACAGGAGTTTGAGATCTAGAACAGTGCCAATACCCTACATTATTAGACAGGAGTTTGAGATATAAAACAGTGACCATTAACCCTACATATTTAGGACCAGGACGTTTGGATTAAACAGTGCCATTAACCCTACATTATTAGACAGGAGGTTTGAGATCTAGAACAGTGACATTCCACTATACATTATTACACAGGAGTTTGAGATATAAAAACAGTGGACCATTTAACCCTCACTATATTAGAGACAGGAGTTTAAGATATAAAAAGTGAACCATTAACCCTACATTATTAGACAGGAGTTTGAGATATAAAACAGGGACCATTAACCCTACATTTTAGACAGGAGTTTGAGGATATAGAACAGTGCCATTAACCTACATATTAGACAGGAGTTTGAGATATAAACAGTGCCCATTAACCCTACATTATAGCAGGAGTTTGAGATATAAAACGTGACCATAACCCTACATTATTAGACAGGAGTTTGAGATCTAGAAAGTGACGTTAACCTACATTATTAGACAGGAGTTTGAGATCTAGAACAGTGCCCCATTAACCCTACATTATTAGACAGGAGTTGAGATCTAGAACAGGGACATAACCCTACATTATTAGACAGGAGTTTGAGATCTAGAACAGTGCCCATTAACCCTTATATATTAGACAGGAGTTTGAAGATCTAGAACAGTGCCATTAAACCTAATTATTAGACAGGAGTTTGAGATCTAGAACAGTGCCCATTAACCTACATTATTAGAACAGGAGTTGAGATCTTAGAACGGGACATTAACCCTACATATTATTTGACAGGGTTTGAGATAGAACAGTGCCCATTAACCTATATTATTAGACAGGAGTTTGAGATCTAGAACAGTTGCCCATTAAACCCTACATATTAGACCGGCATTTTGAGATCTAGAACAGTGCCCATTAACCCTACATTATTAGACAGAGTTTGAGATCTAGAACAAGTGACCATTAACCTACATTATTAGACAGGAGTTTGGATCTAGAAAACACGTGACCATAACTCTACATTATTAGACAGGAGTTGAGATATAAAACAGGGACATAACCTATTATTAGACGGAGTTTGAGATCTAGAAAAGTGCCCTAACCATATTATTAGAAGGAGGTTGAGATCTAACAGTGCCATAACCCTACTTATTAGAACAGGGTTTGAGATCTGAACAGTGCCCATTAACCTACATATAGACGGAGTTTGAGATCTAGAACAGTGACCATTAATCACATTATTAGACAGAGTTGAGAGTAAAACAGTGACCATTAACCACATATTAGAAAGGAGTTGAGAATAAAGAGTGACCCTAATCCTAATATTAGACAGGAGTTTGAGATCCAAAGAGAGAGATGAGTATAGCATGTGACCTCTCTGCTACTGACAGCCGCTACTCTTCTCTCTCGGCTTTCTGGTAAAAAAAACTCTGGTGAACTCTGCTGTGCATGACACAGAGAGGGGCTCCGAGTGTCACCTCTGGCACGCATGCCATAGGTTCGCACCACCTGATTAGTAGGTATTGCTATTTTAAAGGTATATTTCTGTCCTGACGGCTTTTTTATCTGTTGTTAATTCCCGAGGTTCACCAAAGATGCTAAAGATGTCCATGAATCATTATGTATTCTGTCTCAATTCACTTATAATCTCAGTTTATCTTCCCTTTCACAAATTGTTTACTGTACAAAAGTGAGGCGGATACATACATTAACCCACTGGGTGAGGAATTTCTAAGGAACTGCAGTGATGTCAGGGCGCTTCTTCATCTAAGAATTCATCTAAAGGGCATGTCCACCCCTAAAACTACAATTTAACCCCACTACCGGCCCCACTGTGTAGTGTAATAAAATCTTACCTTACATCCCAGCTCCAAATGGTTTCTCCAGTAATCCCTCCCCAAAGTCCAAAAACTGCCCACCAGGAGCATATAGGACATCTGCCTCTGTCTCTCCTCCGGGAGAATTGTGTCATGTCAGTGCAGACCTCCTCCCCCTCCCTTCCCTCCCGTTCTCTCTCTCCCCCTAGCAAAAACCCCTTTTTTGTAGTGTAGGGCTCCCAACCCCAAACGCCATAGTAGTTTCACAACCAAAACACCCCGATCTGTACTTACATTACCCTCTTCCCCGTCGATCTGCACAGCCGGAAGCCGCGTCCCATGATTGGCTGCCTCTCAGCCAACACGGGCGGCTGCCGGTCCGGCCCCTGCTTGCAGTTTCATGCAAGCAGAGGCCGGGACACATCGCTGGGGGAAATGAGGTGATGTAAAAGGTAGTGATCAGGGGTGTTTTGGTGAATCTACTATGGAGGTTTGGGGTGGGGGAGCCCTACTACAGAAAAACAAGTGTAAAGGGGGTGGGCATGCCCTTAAGTCTGGGTTTTGGTAACCAGACTAATGTAATGAAACACGATACACCATGCAGCTAATTGAGAAAATACAGAGAAATATATTTGTTTCAGCCTCTCCCTAAAAATGTGTATTCTATGGATTAATTATATATAAAGAAAGAAAATGTTCAACATGCAGCCTATAGAGCTTTAGAACTTTAGTGCAAAAAACTTGTGCAAAGCTGGAAAGAATAATCCAAAACTACTTAATATTATGCAAAATACTTTATGATCAGAAAACCATGGAGACCTCTTAGAGGACAACTTCATAGTAGTCATAAGGCAACTGCAGCTTTGTGTTTGATACATTTACACGTGCATAACAAGTACATTTTTTTCTTGTTTTCTTTAAATATTTTACGTTTTGGTTGCCCTTTTATAATGGGGGATGAAACGAGAGGAGATTGAGACAGAAACCCGAGAAAATTCAAAATAAAGTAATATACAGTAATAGAGATGAAAGACGATGAGTCTGTATTAAACCTTTATACTGGACCCCCAAACTGATAGCAACAGCGTCCGAGGAGAGGAGTTCTCTGGGAGTCATAGCTATGAAGTAGCTGATATGACAAACGATAGACACAAGTGACCAAGTGGGATTGCAATCATCACAGCTCGAGGTAAATTCACCTGGGAAAGAGATAACAAGGTTCAAAAAACATTCACTAAATCATTACGTTCTGTAACTTATACTGTTCAGAACACATTTTTATTTTTTATATTATAGCGAGTAATCAAACCACAATCCTTACCACTGATGCACCTGTGTGAAAAAACATATAATCATTGAGACACACATACCTAGGTCACATATCCTTTTATAAACGGGGGAGGAGATCGCCACCGCCACGGAACATTTTGGGATCAGGAAGAAAGGCAGCCTTGTGGATTGTACTGATTTTTGTATTGCATTTTTTAAAAATAAGGGTTTAGGTGGCCATTTATGGGGGGGTTACATGAACTTATTTATTATTACATTTCTATTCCCTAAAATTTAGGTGTCCCTTATGAACTTTCTATTATATTAAATCATTTCAATTAAAATGCTGATGATTGAAGGTCACCTAACCAGGGCCAGATTTATACATTTTTCTCCCCTAGGCCAGTAACTTGTACTATTTACCGCCCCCTTTATTCCTTCTTTCTCCCCCCAGGTGTCTTTTTTTCACTGGCAAAGATCAATTCTTAGGTGATCAGAAACTGATCACCTAATATTGATCTGTGTCTTTAAATTCTTCAGTATTGAAACTAGCAAAGACTTAGAAGAAAAAATCTCTATTTGTGAATGGATCTCTTTAATCCATTCACAAACACTATAGTAAGCCAGTGTTCAGTTTAAACGGTTTAATATGCAGGTCAGAGTGAATCAAATTCACTTCCTTACTAGACCATCTGGGTTTTTTGGCCCGGAAAGACCAGGGGAGATCCCTGACATCAGAGGGAAGTCCTCTGACATTACGACGACTCCTTACTGCGCGGGCTCTGCCCCTCCCTATATATCCAGCAATGAGGGGTTAAATACAGCAATCTCACATCAGTTTTAGGTGAAACAGATGAGGGTCAAGGGTGCAAAAGGGAACTTGAATGGTGCCCCCTGAGCGCTCCCACACGCACAACTGTTTTTAAGTGAGTACTAAACTACTGTTCCGTGATTCCTGTACGTTTTTGTGTGCCCTAGCAACTCTGCCGCCTTACGCCATGGCCTACTGTGGCCTATGGGAATCCGGCCTGCTCCTAACATAAAGAAGAACAAATGGTTAGATCTGAAACCAGAATTTTAAAGCAGCAATCCAGACCTCTTGATCAAATCCTATGGATTACTTCTAATCATTCACGAAGATTGCTGTGGAACAATGGGAGTGAGGATGCTGCCTGTGTTTCTGGTTGGTCAGGCCTTAACTTACACCTCACCAAGTGGGGTGAGAGAAGCACTGGCCCAAGTGCCAATAGGGCTGTTGTTTTTGCAGCCGTTTTCAAAATCATTTTTACAAAGAAAAAGTAAAGGCCTAGAGTGCCAGATTGCTGGAATATCTTCATGAATTGATCCGACTTTGGGACCAACTGGGTTCATGCTCAGGGGTTAAAGGTCTAAAGCTTTGTAAACTCGTATAAAACGAGGCCGAGGGCCTGGTTGGGGGGGGTAATGTATGTATGTAGTTTATTTATAAATCTGACTGGCAGATGTACGAGCCACCCGTTCTGAGCAGCCACACAACGCAACAGCTTCGTTCATCGCACGTTGTCAGCCTCTCATCGGTTGTGCCTCGTTTACACATGTACAAAGCTTAGAAAGAAAAGCAGGACACTTGCGGTGAACTCTTTGATCTCACCAGATTTGTACACAGGATTCCAAAATTGCACTGCATACCGTATACACTGCGAGTATAAGTCGATCCGAGTATAAGTACGCGGTACCTATTTTATTTGAAAAAATTTATAAAACCTGATGACTCGAGTATAAGCAGAGGGTAGAAATTATGACACTATGCTTCTGATTTAGTAGTGTTTTGTGGCTTAAGTTGCCCGTTTTAAATGGGACAGCGCATTCCCATACATGAATCCCATACAGTAATAGCCCAAATCAGTACCAGTAACCTCCAATTCCTTGCACTCCAGATGTTTTGGAAACTACAATCCCAGCATGCTTTGTTGCTGGGAGTGTGCAGTTTCAAACATGTAGAGTGGCAAGTTCAGTAATTTTAATTAAGCCTACCACCATTTACAATTCTCCTGACCCCCATAGTAAAGGGCCACTCTGACCCACATAAGTAAAGGGCACTCTGGCCCCAATAGTTAAAAATGTCACCGAGGTTGTAGTTTCAAGCTGTATTTGCACTGAACTAGCAGCTGTTTTTTGCCCCAAACTGAGAAGACCCATTAGATTTACAGCCTCCAGATGAGCGAGTGACCTGCGAGTGCTGAGTGCTTGAGTGAGTCCAGCAAGCCAGACTACAGGACAGGAAGTGTAATACGTGTACTATCAGCTCCTGTAAATTTCTATGCAAGGTTAACACAGAGCCACCTACTGGTTAATATCCGCAATTGCAGAATTTGGATCAAATTAGGACTGACCCGAGTATAATTCGAGGTTAGGTTTTTAGGCAAACTTTTAAAGCCTGAAAAATTCGACCTATTACTCAAGTATATACGTATTCCAAATGGGCTTACAATGCTTTGTAAAGAGGGAGAATTACTTTTTCCTCCCTGAATCCATACCTCTCTTTATACAAGATAATATATGATGGCTCTGGCTGTTGCCGCCTGGCACTGCTTGCTACCTTTAAGTTTGTTACCCACCAAAACTTCAAGATCCCTTTCCAACAGGGATTCAACATAACACAGAGTCATTTATAGTATAAGTAGCACAAGGATTTTTAAGTCCAAATGCATCACCTACATTTATCAACAATTGAATTTCATCTGCCATCTTAGCAGCCCAATGTGACAATCTATCTAGATCCACCTGGAACGATTGCACATCCTCTGAAGTTTTTAACGGTCGACAAAGTTTTTGTGTCAGCAAACACAAGAACCTTGCTGACAAACCCACTTCCAAATCATTAATAAATAGATTAAATTAGAAGCGGCCCCAGCACCAGAACCCTGTGGCCACCCCACTTAGCACATAAATGATGGAAGGCCTCATTTACAAACACTCTCTGCATCCTATTCATTAACCAATTTCTATCCATGTACAAATGTGACTCCCCAGACCAACAGAACTCAGCTTTAAATTAGAGCTATGGGGGACTGTATCAAACGCTTTGCAAAATCCAAGTAAACTACATCTTGCTATGCCAGAATCTTAATCCTCATAAAAGCCAAGCAAGTTAGTTGTGCACAGATCTATTCCTCTAAACCATGCTGGTTATACTTATAATGTCAGTCCTGAAACATACTCTAGAACATGTTCCCTTTATTAAATTTCCAGGATCTTCCCCACCACTGAAGTTAAACTTACAGGCCGTAATTACCGGCTGTGAACGACGTACCTTTTTGAATATTGGAATAACACTGTTTTTAATGCCACATCATTCAGATTCCATTGTTACAATACAAATCTAACAAAACCACTAACCTCTGGGTTCTTCAGTTCCTCTGTCACATAATTAAGGTTGTTCATCCATATAAGACCATAGTCCTTTGGTAATAAAAAGCCACCCTAAGGTCCAAAACCAGAAAATGTTATTTCAAAGGTGTTTTGCAAAGCCCTGGTGTGTTACCTTTGATCACAAGTACTAGGCCTCCTAATATTATGAGAAGTAACACAAGGAGTTAGCAACAGTAAATATGTTCATAATGGAAGTGGCTTAATTTAACGTTAAGGCAGTTAATAAGTGCTAACACCTAGGATGCAAAGCATGCTGCCGTGCACTTTACAACCATGGTGGAGATGGGCAGTCTTGGTGAAAATGTAGCCCACAACGTATTCAGCAAGCTCTGGGACACCCCTGCAAGTGCTAGCTGGTTCCTGACCACAATGACAGAGGTGTAAGCAAGGAGGAAAGCAGGCAGGGGTCAATATCCTTAAATATAATTGTATTCCCCTCCAGATTCTTTAATAACGTCCCAGTTTTGCATAAGGACAGTAGACACCCATCATGGCCAGTAATCCGCATGATGCCCAAATCAAAAAGACTTGCCCTGGACTTTCCCATGTAGTAGAGGACCCCCCTGAGGTGACATAAAGATCCCTGAGACCAATCATTGTACCAGCAAAGTGACACGGCACTAGGCAGTCCCAGCTGCGTTTTAAACGAATGTTGTCCTGTTGTTGCTTAGTACATCCATCATTTGAGATTAGGTTGTATTTGCTTCTGTCCAGCTTCTCCATCTGAAAAATTGAACACCTTTTGAAACCATAGATCACAAAGACTCGTAGACCTTTTCTCTCACATGGCAAATTAAAGTTATTATTACAGGTCCTTGTACAAAGAACAGTTTTGTGGATAACAGTTAATGATCTCACAAATCAAACTGATAATAGCAGTGTTTTTGAAAACCTTGGGTAATATGATTTATAGGCCTAAATCCTGTTGTAGATTTCATTTTACTAATTATTCTATTGCCAAATTCAGTCCTCCAGTATTGTGCTCAAGGTTACGAAAAACGGGACAATCAAGTTTGTCTATCTTATGGAAAGTGGTGTTAGATACAGGAAAAGCTTATTTACAGTTTAATCCCTATATGTGAACGAATGTTAGAAAACTAAGAAACAAATGACCAAAAAATACATACAAATAGCATGTAATGTATAACGCTATAATGACAAGAAGTTTGTCCATATGCATGACGCTGGATTAACCTGCTCAAGCCAAGTCATTATTTTATAATTGTTAAGCTTGCGAAGGCGTTAAGCATGTCTCACTGGGATGTTGTTTTACAATGAAAGGTAAAATAATGGCAAAGGGGAGGAAGAAGAAAGATACAAGGTAGGAAAGGTTTTTTACGGGGAACAGTGAAACTGTGGAAATCCTGTCTGAAGGGACATTTAAGGGGGGGGGGTTTGCAAGCATGCCTTCAATCCAGCATATGTCTTGTCAGGAGCAGTATCCTCTCTATTTTAACCACTCCCACTTCCAATGACCTGACTTTTTCCCCTGTCAAACTGCACACAACATTTTAAATGTCAACATTTAAAATGTCAAAACTCTGTGCCCACTCCGCTACAGCAAATCTGCCTACAGATTGTAAAAGGGCATGTCCACCCCCAAAACTCTAATTTAATGTTATTGGCAACTATTCTCTCTAAAACAAGCAACTACCCCATCAAAATCGTTCAGAGGCAATTTTTGAAGATTTGTAGCCTTACTTACTGCCCTTCGTTCCCGCAGCGCTTTCTCGTGACGTCAGGGGGCGTCGTGGCCAATCACATGACACGGCTGAAGTCACAAGAAAGTGGCCGGGGAAATTAAGGCTGTAAGTAAGGCTACAAACATTTTGCCAAGGAAGGCTTGGCGTTTGCCAAGGAAGGCTGAGGCACGAAAATGGTTACGCCAGATTACAGTGAGCTGCTCCTGGCCTGCAAAAAGCATGTTTGAAAATCGTATGTATCTCAAATTGGCTGAACGGATTTTGATGGGGTGGCTTGTTTTTAAAGCTAGAATCAGGGCAAATAACATATAAAATATAAGTTTTGTGTTTGGTAGACTTGCCCTTTAAAGGTTATCTATACTGGACCAAAAAAAGTTATTTTAAATTGACCATTACTGGAAGCAAAATTCTTGCCAACCACCACTGTTATCCTTTTTCTGTTTGTCTACCCCTATTCTTTAGAATCCAATCAAAAACATCTTACATTTCAGTTGTCAATTAAAGGGTCACTATATCAATGAACAATTTATCTGAAAACTAAAGTTGAGAGAAGTAAAAATGTGTAGTACTCACATATTATCTGTCTTACTTTGTCATTAAATTTCTGCTCTGCAGTGACAGATCTTTCTCTGTAAATGCTATGATTTAAATAATGATTACTTCAGCTCAGATTAAATCTGAAAAAAGTTTTGGAGCAGTGGGATTTGCTGTATATAAAGGTACAAATTTTGAACATTTAATTGTTTTTTAAAAAAATATAATAAAATATTAACCCCTTCAAGATGCCATCGGAGCACATGCCATTGCGTAAAAAAAATTGCAGATTGCGTTGTGCTCCTTTTAAGTGCTGCGTTGAAGTCACCCAACACATGCACTAGTGTGGCCACCCCTTTCCTCAAAATAAACGATTGGTTGACACTATGAATTATGACATGTCTGATCGTCCTTGTCAGAGTTCAGACAAAAGAATGCACTGATATTGGTCTTCTGCTCGTTGGTTTGTTCCTAACTCATTGCAAGCTTACTCTGTCTAAAGCCTCATTCACATGTCGATTTGGCCACATGCCACGAACACCAAAGCACGTTCACGAGGAACGATGATGTCCACATGTGTATGCGTTAAGTCGCGGGTCGTTCGTAATCCGCCATGGTGGATTAATGAAGACCCCTGACCAAATGCATAAACACACGCGATTATCATCTGAAAAGGGTGTTTCAAATCGGGTTGCGTCTGGTCGGGGTTTGCGAGTGTGTCCAAAAACGGACGTGTGGACGAGCCTTTACATATATGAGGTCTGAATCAGTAAGAAAAAAAAAAAAGCACATCACTGCCCTCTTGTGTTAATGTGAACACCTATAACTATACAGGTGTCAGTGGAAATATCAAATTATATTACAGCATACATAAAAAAAATATTACACATTTCTGCCATTAAAGGACATTTTGTAGTTAAACATGGCAGCCATCTTTAAGTTAAAAACTTAAAGGAAAACTATCGTGTGTATAAAAGTTTATTAAAAAAAGTTAACTACAAAAGTACTTGGGACAGGGATATATAGGATGGTATTTCTACTCCCAATATGTTTCTGTGAGGAGCACCAGCCCAAAGAAAACTGATTCTGCCAGTCCCTTCTGCTCAGACTATCTTTATACAGGGACTAGTGAGGACTATCCTGGCAAATTAAAACTGTATGTGCCGTAGCCCTCAACTAAATAATATTGTGATGGTGGGAATAATCAATCCGACCTCCCTGCCCATGTGCTTTCCATTTTTTAAACAGTTAATTATATTTAGATATCCTTTAATAAGGAATATCTATGGAAAATTTCTGGTTGTGATTTACCAATCCTTTACTGGATATTAAAAACCTGCAGTATTGCAAATTTGTGATACGGGGGTTAGTTTTAGAATTACGGCTGGCGGATATACATTTACTATCCCATGGACCTTTACAATACAGGGTGGTAGAAGACTACTGCTATGGTATTGTATGGGCGGGATCGCAGTGGCATAGCTGCAGAACTTATGGGCCCTGATGCCAAAATTTGGGCATGGGCCAAACACCCCGCAAACACAAATCGGCACTGCAAACCAAATAATGATTCCCATAATAAAACCTCCAAATTCATCATTAACATTCTTTAAATGCACTCATTTTAGAGCGAAAAACTATTCAATCAGATTTCAAACAGTATTTCTAAACTTAGATCGTCAAACCAACGACGCTAGAAAATGCTTTGTATATAACCACTGGTAAAATAGTTGGCACAAAGACTGGTTAAATGCCGGCATGCAGAACATAACTTTGTAACTGGTTAGCTGCACTGCAAACAGCCAGGCCCTGGTAATTGCTTGGCACACAGACACTGGTAAAAATGCTTTGTATGCAGACCATGGTAAACAGTTGGGCACACAGACTGGTAGTTTTGGAACCTTAGCTCAAATGGGGCCCCCTTCTTGTCAAGGGCCTGTGCCGGTCGCATCCCTGCGATCATTCAAGGAGATGGAATGGGATTAGGTCTGGGGAGAATTTCCCATTTGAAAGGAAGAGTTATGTTATTTATCTTCTCTGGTTTCTCTTCATAGTTTACAGGTGAATTCCACATGGGTTGAGGTCTATTCCTGGATCCCTTTGTTTAGCATCTACTGTTCCCTAGTGAGTTCTAATCACTTAACTGTAAATTATCTTTACAGTTACAATGTGTTACTGACAATAACAGAGTCCAGTTACCGTTAACTCACTAGTATTATTTTTATAGGTTAAAAATTACCCTGCTCCCTGTGCACTCACACAGCGTCATTGTCCTGGATGGTATTAATTCAGGACAGAACAGCTTTGTACCACCAGACATACCACGTGGTAATGTAGGGCCATTTCTAGGCATAGGCAGTCTAAGTAAAAAGCTAGGGCACCATTCAAATGTGGAGGACGCCTTTGTCAAACAGTGAAACTGTGGAACTGTCTGAAGTGACATTTTAAGGGGGGGGGTTTGCAGCATGCCTTCAATCCAGCATATGTCTTGCTCAGGAGCAGTATCTCTCTATTTTAACCACTCCCACTTCCATCTGACCTGACTTTTTCCCCTGTCAAAACTGCACACAACATTTAAAATGTCAACATTTAAAATGTCAAAACTCTGTGCCCACTCCAGCTACTTGACAAAGGCGTCTCCACATTTGAATGGTTGCCCTACTTTTTACTTAGACTGGCCTATGCCTAGAAATGGCCCTCATTACCCGTGGTATTCTGGTGGTACAAAGCTGTTCTGTCCTGAATTAATACCTCCAGGACAATGACGCGTGTGAGTGCACAGGGAGCAGGGTAATTTTAACCTATAATAAATAATACCATAGTGAGTTAACGGTAACTGGACTCGTTATTGTCAGTAACACATTGTAACTGTAAAGATAATTTACAGTTAAGTGATTAGAACTCACTAGGGAACAGTAGATGCTAAACAAAGAGGATCCAGGAATAGACCTCAACCCATGTGGAATTCACCTGTAAACTATGAAGAGAAACCAGAGAAGATAAATAACATAACTCTTCCTTTCAAATGGGAAATTCTCCCCAGACCTAATCTCATTTCCATCTCCTTGAATGATCGGCAGGGGATGCGACCGGCACAGGACCCTTGACAAAAGGGGGCCCCATTTGAGCTAAGGTCCAAAACTACCAGTCTGTGTGCCCAACTGTTTACCAGTGGTCTGCATACAAAGCATTTTACCATGTCTGTTGTGCCAAGCAATTACCAGTGGCCTGGCTGTTTGCAGTGCAGTAACCAGTTACAGTTCATGTTCTGCATGCCAAGGCATTTAACCAGTCTTTGTGCCAACTATTTTACCAGTGGTTATATACAAAGCATTTTCTAGCGTCGTTGGTTTGACGATCTAAGTTTAGAAATACTGTTTGAATCTGATTGAATAGTTTTTCGCTCTAAATGAGTGCATTTAAAGAATGTTAATGATGAATTTGGAGGTTTTATTATGGGAATCATTATTTGGTTTGCAGTGCCGATTTGTGTTTGCGGGGTGTTTGGCCCATGCCCAAATTTTGGCATCAGGGCCATAAGTTCTGCAGCTATGCCACTGCGATCGCCCATACAATACCATAGCAGTAGTCTTCTAACCACCTGTTATTGTAAAGGTCCATGGGATAGTAAATGTATATCCGCAGCCGTAATTCTAAACTAACCCCCGTATCACAAATTTGCAATACTGCAGGTTTTTAATATCCAGTAAAGGATTGGTAAATCACAACCGAAATTTTCCATAGATATTCCCTTTATTAAAGGATATCTAAAATATAATTAACTGTTTTAAAAAATGGAAAGCACATGGGGCAGGGAGGTCGGATGTGATTATTCCCACCTCACAATATTATTTAGTTGAGGAGCTACGGCACATACAGTTTTAATTTGCCAGGATAGTCCTCACTAGTCCCCTGTATAAAGATAGTCTGAGCAGAAGGGACTGGCAGAATCATTTTCTTTGGGCTGGTGCTCCTCACAGAAACCATATTGGGAGTAGAAATACCAGTCCTATATATCCCTGTCCCAAGTACTTTTTGTTAACTTTTTTTAATAAACTTTATACCACGATAGTTTTCCCTTTAATTTTACTTAAAGATGGCTGCCATGTTTAACTACAAATGTCCTTTAATGGCAGAAATGTGTAATATTTTTTTTATGTATGCTGTAATATAATTTGATATTTCCAACTAGACACCTGTATAGTTATAGGTGTTCACATTAACACAAGAGGGCAGTGATGTGCTTTTTTTTTTTTCTTACTGATTCAGACCTCATATATGTAAGGCTCGTCCACACGTCCGTTTTTGGACACACTCGCAAACCCCGACCAGACGAACCCGATTTGAAACACCCGTTTTCAGATGAATAATCGCGTGTGTTTATGCATTTGGTCAGGGGTCTTCATTAATCCACCATGGCGGATTAACGAACGACCCGCGACTTAACGCATACACATGTGGACATCATCGTTCCTCGTGAACGTGCTTGGTGTCGTGGCATGTGGCCAAAATCGTACATGTGAATGAGGCTTTTAGGAAGAGTAAGCTTGCAATGAGTTAGGAACAAACCAAGAGCAGAAGACCAATACAGTGCATTCTTTTGTCTGAATCTTCTGACCCAAGGACGATCAGACATGTCAGTAATATATAGTGTCAACCAATCGTTTATTTGAGGAAAGGTGGTGGCCACACTAGTGCATTGTTGGGTGACTTCAACTGCAGCCTTTAAAAGGAGCACACGCAATCTGCAATTTTTTTTACGCAATGGCATGTGCTCCGATGGCATCTTGAGAGGGGTTAATATTTTTTATATTTTTTTAAAAAACAATTAAATGTTCAAAATTTGTACCTTTATATACAGCAAGATCCCACTGCTCCAAAACTTTTTTCAGATTTAATCTGAGCTGAAGTAATCAATTATTTAAATCATAGCATTTACAGAGAAAGATCTGTCACTGCAGAGCAGAAATTTAATGACAAAGTAAGACAGATAATATGTGAGTACTACACATTTTTACTTCTCTCAACTTTAGTTTTCAGATAAAGTTGTTCATTGATATAGTGACCCTTTAATTGACAACTGAATGTAAGATGTTTTTGATTGGATTCTAAAGAATAGGGGTAGACAAACAGAAAATGTGATAACAGTGGTGGTTGGCAAGAATTTTGCTTCCAGTAATGGTCAATTTAAAATAACTTTTTTTGCTCCAGTATAGATAACCTTTAAAGGGCAAGTCTACCAAACACAAAACTTATATTTTATATGTTATTTGCCCTGATTCTAGCTTTAAAAACAAGCCACCCCATCAAAATCCGTTCAGCCAATTTGAGATACATACGATTTTCAAACATGCTTTTTGCAGGGCCAGGAGCAGCTCACTGTAATCTGCGTAACCATTTTCGTGCCTCAGCCTTCCTTGGCAAACGCCAAGCCTTCCTTGGCAAAATGTTTGTAGCCTTACTTACAGCCTTAATTTCCCCCCCACTTTCTTGTGACTTCAGCCGTGTCTGTGATTGGCCACGACGCCCCCTGACGTCACGAGAAAGCGCTGCGGGAACGAAGGGCAGTAAGTAAGGCTACAAATCTTCAAAAATTCCCTCTGAACGATTTTGATGGGGTAGTTGCTGTTTTAAGAGAGAATAGTTGCCAATAACAATAAAATTAGAGTTTTGGGGGTGGACATGCCCTTTTACAATCTGTAGGCAGATTTGCTGTAGCTGGAGTGGGCACAGAGTTTGACATTTTAAATGTTACATTTAAAATGTTGTGTGCAGTTTTGACAGGGGAAAAGTCAGGTCAGGGAAAGTGGGAGTGGTTAAAATAGAGAGATACTGCTCCTGAGCAAGACATATGCCTGGATTGAAGGCATGCTGCAAACCCCCCCCCCTTAAAGTTGGCACTTCAGACAGTTCCACAGTTTCACTGTTCTCACGTTAAAGAAACCTTTCCTAACCCTTGATCTTTCTTCTCCCCTTTTGCCATTAGTTTACCTTTCATTGTAAAACACCCCAGTGGAGACAGCTACGCCTTCGCAAGCTTACAATTATAAATGAATGGATGGCTTGAGCAGGTTAATCAGCGTCATGCATATGGACAACTTCTTGTCATATATAGGTTATACATTACATGTATTTGTATGTATTTTTTGGTCATTTGTTTCTTAGTTCTTAAACATTCGTTCACAATATAGGGATTAAACTGTAAATAGACTTTACTGTATCTAACACCAGCCATAAGTAGACAAACTGTTATTGTCCCGTGTGTTACGTAACCTTGAGCACAAATACTGGAGGACTGATTTGGCAATAGAATAATTAGTAAAATGAAATCTACAACAGAGATTTAGGCCTATAAATCATATTATCCCAAGGTTTTCAAAACACTGCTTTATGTATTCAGTGATTTTGTGAGATCATTAACTGTTATCACAAAACTGTTCTTTGTACAGGACCTGTAATAATAACTTTAATTTGCATGTGAGAGAAAAGTCTACGAGTCCTTTGTGATTCATGGGTTCAGAAAGGTGTTCAGATTTTTTCGAGGAGAGTGAGAAGGGAAGTGACAGCAAAATAACAATCTCAAATGATGGATGTACTAAGCAAAACAGGACAACATTCGGTTAAAACGACAGCTGGGACTGCCTAGTGCCGTGTCACTGATTGCTGGTACAATGATTGGTCAGGGATCTTTATGTCACCTCAGGGGGGTCCTCTACTACATGGGAAGTCCAGGAGCAAGTCTTTTGATTTTGGGCATCATGCGGATTACTGGCCATGATGGGTTGTCACTGTACATTATGCAAACTGGGGACGTTATTAAAGAATCTGGAGGGGAATACATTATATATTTTAAGGAATATTGGACCCCTGCCTGCCTTTCTCCTTGCTTACACCTCTGTCATTGTGGTCAACCAGCTAGCCATTGCAGGGGGTCCCGAGCTTTGCTGAATACGTTGTGGCTACATTTTACCAAGACTGCCCATCTCACCAGTGGTTGTAAAGTGCACGGCAGCAGCTTTGCATCTAGGTTAGCACTTATTAACTGCCTTAACGTTAAATTAAGCCCTTCCATTATGAACATATTTACTGTTGCTAACTCCTTTGTGATTCTCATTTAATATTAGCGAGGCCTAGTACTTGTGATCAAAGGTAAACACACAGGGCTTTGCAAAACACCTTTGAAATAAACATTTTCTGGTTTTGGACCTGTAGGGTGGCTTTTATACCAAGGACTATGGTCTTATATGGATGAACAACCTAATATATGTGACAGAGGAACTGAAGAACCCAGAGGTAGTTGGTTTGTTAGATTGGTATTGTAAACAATGGAAGACTGGAATGATTTGTGGCATTAAAAACTGTGTTATTTTCCAATATTCAAAAAGGTAGTCGTTCACAGCCGTGGTAATTACAGGCCTGTAAGTTTAACTTCAGTGGTGGGGAAGATCCTGGAAAGTTTAATAAAGGGAACATGTTCTAGAGTATGTTTCAATGGACTGACATTATAAGTAGTAACCAGCATGGATTTAAGAGGAATAGATCTTGTCAAACTACTTGCTTGGCTTTTATGAGGATTTAGATTCTGGCATAGCAGTAGATGTAGTTTACTTGGATTTTGCAAGAGCTTTTGAGTACAGTCCCCCATAGGACTAATTATAAGCTGAGTCTGTTGGTCTGGGGAGTCACATTTGTACACATGGATAGAAAATTGGTTAATGAATAGGATGCAAGATGATATTTGTAAATGAGGCTCTTCATCATTAGGATATGCTAAGTGGGGTGGCCACAGGGTTCTGTGCTGGGGCCGCTTCTAATTTAATCTATTTATTAATGATTTGGAAGTGGGTATTGTCAGCAAGGTTCTGCTGGTTTGCTGGACACAAAACTTTGTCGACCGTTAAAAACTTCAGAGGATGTGCAATCGTTCCAGGTGGATCTTAGATAGATTGTCACATGGGCTGCTACTAAGTGCAGGATGAGAAATTCAATGTTGATAAATGTAAGGTGATGCATTTTGGACTTTAAAAATCCTTGTGCTACTACTATACTATAAATGACTCTGTGTATTGGAATCCCTGTTGGAAAGGGATCTTGAAGTTTGTGGTGGGTAACAAACTTAAAGGTAGCAAGCAGTGCCAGGCGGCAACAGCCAGAGCACATGCGAATATCTTTGTATAAAGAGAGGTATGGATTCAAGGGAGGAAAAAGTAATTCTCCCTCTTTACAAAGCAATTGTAAGGCCTCATTTGGAATACGTATATACTTGAGTATAAGTCGAATTTTTTCAGGCTTTAAAAGTTAGCCTAAAAACCTAACCTCGACTATTTACTCGGGTCAAGTCCTAATTTAGATCCAAATTCTGCAATTGCGGATATTAACCAGTAGGTGGCTCTGTGTTAACCTGCATAGAACATTTACGAGCGAAGCTGATAGTACCGTATTTACACTTCCTGTTCCTGTAGTCTGGCTGCTGGACTCACTCAAGCACTCAGATGGTCACTTGCTCATCTGGAGGCTGTTAAATCTAATGGGTCTTCTCAGTTTGGGGCAAAAAAACACAGCTGCTAGTTCAGTGCAAAGTACAGCTTGAAACTACACTCTCGGGTGACATTTTTAACTATTGGGTCGAGTCCTTACTCTTGCCAGAGTGCCCTTTACTATATGGGGTCAGAGTGGCCCTTTACTATGGGGGTCAGGAGAATTGTAAATGGTGGTAAGGCTTAATACAAAGATTACTGAACCTTGCCACTCTACATGTTTGAGAAACTGCAACACTCCAGCAACAAAGCATGCTGGGATTGTAGTTTCCAAAACATCTGGAGTGCAAGGAATTGGAGGTTACTGGTACGTGATTTGGGCTATTACTGTATGGGATTCATGTATGGGAATGCTGCTGCCCATTTAAACGGGCAACTTAAGCCACAAAACACTTACTGAATAAAGGCAGAGTAGTGGTCATAATTTTCTACCCTCGCTTATACTCGAGTCAATCAGGTTTAAATTTTTTCAATAAAAAATAGGTACCCCACTTATACTCGGATCGACTATACTCGAGTGTATACGGTATGCAGTGCATTTTGGAATCCTGTGTACAAAACTGTGTGAGATCAAAGGTTCACACGCAAGTGTCCTGCTTTCTTTCTAAGCTTTGTTACGTGTGTTAAACGAGGCACGAACCGATAGAGGCTGACAACGTGCGATGAACGAACGTGTGTTGCGTGTGTGTGGCTGCTCATACGGGTGGCTCGTACATCTGCCAGTCAGATTTATAAATAAACTACATACATACATTACCCCCAACCAAGTGCCCTGGCCTCTTTTATACGAGTTTACAAGCTTTAGACCTTTAAGCCCCTGAGCATGAACCCAGTTGGTCTCCAAATCGGGATCAATTCATGAAGAATATGCAGCAATCTGGCCACTCTTAGGACTTTACTTTTTCTTTGTAAAATGATTTTTGAAACGGCTGCAAAAACAACAGCCCTATTGGCACTTGGGCAGTGCTTCTCACCCCCACTTGGTGAGGTGTAAGTTAAGGCCTGACCAACCAGAACACAGGAGCAGCATCCATCACTCATTGTTTCCACAGCAGTCTTTGTGAATGATTAAAGAATCCATAGGATTTGATCAAGAGGTCCTGGATTGCTGCTTTAAAATTCTGGTTTCAGATCTTCAACCATTTGTTCTTCTTTATGGTTAGGAGCAGGGCCGGATTCCCCACTAGGCCACATAGGCCATGGGTAGGAGGCGGCAGAGTTGCTAGGGGCACACAAAAAGACGTACAGGAATCACGGAACAGTAGTTTAGTACTCACTTAAAAACAGTTGTGCGTGACTGGAGCGCTCAGGGGGCACCATTCAAGTTCCCTTTGCCCCACCCTTGACCCTCATCTGTTTCACCCTAAAACTGAGTGGAGATTGCTGGGTATTTAACCCCCTCAATTGCTGGATTATAGGGAGGGCAAGCCGCCGCAGTAAGGGAGTCGTTGTAATGTCAGAGGACTTCCTCTGATGTCAGGGATCTCCCCTGGTCTTTCCGGGCCAAAAAACCCAGATGGTCTAGTAAGGAAGTTGAATTTGAGATCAGCTCTGACCTGCATATTAAACGGTTTTAAACTGAACACTGGCTTACTATAGTGTTTGTGAATGGATTAAAGAGATCCATTCACAAATAGAGATTTTTTCTTCTAAGTCTTTGCTAGTTAATACTGAAGAATTTTAAAGACACAGATCAATATTAGGTGATCAGTTCTGATCACCTAAGAATTGATCTTTGCCAGTGAAAAAAAAGACAAACCTGGGGGGAGAAGAAGAAGGAAAAAGGGGGGCTGTGGTAATAGTAAAGTTACAGGGCCTAGGGGGAAAAATGTATAAATCTGGCCCTGGTTAGGTGACCTCAATCATCAGCATTTTAATTGAAGTGAATTTAAATAATAGAAAGTTCATAAGGGACACCTAAATTTAACGGAATAGAAATGTAATAATAAATAAGTGTCATGTAACCCCCCCATAAATGGCCACCTAAACCCTTTATTTTTAAAAAATGCAAATACAAAAATCAGTACATCCACAAGGTGCCTTTCTTCCTGATCCCAAAATGTTCCGTGGAGGTGGCGATCTCCCCGTTTATAAAAGGATAATTGACCTAGGTATGTGGTGTCTCAATGATTATATGTGTTTCACACAGGTGCATCATGGTAAGGATTGTGGTTTGATTACGTCTCTATAATATAAAAAAATAAAAAATGTGTTCTTGACAGTATAAGTTACAGAACGATAATGATTTAGTGAATGTTTTTGGACCTGTGATATCTTTCCCAGTGTGAATTTACTCGACGCTGTGATGATTGCAATCCCATTGGTCACTTGTGTCTATCTGCTGTCATATCACTACTTCATAGCTATGACTCCCAGAGAACTCCTCTCCTCGCGACTGTTTGCTATAGTTTGGGGGTCAGTAATAAAGGTTTAATACAGACTCATCGTCTTCATCTCTATTACTGTATATTACTTTATTTGATTTTCTCGGGTTTCTGTCTCAATCTCCTCTCGTTTCATTCCCCATTAATAAAGGGCAACCCAAAACGTAAAATATTTAAAGAGAAACAAGAACAAAAAAATGTACTTGTTATGCACGTGTAAATGTATCAAACACCAAAGCTGCAGTTGCCTTATGACTATATGAAGTTGTCCTCTAGAGGGCTCCATGGTTGTTCTGATCATAAAGTATTTGCATATATTTAAGTGAAGTTTTGGATATATTCTTTCCAGCTTTGCACAAGTTTTTTTGCCTAAATTTCTAAAGCTCTATAGGGCTGCATTGTTGAACATTTCTTTCTTTTTATATATAATTAATCCATAGAATACACATTTTTAGGGAGAGGCTGAAACAAATATATTTCTCTGTATTTTCTCTCAATTAGCTGCATGGTGTATCGTGTTTCATTACATTAGTCTGGTTACCAAAACCCAGACTTTGAAGGGCATGCCCACCCCATTTACAACTTGTTTTCGTCGTGTAGGGCTCCCCAACCCCAAACTCCATAGTAGATTCACACAAAAACACCCCTGATCACTTTACTTACATCACCTCATTCCCCCAGCGATGTGTCCGGCCCTCTGCTTGCATGAAACTGCAAGCAGGGGCCGGACCGGCAGCCGGTCCCGTGATTGGCTGAGAGGCAGCCAATCATGGACGCGGCTTCCGGCTGTGCAGATCGACGGAGAGGGAAGAGGTAATGTAAGTACAGATCGGGGTGTGTTTTGTTGAAACTACTATATGGCGTTTGGGGTTGGGAGCCCTACACTACAAAAAAGGGGTTTTGTTGCTAGGGGAGGGAGGGAGGGAGAGGAACGGGAGGAAGGGAGGGGAGGGAGGGGTCTGCACTGAGCATGACAAAATTCTCCCGGAGGGAGAGAGGCAGAGTCTCTATATGCTCCTGGTGGGCAGTTTTTTGGGACTTTGGGGAGGATTACTGGAGAAACCATTTGGAGCTGGGATTGTAAGGTAATGATTTTATTACACTACACAGTGGGGCGGGGGTAGTGGGGTTAAATTGTAGTTTTAGGGTGGACATGCCCTTTAAGATGAATTCTTTAGATGAAAACGCCCTGACATCACTGCAGTTCCTTAGAAATTCCTCACCCAGTGGGTTAATGTATGTTCCAGCCTCACTTTTGTACAGTAACAATTTGTGAGAAAGGGAAGATAAACTGAGATTATAAGTGAATTGAGAAGAGACATAAAATGATTCATGGACATCTTTAGCATCTTTGGTGAACCCGGGATCGGATTGGAAATAACAGATAAAAAGCCGTCAGGACAGAAAACTATACCCTTAAAATAGCTAATTACCTAAATCAGTGGTGGCGAACCTATGGCATGCGTGCCAGAGGTGACACTCGGAGCCCCTCTGTGTGTCATGCACAGCAGAGTTCACCAGAGTTTTTTTTACCAGAAAGCCAGAGAGAAAGAGTAGCGGCTGTCAGTAGCAGAGAAGGTCACATGCTATAACATTCATCTTGCTCTTTTGGATCTCACAACTCCTGTCTAAAATGTAGGATTAAGGGTCACTCTTTTATATCTCAACTCCTGTTCTAATATGTAGGGTTAATGGTCACTGTTTTATATCTTCAACTCTGTCTAATAATGTAGAGTTAATGGTCACTTGTTTCTAGACTCTTAACAAACTCTGTTCTTAATTAATGTAGGGTTAATGGGCACGTTCTAGATCTCAAACTGCCTGTTCTAATATTAGGGTTATGGGCACTGTTTAGATCTCAAACTCCTCTAATTAATATAGGGTTAAGGGCACTGTTCTAGATCTCAAACTCCTGTCTAATAATGTAGGTTAATGGTCCTGTTTTATATCTCAAACTCCTGTCTAATAATGTAGAGTAATGGTCACTGTTTCTAGATCTCAAACTCCTGTCTAATAATGTAGGGTTAATGGTCACTGTTTTCTAGATCTCAAAACACTCCTGTCTAATATTAATGGGTAGGGTTAATGGGCACTGTTCTAGATCTCAAACTCCTGTCTCATATATCGAGGGTTAATGGGCACTGTTCTAATCTCAACTCCTGTCTAAAAATATTAGGGTTAATGGTCCTGTTCTAGATCTCACACTCCTGTCTAATAATGTAGGTAATGGCCTGTTCTAGATCTCAAACTCCTGTCTTAGATAATGTAGGTTAATGGGCACTGTTCTAGATCTCAAACTCCTGTCTAATAATGTAGGGTTAATGGGCCACTGTTCTAGATCTCAAACTCCTGTCTAATAATTAGGGTTTTAATGGGCACTGTTTTTTCTAGATCTCAAAAACTCCTGTCTAATAATGTAGGTAATCGTCCCTGTTCTAGATCTCAAACTCCTGCTTTCTTCTTAATTAATGTAGGGTTAATGGGCACTGTTTTCTATATCTCAAACTCTCTGTCTAATAATGTAGGGTTAAAGGTCACTGTTTTTATATCTCAAACCCTGTCTAATATGTAGGGTTAATGGTCACTGTTTTTAATCTAGTCAAATAAACTCCGTCTTGTCTTAATAATGTGGGTTAATGGTCACTGTTTTTATATCTCAAACTCCTGTCCTAATAATGTACGGGTAATGGTCACTGTTCTAGATCTCAAATCGTTTCTCTGTCTAATAATGTTAGGGTTTAATGGTTGCATCTGTTTTAATCTCAAACTCCTGTCTAATATGTGGGTAAATGTGCACTGTTCTAGATCTCAAACTACCTGTCTAATAATGTAGGTGTTTTTAATGGGGCACTGTTCTAGATTCTCAAACTCCTGTCTAATAATATAGGGTTAATTGGCCACTGTTCTAGATCTCAAACTCCTGTCCTAATAATGTAGGGTTAATGGTCACTGTTTTATATCTCAAACTCCTGTCTAATAATAGTTAGGTTAATGGTCACTAGTTTTATCTCAACTCCTGTCTAATAATGTTAGGTTTAATGGTCACGTTTATATCTCAAAACTCCGTGTACTAAATGTAGAGTGGAATGGTCACTGTTCTAGATCTCAACTCCTGTCTAATAATGTAGGGTTATAGGGTTATGGCACTGTTTCTAGATCTTCAAACTCCTGTCTATAATGTAGGGTAATGGTGCACTGTTTCTAGATCTCAAACTCCTGTCTAATAATGTAGGTGGTAATGGGCACTGTTCTAGATCTCAACTCCTGTCTAATAATGTAGGGTTATGGGCATGTTCTAGATCTCAAACTCCTGTCTAAATATAGGGTTAATTGGAGCACTGTTCTAGATCTCACAACTCCTGTCTAATAATGTAGGGTTAATTGTCCCTGTTTCTAGATCTCAAACTCCTGTCTAATAATGTAGGGTTAATGGGCACTGTTCTAGATCTCAACTCTGCTAATAATGTAGGGTTAATGGGCCACTGTTCTAGATCTCAAACTCCTGTCTAATATATTAGGGTTAAGGGCACTGTCTAGATCTCAAATCCTGTCTAATAATTAGGGTTAATGTCCCTGTTTAGATCTCAAACTCCTGTCTAATAATTGTAGGGTTATGGGCACTGTTCTAGATCTCAAACTGCTGTCTAATAATGTAGGGTTTAACGTTCACTGTCTAGATCTCCAACTCTGTCTAATAATGTAGGGTTAATGGTCACTGTTTTATATCTCAAACTCCTGTCTAATAATGTAGGGTTAATGTCCTGTTTCTAGATCTCAAACTCCTGTTCTAATACTGTTAGTGGTTCATGGTCCTGTTCAGATCTCAAACTCCTGTTAATAATGTGGTTAATGGGCACTGTTTATATCTCAACTCCTGTCTAATAATGTAGGGTTCAATGGTCACTATTTTAATGATCTCAAATCCTCTGTCTAATAATGTAGGGTGAATGGTCACTGTTTTATATCTCAAATCCTGTGTAATAATGTAGAGTGAATGGTCACGTTCTAGATCCAACTCTGTCTAATAATGTGGGTTAATGGGCACTGTTATAGATCTCAAACTCCTGTCTAAAATGTAGGGTTAATGGTCACTGTTCTAGATCTCAAACTCCTGTGTATAATGTAGAGTGAATGGTCACTGTTCTAGATCTCAAACTCCTGTCTAATAATGTAGGGTTAATGGTCACTGTTTATATCTCAACTCCTGTCTTAAATGTAGGGTTAATGTCACTATTTATATCTCAAACTCCTGTCTAATAATGTAGGGTTAATTGTCACTGTTATATATCTCAAACTCCTGTGTAATAAGTAGAGTGAATGGTCACTGTTCTAGATCTCAAACTCCTGTCTAATAAGTGGTAGGTAATGGGCACTGTTCACTATAGATCTCAAACTCCTGTCTATATATGTAGGGTTAATGGTCATGTTCTAGATCTCAAACTCCTGTCTAATAATGTAGAGGAGATGGTCACTGTTCTGATCTCAAACTCCTGTCTAATAATGTAGGGGTTAATGGGCACATGTTATAGATCTCAACCCTGTCTAATAATGTAGGTTAATGGTCACTATTTTATATCTCAAACCTGTCTAATAATGTATAGGGTTAATGGTCACGTATGGATGTCAAAACTCCTGTCACTAATGTAGGGTTATGGTCACTGTTTTATATCTCACAACTCTGTCTATAATGTAGGGTTATGTCACTGTTCTAGAATCTCAAACTCCTGTCTAATAATGTAGGGTTAATGGTCACTTGTTCTAGATCTCAAACTACTGTCTAATAATGTAGGTTAATGGGCACTGTTTTATATCTCAAACTCCTGTCTAATAATGTAGGGTTAATGGTCACTATTTTTATATCTCAAACTCCTGTCTAATATGTAGGGTAATGTCACTGTTTATATCTTCAAACTCCTGTGTGTATAATGTCGAGGAATGGTCATGTTCTAGATCTCAAACTCCTGTCTATAAATGTAGGGTTAATGGCACTGTTATAGATCTCAAACTCCTGTCTAATAATGTAGGGTTAATGGTCACTGTTCTAGATCTCAAACTCCTGTGTAATAATTAGAGTGAATGGTCACTGTCTAGATCTCAAACTCCTGTCTAATATGTAGGGTTTAATGGCACTGTTTATATCTCAAACTCCTGTCATACTAATGTAGGGTTAATGGTCACTATTTTATATCTCAAACTCCTGTCTAATAATGTAGGGTTAATTGTCACTGTTTTATATCTCAAAGTCCGTGTATAAAATGTAGAGTGGAATGGTCACTGTTCTAGATCTCAAATCCTGTCTATAATGTAGGGTTAATGGGCACTGTTATAGATCTCAAACTCCTGTCTAAATAATGTAGGGGTTAATGGTCACTGATTGGATGTCAAACTCCTGTCTAATAATGTAGGGTTAATGTCACTGTTTTATATCTCAAACCCTGTCTTACTAATGTAGGGGTTAAGTCACGTTCTAGATCTTAAAATCCTGTTAATAAAGTAGGTTAAATGGTCACTGTTAAGATCTCCAAACTACCTGTCTAATCTATATATACGGGTTTAATGGTCACTTTTTATATCTCAAACTCCTGTCTAATAATGTAGGTTAAGCACGTTTTATATATCCAAACTTCTGTGTGGTAAGTAAGAATTTTTTGAGACCACAGTTTCCCCTTCTAATAGGTAATCGATAATCGATTCCGATATCATACTTTATTGGTCTGTTGTCTATTTCAGGTTAAATGCTATCAATAAAAAGTGGGGTTTTGGGGTTTGGCAGTGTGGGCCTCTAAAAGGTTCGCCATCACTGACACCTAAAATGAAACAGGTTTTACAGGACAAATCCCTTCCAACAAAACGAGGATTAATGAGAACAAGTCAGCAACGTAACTGACATATGCTGCTTTGGTGAAATGACAAAATTATGGTGTTGGGTCGAGTGGATTCAACGTATACGTCCATTGCCACAAAAAGATCCTTTTTGGAGGGCCAGCACATGTACTTCATTTTCAAAAAACCGGTAAGCCAGTGCCCATAATTAAACATAAGGCATAATACATTTAAAAAATACGTGTAACATAGCTGCAAGCCCACCATTAAATGTCAACATTTAAAATGTCAAAACTCTGTGCCCACTCCAGCTACAGCAAATCTGCTCACAGATTGTAAAAGGGCATGTCCACCCCCAAAACTCTAATTTTATATGTTATTGGCAACTATTCTCTCTTTAAAACAAGCAACTCCCCATCAAAATCCGTTCAGCCAATTTGAAGATTTGTAGCCTTACTTACTGCCCTTCGTTCCCGCAGCGCTTTCTCGTGACGTCAGGGGCGTCTGTGCCAATCACAGACACGGCTGAAGTCACGAGAAAGTGCCGCGGGAATTAAGGGCTGTAAGTAAGGCTACAAACATTTTGCCAAGGAAGGCTTGGCGTTTGCCAAGGAAGGCTGAAGGCACGGAAAAGGTTACGTCAGATTACAGTGAGCTGCTCCTGGTCTGCAAAAAGCATGTTTGAAAATCGTATGTATCTTCAAATTGGCTGAACGGATTTTGATGGGGGTGGCTTGTTTTAAAGCTAGAATCATGGGCAATAACATATAAAATTATAGTTTTGGGGTAGACTTGCCCTTTAAAGGTTATCTATACTGGACAAAAAAAGTTATTTTAAATTGACCATTACTGGAAGCAAAAATTCTTGCCAACCACCACTGTATCATTTTCTGTTTGTCTACCCCCTATTTCTTTAGATATCCAATCTAAAACATCTTACATTTCAGCTGTCAATTAAAGGGTCACTATACTCAATGAACAACTTTATCTGAAACTAGAATTTGAGAGAAGTAAAATGGTAGTACTCACATATTTATCTGTGCTTACTTTGTCATTAAATTTCTGCTCCTGCAGTGACAGATCTTTCTCTGTAAATGCTATGATTTTAAATAATGATTACTTCAGCTCAGATTTAAATCTGAAAAAAGTTTTGGAGCAGTGGGATCTTGCTGTATCTAAAGGTACAAATTTTGAACATTTAATTTTTTTAAAGTAAATATAAATATAAATATACCCCTTCAAGTGCCATCGGAGCACATGCCATTGCGTAAAAAATGCAGATTGCGTGTGCTCCTTTTAAAGTGCTGCAGTGAAGTCACCCAACAATGCACTAGTGTGGCCACCACTTCCTCAAATAAACGATTGGTTGACACTATGAATTACTGACATGTCTGATCGTCCTTGGGTCAGATTCAGACAAAAGAATGACTGATATTGGTCTTCTGCTCGTGTTTGTTCCTAAACTCATTTGCAGAGCTTTACTCTGTCTAAAGCCTCATTCACATGTACGATTTTGGCCACAATCCACGAACACCAAGCACGTTCACGAGGAACGATGATTCCACATGTGTATGCGTTCAGTCGCGGGTCGTTCGTTAATCCGCCATGGTGGATTAATGAATGACCCCTGACCAAATGCATAAACACACGCGATTATCATCTGAAACGGGTGTTCAAATCGGGTATCGTTCTTGGTCGGGGTTTGCGAGTCGTGTCCAAAAACGGACGTGTGTACGAGCCTTTACTATATATGAGGTCTGAATCCAGTAAGAAAAAAAAAAGCACATCACTGCCCTCTTGTGTTAATGTGAACACCTATAACTATACAGGTGTCTAGTTGGAAATATCAAAATTATATTACAGCATACATAAAAAAATATTACACATTTCTGCCATTAAAGGACATTTTGTAGTTAAACATGGCAGCCATCTTTAAGTAAACTTAAAGGAAAACTATCGTGTGTATAAAGTTTATTTAAAAAACAGTTAAACTAAAAAGTACTTGGGACAGGGATATATAGGACTGGTTATTCCTACCTCCCAATATTGTTTCTGTGAGGAGCACCAGCCCAAAGAAAACTGATTCTGCCAGTCTTCCTTCTGGCTTCAGGACTATCTTTAATACAGGACTAGTGCAGGACTATCCTGGCAAATTAAAACTGTATGTGCTGTAGCTCCTCAACTAAATAATATTGTGAGGTGGGAATAATCAATCCGACCTCCCTGCCCCATGTACTTTCCATTTTTAAACAGTTAATTATATTTTAGATATCCTTTAATAAAGGGAAGTATCTATGGAAAATTTCTGTTGTGATTTACCAATCCTTTACTGGATATTTAAAAACCTGCAGTATTGCAAATTTGTGATACCGGGGGTTAGTTTAGAATTACGGCTGCGGATATACATTTACTATCACACGGACTTACAATACCAGGTGGTAGAAGACTACTGCTATGGTATTGTATGGGCGATCGCAGTGGCATAGCTGCAGACTTATGGGCCCTGATGCAAAATTTGGGCATGGGCCAAACACCGCCGCAAACACAAATCGGCACTGCAAACCAATAATGATTCCCATAATAAAACCTCCAAATTCATCATAAAATTATTTTAAATGCACTCATTTTAGAGCAGAAAAACTATTCAATCAGATTCAAACAGTATTTCTAAACTTAGATCGTCATAACCAACTGACGCTAGAAAATGCTTTGTATATAACCACTGGTAAAATAGTTGGCACAAAGACTGGTTAAATGCTTGGCATGCAGACACTGATAAACTGGTTGGGAAACTGGCACTGCAAACAGCCAGGCACTGGTTAATTGCTTGGCACACAGACAATGGTAAAAATGCTTTGTATGCAGACCACTGGTAAAACAGTTGGCACACAGACTGGTAGTTTTGGAACCTTAGCTCAAAATGGGGCCCCCTTCTTGATCAAGGGTCCTGGTGCGGTCGCATCCCCTGCCGATCATTCAAGGAGATGGAAATGGAATTAGGTCTGGGGAGAATTTCCCATTTGAAAGGAAGAGTTAATGTTATTTATCTTCTCTGAGTTTCTCTTTCATAGTTTACAGGTGAATTCCCACATGGGTTGAGGTCTATTCCTGGATCCTCTTTGTTTAGCATCTACTGTTCCCTAGTGAGTTCTAATCACTTAACTGTAAATTATCTTTACAGTTACAATGTGTTACTGACAAATAACAGAGTCCAGTTACCGTTAACTCACTATGTATTATATATTTATAGGTTAAATTACCCTGCTCCCTGTGACATCAACAGCGTCATTGTCCTTGGAGGTATTAATTTCAGGACAGAACAGCTTTGTACCACCAGAACTACCACTGGGTAATGTAGGGCCATTTCTAGGCATAGGCAGTCTAAGTAAAAAGCTAGGGCACCATTCAAATGTGGAGGACGCCTTTCAAAGGTTTTTTCTTTTAAAAGACAGGGATCCTTATCAACCATAAAGCAACAAGATGTTTCCATTCTATTTTCCTGTAGCCTCTCTTTTTACATACAATAAAATAAAAGTTTTCCAATCTATGCAAAGATTAATCCTAGAGGTGGTTTGGTGAAGTTTCAGCTGGGATTAGGGCACCAAAGGGCCAGAACCGGCCCTGAGGCTATGTACCGAGAGATCCAATATGTAAATGTATAAGCAGGGCTCATATCATGTACTGTATTTGCCAATTTTTATTTAGTAAACTGATTATTAATAATAATAATAATAATAATAATAATAATAATAATAATAATCAGTACTAAAGCTTTGTCCACTGTGAACTTCCTGACTGACGAATGAGTCAATAAAAAAATGGAAGTGCTTGAAATTAAAGGGCATGTACACCCTTAGGCTTGGCACAAATGGGCCTAAATTTGTCCTGACCAACCATTTGCCACTAGTGAGTGGTCGGCCAGGACAAATCACTGGTCGGCAGCTCGGTCCAGTCCAAGGGAACCGCACAATTGGCTGTGATTTACCAACATACCCAATTGCCTGTTTGTAAGATTCGGACAAACAGGTGACTGAGATCGTTCACGGCTGTCCCCACCCACACCATACAATTTCTGCCTGACCAACCGATACACGGTACTATCGGACAGTCGAAAACAAAGTTGGTGTGCACCCAGCCTTAAAGGGCATGTCCACCCCCAAAACTATAATCCCCCCCAGTAATGGCCCCACCATGTAGTGTAGTAAAATCCTTACCTCACATCCCAGCACCATATGGTTCTTCTGTAATCCCCCCCAAAGTCCCAAAAAACTGCCCACCAGGAGGATAGCAGAGTCCATATAGGACTCTGCCTCCTACCTGGCCTCCGGGAGAAGTTTGGCATGCGTACTGCAGCCCTTCTTCCCCTCCCATTAATAAGTGACAATTTAATGTACAGTTATAAGTATATGTCATTACATAGGTAGATAACATTATTTCTATATATGCAATATACAATAAAGCTGTCTTTGTCACAGTATGCTTAAAATGCATGTCCACCCCCCAAACTAAAATTTGCCTCAGGGCTCATTCACACTACATCAGTTTGTATCCGTTTTTGAAACGCAGGTGCGTTTAAAAAACGGACAGACCTTAAAACTCCATAGGATTTCATAATATCGCTCACACCTGCTGCGTTATATTCCGTTCCGCTCCAGTGCGTTTTAAAAACGCACTGCAGCACACATTTTAAATGCATGAAAATGCTGTACAACGGATAACAACACACGTGTTTTGCGTTTGTGTCCATTTTTCGAAAAGGATGTCTGGGAGTTCCTGTAATGTCATTTCTGATCAGCAGGCTATAAGAAACACCTGGGAGAGGCGCCATTTTGCATGTCAGCTAACAGCTATCAGCAAGGCATCCATTTTGGCAGTCGGCTACCAGCCATCAGCAAGGCAGTCTGCCAGCTCTTTTGCAATTTCATATTTCACTCTGCATACATTGCTGAAAGAATAGCCACAAAACCAGCAGCAAAACGCAAGATCTCTCTTTAACACATCTGCTCTCTCCAAAAGCTCCTGAAACTCTCACACTCCCAGGAAGTGACATCATGATTTTGTGTTCTTTGTCCTGCCCCCTTCAAAATTTGAAAAATGCAGGCAAAAACGTATGTAAACGCAACGGACACAAACGGACAAAAATGGATAATAACGCACACACAAACGGGCAGCAACAGATACAAAAACTTTTTCAAACGTCACTTAAAGCAATGCGTTTTTAAGTTGCGTTTTTGTCTGTTCCTAGTGTGAACGAGCCCTCACCGTGTAAGTCTGAAAAATCCTTACCTTTCTCCTCTGTTCCCTTTATGGTTGTCCTGCAGTGGCTGCTGAACGTCCAGAAAAGTGAAGAGTAGGAGCCTTCTTGTGTGTAAACCGGTATCTGCCCCTTCCCTGTCCTCTTGGAGGTCTCTGGCATTCCCCTCTCCATCCGGATCCATCGGTGCTGCATTTAATTTTTAAAAAAAAATAAACTTTGCTAGGGTTTTAAGTTTAAAAACTGCCCAGTAATAGACTTACCAGACTTCCCTTGGCTCTCTCAATAGCCGGTTGCCGCATCTGCCAGTCTGGACCCCACTGCTATGCCATTACCCATTGATGATGCTCTGTCCCAGCAATGGGCATACTCCAACCTAAGACTTGGGGGCAGACCAGTGGTTAAAGTGATGTAACAGCACACAGTGCCAGCAGGAAAAAAAACACCCTTTATTCTGCTGTAACTTTGGATATGTTCTTTTCAATAGTTCACTTTAAAGTGAAAAAAATATTTTCACACTCCCCCTGGGGAAATATCTAAATGTAATTTATCATCAGACTTCTTATTTCCTGATATATAAAGAGATACCGTTTCCAAGAGTTTAGCTCCTTGACTCCGTGTAAAGCTGAGCACTAAATTGAGTCTAATCCTCTAACACTGCGAAGCTGATCAATAGATTCAGCTAATTCCCTGACCTAGAAAGTGTCTCACACATAGATTGTATTTAATTCCCTGATATTTGATGAGTTGAAGCTACACACGATGTATGCTTGCACTGAGTACGCCTGAAGTACAAATGTACTTTTAAATATCTAAATATATCAGGGAGAAACATTCCATGAAATGAAGTCAATTTTATTTTCATCCTTAATTGTCACATTGATTTTAGCAAAGTTCTTATGTATTTAATAGGAACTGACTTTTGACATTATTTCAAAAATCTAAAAAAGCAAAACCAAACTGTACTGTATTACATTATTTACAGTTCTTAAAGTAAAAAACCTTTTACACAGTATAAGGAGAACGTTCAGGACTGAATGTTTCCCATTTGGCCAACTCGCTATAATTAAGTACAGGGGGCCAACCTCAGCCAAGGGAAATTTTCCAAACAAAACGAGCGACCACGACTCACATTGCCAAGAAAGGAGCGTTCCCATCGGATCCGACATATGGGAACTGCCACACACCCTATAATGGCGGATGACTCCCTATACTTTAGAACAGGGGGCCAACCAAGACCGAGGGAAATTTTGCAGACATAACAACCTTTTCTGATGCCAACAATAAATGGTAATTTGCATCAGAAATGGTTATTTTGTGTGTACACACATTACAGGTAAAGGATCAATCTCATGGGGGTATTGGCCCTTTATCGGTAATGTGTGTACCCAGCTTTAGCCTAATCTGACCAAAATGTTGGAGCAGGTGATTGATCAGACAGAAACATCAGTTATATTGTGAAGTCATATCTGAATTGGTTGGTCCAAAGAAATGGATGTATTGGTGAATCAGGTCTGATTGTTTGTTCTTCAATAGGCCATGCCTATTTTTTCCATCTGACAGATTTGTAAGGGCCCAATATCAGGGTTAATGCGGACACACACTTGCCCAACGTTCCAAGTAAGAGAATTTCTGGTAACTTCAGGCTACAAAGAGGTGTGCTACCATGGGACATTCCCAGATGGATAAAGCAAATGCTATACCTACAACATGATGGGTATTTTTCCCGAAACATTGTGGTAACGTCACAAGTTTACCAAATGTATAGCCGGCACTAAGGCTGGGTACACACCATACAATATTTTGGCTGGCTAGCCGATTACCGTGTATTGGTCGGTTGTGGGTGCCAACGATCGTCCGTTCGTTTGGAAAAAAAAATGCTGGTAAATCATGGCCAATCGTGCGGCTGATTGTGCTCTGGGTAAATCTCCCCCTTTGTCTTCAGCTCTCAATAGTTTTTTAATAAACATAAACACAAAAACCTGTTGCTTACCCTCTCCTTATTGACAATAGCTTTTCGATTCTGTTGCATCAAACTAATAAAATGAACATTATAACAACTACAACTTAAAATGAAATTAAATTCTAACATAGATACAGTGGTGTCTGTTAGAATTCACAGTTTGTAATAGGAATGTTTATTGCAGATATCTACAATTAGTTAGAATTTAAGACAATTAGGATTGAGATTTTCGGGTGAAATGGCAGTTTGCCGAGTGTGCACGTGCTCGGGGATAGTTCATCGGCTGTAAGATCATACGTGTGTACGAAGTTTAAGAGTTGGAGTGTATGATATCAATCAGTATAATACATTAAGCTGAGGCTACACTATGCCGGACGGCAGTGCATGTGAAAATCATGTGCGCATCTCTTTCGGTTTGAGATGGGACCCGCACATTCATCCGTTAGCGCATGTGATCGCCTTTTTGACATGCACTGTGCTGTGATTCTCACATACTAACCAATTGCAAGCATGATTGTTAGTACGTGGGAAATCCTTAAAGTGTGGCCTTAGGTTCGTTGAGATGTGTGACCCGGATGACATCACTAAGTAATGATTACCTTTTATACAGGGCACGGAACTCCAGGGTGACTTCTAATATCCTTATAATTTACCGTTGCGGGTGCATTAATCTTACAGTATATATATATATATATATATATATATATATATATAGTGCAGGGGCTACCAGATGTTCAAAAACTACAACTCCCAATATTTTCTGGCCTTCCTATATAGTTGGGGAATGCTGGGAGTTGTAGTTTTTCTGGGGGTACACTGTTTGAGACTCCCTGCCCTAGTATACTACCCTACTTATCATTATGAATGTCCCTTCAGTGCCTGGACAGCATATCTTCCTATAATAAGAGATCACAATCAATCCTATCAGTGCTACTGTGGGAGGGAAGGCGGAAGTGAGAGCACTGGGCCTCAGGTAGCCGCTGCAGTGAGGAGGTGCCAGAATCTCCCAGGCTGCACTGCGCGCCACCAGCGAGAGGAGGAGGAGGGTAGAGAGGTCCGGGCCGCCGCCGCTGCTTCTTGCTTCTCCCCCTCGCCATGTTACAGTGAGTGCGGGTCCTCCAGTGTCAGTGCGTGCGGCCCCGGAGCTGTCCGCTTATCCGGCGGTGAGTATCCTCATGTCTGGCGCGGAGAGGAGTTGGTACCGTGGGAAGAGGCCTGTGGACCTACAACCTGTGTGTGTGAGGGGGAAGTCTTGGCATCCATTACATTACCTCTAGGGGGTTCTTATTAGTACAGGAGTCTGTGAGGGGATTGTGGTCATGCACTGATTCAAAGAGGATCATGGGAGTTCTTAAGGGGTCAGTAGGAGAAATTAGAAGCAGGGATAGGCAACCAGTGGATCTCCAGATGTTTGAAAACTACAATTCCCAGAATTCCCCAACTGTAGAGTGCTGGTAGAGGAATGCTGGGAGTTGTAGTTTGATCCGGAGATTACTATCCATGAATTAGGTTAGTAGAATGTTAATATTGAAAAGCAGCTGTATTGGGAATAGGAATAATCATGGCTAATTAGAGCAGGGATTCTCCAACAGTGTGCCTCCAGATGTTTGAAAACTTCAACTCCCAGCATTCCTCAACTAAAGAGGAAAGACGGGGTGCTGGGAGTTGTAGTTTTCTGGAGGAACGCCATTTGAGAATCCCCAAATTAAAGGACTTTTTTTAGGGGGTTTTTGTTAAAGGACCAACTGAAAGAATAAGATGGGCAGTATGGGGGGTATTATTGGAATAGAATGTGATGGATAACAACTACAAACCCTTTACAGACCCTGATGTAAAGCTACAAATTTAAACTGTGGCCCTTGAGATGTTTTAAAACTACAACTCCCAGCATTCCTTGCAAAATGCAGAGTGGTGGAAGTTTGTTTTCAAACATATGGAAGGCCGCAGTTTGGATACCGTTACTTTATGTAATGATATAATCGTTACAACGATCACATTAAAATAACGTAAATGTCATGAAAAGGCTTCCCTAAAGAAGTAGTTCTGTTTAGTTAGTTTACTGTACCCTTTTTACAGTGACCCACAATAACTAATACCTTTCTACTTTAGTGTTGTCTGTATTTTACCCCATTTCCTGGTTGGTGGTGGGATTATTTTAGAATAGATGCATGTTGGGAATTGTAATTAAGCACAGCCATGAAAGCTGCAAGTTTAAGAATACCCTCAACAGGTAACCTTTACTTTATAGTTGCCAGTAGCCCTGACTTGTACCGAACCTCCATTCTCAGTACCACCTGTATCCCATTGATTGGTGCGTATAGTACACATTTTACTTAAATCCATTTTGTTTGTAGGTAAATGTCCTTTCACATGTGTTAATTTTATTAGACTTCTTTTGTGTGTGTGTGTGTTTTTTTCAGGGTACATTCATGTTGAGGTGGCCCACCTGTTAACCTGCAAATTTATTTTGTGGGTATGGTGTGGGTGGGATACAGTTTAGATGAAAAAATCTTAAGGCGGGATATGCCGTCACAGAACTGTTTGCTTTTTAGCAAACTGTGTAGTGTTGGGAGGATTTACTTCTCTTAAATCTAACCATCTATTTTTCAAAGATGTGGCTTCGCACAGTCCCAAGCATTCTCCCTATACAAACAATAGGGAGAATGTTCAGGACTGACACATTCCCTACAGCTGCGTCTGGCTTTCTATACTTAAGTACAGGGAGCCGACCATAGCCAAGGAAAATTTTCGGAAGGTAACTATCGCTTACAGCCTTAAGCTGGGTACACTTTTTAACGTTCTACGGAATAGCCCTTTTATTGTTTAAGCGTGTAGCCTCGGCCTCTGGAGCCATCGGACCTGATGGAAAATTTCCTTTGGGCGCTGTCTGCCCTCTGTACTAACGTTTAGGAAATGTGGCAGTCCTATAGTTTATATAGGGAGAACGCTTGAGACTGTGTGTAGCCTGATCTACACACCACAAGATGCTTTGTCCCTACGACCATTTGGCATTTCTGATCGGTTAGCCAGTAAGAAGACTGTCGGTCATGGCAAAAGTAGCCGTGACTGGCTGCGGTTTTCTGTTCGAACAAATGGTTGGACACGTCCAGCCCAAAAACCAATGAAATTTTTCCAGTACGATTGACCTATTCACTGAACAGTAGGTTGATCGGGCTGAAAAATTGCATGATGTGTACACAGCCTTGAGGTGCATACACGTGTGATCGCAGGGGCCCCAACCCAAGATGCACAATGTGTATTTCAGGCGTTTATGAGCACTTTGTTGGATCATCAACGAGCCCCGACCACATGGCTGTTTCTGCCGACAAAGTGCCCGTACACGGCACAATTATCAGCCGAAATGGATGTGTATACACATTGTGTGCCATGGGTTGGCACCCGCGATCCCATGTGTGTTTAAGGCTTTTAAAGATCTTTGCAGTGTGTACTTAATGTGCAATCTAAATCTTTTTCTGCTCTGCTTGTTTTAGTTTTGTGATTGTTTTGTTGGCTTTTAACTTTTTTATTTGCAGTGGTTATATTTTGGAAAAAGGTTTAAGGCTGGGTACACGATTTTTCAGGCAAACTGAACAATGTTTTCATATATCGGTCTGTTGTCCCGAAAAATCACTGGCATGTGTGCCGTTGCCGCAGTTTTGTCCCGATGTTTTGGCGCACGGTCGGTCGGGGTGAAGAATTTGCCCATGTACCCAGCCTAACTTTTCTATTTTGGATATAAATAGTTTTCACTTTGTCTGGTACATCCCAGCTCTGTACATGCAGCTTGTTTACTTTTGCTTGTTTACAATGTTTTTGTGTTTGATCTTATTTCACTACCTAAAAGGATATTTTTTCAAATCTTTGGAGTACAGTAAAACCATTACCTATCAGTTGGCTGAAAAGTACGTTTCATCAAAAGTTGTGAAAGTTAGCAGCACTTCCACTTAGTGCTGCTTGAGTGAGTCAGAGCGGAATTAATTCTGTTGTTCTGTGTATGTGTAGGCCTCGGGGCACAGAGAGATAGAATGTCTCCAGCAATAATCAGCTCTGGTATCTCTGTGAACCCACAGTTAAGCTGTTTAGGGGTTATCCCTTACAATGTAATAATCTAAATTGTTTATTGCAAAATATAAATAACCAAACTAAATTTACATCTGGTGACTTCCCTTTTAAAGGGTTTTTAGATGGGTACACCCATAACTAATTCATCACAGATTACATGGTAGATTTCATTGAGATCTGTGATGATCAACAAATACACATACTTCACCCAATCTCTCTATAATCTGGAGCGTAAGAAGCCAATATCGACCAATGGAAATTATCTGTTGCAGGGACATGGGCCAATTTCATACATGCAGATGGCTGTTAATCTGCAGATCCCATTGGATTGTCCATGTGTGTACCCAGCTTTTTATTTGATGGAAATGGAATTGGATAACTAATAATGATGGAATGTATCCTACACTTGTATAAAGCTGGCCGTACACAACAAAACGTACCCCCTCTAGAAAGTTCAAGTTGCGATTGGACAGCTGCCTTGCGCAGTTATTTTATAGTTGACATTTAATTAAAATGAATAGGATAGGGTGTGTTGGAAGGTAAAACCACCGGGCTTCTTAAACATTTGATAGATCTGACAATTGAGCATTGAATCTATCAAATATCTATTCAGTGTATAGCCATCATGAAGCCTGGTGTCTTCTGGTGCGTCAATAGAAAGATTGAATAGTTTTTGGAGAGAAACCCAGTGAAGCAATTCGTGAGCTGGTTTGAAAATATATTAAATGGCCAAATTCTATATAAGCTACTTATATTGGAACAGTTCCTCTTTTGACATGTATTGTTTCCCACTGTAAACTGCAGGGATGCCCAACATGCAGCCCTATAATGTAGAATTCCCAGCATTCCCTGGCTGCAGAAAGCTGGGAGTTGCAGCCAGGAAATGCTGGGAGTTGTAGTTTTAAAACATCTAGAGGTACACAGGATGTACTTCCTTGACAGGAAGTGGTTATTGTTTTTTTACCTAGCATTTTCTGTTACAAAATGTAGTTGACTAGTAGACTTTTAGTAGGTTCTTCTGCATATCTTTTTAGCTAAATCCACAGCAACACAACCTAAAGGATGTAATTAAATCTAGCCTCACCATAAACAAATATATTCATAATTAATCTGTCTCGTGTGTATGGCACAGAAACATGATTGGCGGTAATTGCACTAAGACTATTCCCATTTGCTACTATGGCGATGCAAGAAGTCCTGAAATAATATATTGACACAATAGCCTTTAAAATTGCAGTAAATAAGTTCCTTTTAATATTTAGGGACAACATCGGGTTAAGGTGAACTCTGGCCAAATCCCCCAAGACAGTCCAAGCACCCAAACCACTCCCCTTCCAGAAGATACATCTTGTAATGGATGGGGGCATTCTGGTAATCGTGTCTGGGGACATGTATTTGTAAGGGTAATAGGGCTGGTGGAGTCTGTGCTAAGCGAGATGCTGTATGCAATTACTCACCTTAAACCATGGTCCTCTGCATTTACGAGGTGTAGGAAACAATTTTCCCAATTACTAATGAAAAGCTGACTGCAGCATTTTTTTTGTCACACTTCCAAATCTTTTGTTTGCATAGAAGAATTATCATCCCATAAAAGCAGGGTAGAAATTATGACCACTACTGCCCCCTGATTCTGTATTGTTTTGAGGCTTTAGTTGCCCTTTAAATGGACAGAAGAATTCCCATACAGTAGTCCCATACAGTAATGGCCAAATCCAGTACCAGTAACCTCAATTCCTTGGCACTCCAGATGTTTGGAAGCTACAACTCCCAGCATGCTTTGGTTGCTGGGAATTGTAGTTTCTAAACATGTGGAGTGGCAAGATTCAATAAACTTTTAATTTAGCTTACCATCATTTACAATTCTCCTGACCCCCATATAGTAAAGGGCACTCTGACCCCCATATAGTAAAGGGCACTCTGACCCCCATATAGTAAAGGGCACTCTGACCCCAATAGTTAAGTGTCACCTGAGAGTTGTAGTTTCAAGCACTGAACTAGCAGATATTTTGCCCCAAACTGAAAAGACCCATCAGATTTACAGCTTCCAGTTGATTAGTGACAGTGCTGAGTGAGTCCAGCAGCCAGACAGCAGGAAGGAGTGTAAAGGCAGCTGTTGTAGCTTTCTATGCAGGTGAAGGATTTTTTTAACACAGCGCCACCTACTGCTTACTATCCACAATTGCAGTATTTGGATCTAAATTAGGACTTGACCCGAATATAAGCCGAGGTTAGGTTTTCAGGCTAATTTTAAAGCCTAAAAATCTCGACTTATATTCAAGTATATACAGTAAAGGGCAAGTGTAGTGCTCCAATCCACTATTTTTCATCTAATCCTACTTACCAAGCCATAAAAGTGTGGCTTGTAGTTCCTGTCTGGGGCTGATATCCGGATTTTACCCTTTGCTCTGCTTGGATACTTATTTGTGTTTGCCAGAGTTATCTAAATCTAAAACTTGTCTATAAAAGATTGGAGGAAACCTTGTTTTTTCATTCATATTAATTGGATGGGAGGCTCTACAAATTGCTTACAGGGCATGTCCACCCCCAAAACCCAAATTTAACCCCATACTGGCCCCACTCTGTAGTGTACAAAAATCCTTACCTTACATCCCAGCTCCTTATAGTTGCCATGCTGTGCCCCTCCAAAGTCCAGGAAAGTGTAGTGTAGAAGGTCTGGGTGACTCATCCTGCGCCTGTCAAAGAACCTAGCAGTTAAGCTCCTAGTCCTGGGTACTATACATGTTTGGAGCGAGTGTTTTTTTTTTTTTTATAGTTCTTTCTTTAAGCTAGCCATACACTGGCTTAATGTTGTGTCAAATGAGTGTTTGATCTGACAGGAAAGTTTAATTTGATCGTTCAACGTTGGCCTCGGGATGGTTTGGAAATGCACGAAAAAGCATGTCTCCTTTTAAATAAAAGTATAGGGGTGTAGGAACTTTGCAGTGCCGAGCAGTCTCCCTATACTTTATGTAGGGAGAACCATCGGGCCTGTGTGTAGGGGAGTCTTTAGAAAATGACATCTTGCATGTTTGTACCTAGCTTTTGAAAGATATTACATTTGTACAAGAGTAATTGGCTTTAAAGGGTATGTCCACCCTTAAAAACAACTTAGTGGCATATGATAGTTATTGGTCCCCCAGCCCCAACCGCATTACTATTATAGGACTATATATGAACTCTGCAGTACTCCTGGTAGGCAGTTTTTGGGACTTTGGGGGAGGGGGGGTTGCAGGAGAACCCTTTGGAGTTGGGATGTAAGGTAAGGATTTTTATACACGCCATTAGTGGGGGATTATAGTTTTGAGAGTGGACATGCCCTTTAAAGGACTAATTAGTCAGGTGAATTTAAGACCATAGTTCTCCAAAAAGCAGGTTGGGGAGAATTCTAAAAAGAGGCATCGGTATCCGTGTTTGCCAAACCTTTTTTAAATTTCTAGAGTGCTTGTACCATGAAGTTGCCAGTGGCCCACTTGAGACACTTAAAGGGCATCTATAGTAAAAAAAAAAAAAACAAATTGCCCCTTTGCAAAGTTAAATCCATGTACTCTGTGCTGCCTTAATCCTATCTCTGTCAGTGACTTTGTTTAACCATGGTGTCAGATCTCTGTGCAGCACTCTCTCCTTCCCCCTCCTCTCTGTTACCTCCTTCATGTCTCAACTCCGGCTTGCCGACAAGCTTATCATGTGCAGTAGGAGTTAAAAGTTCAACATCCTAAAAAACACACCCACTCACAGTGGCCAATAGAAAGCAAGCTGTACTGGAGACACGAAGAAGGAGATAAGTTCACTGATTGATGATGGGTCTTTGTGACCCATCATCAATCAGTGAAAACTATTAAGAAGGGGGATCAAGTGCAGCCTTGTATCTACCATCAAAGCTACCTCTCTCTCCCTGCTAATGCTCTTATCTCTGTTTATTACAGAGCAGGGATTTGATTGATAGTGCAAGTAGTAGTAGAGGAATGCAATCACTATTCTTCTTAACTGGTGTATCTCAGGACAGAGAGGGAATCTGAAAAAAGTGAAGACACTCTGGGGGTTGTGGGGAATTAGAAAACACATGGAAAGAAAGAAAAAAACTTCATTTTCCCACTATAGATGCCCTTTAAAGGGGAACTGTGGTCCAAAAATGACTTTAGGTAAATTGAGGTACATTGATAGGAATTGCTCCCCTGAGAATTTTTGCTGTTTATTTTGCATAGTTTTGAAGATGTTTAAAATTTTTGTGGCAGCATCACCAGCATCACTTCCTGCTTCTGAAACAGTCAATCTGTCCTGTGTTTGCTCTCCCCCTTTGCAGCCCCCCTAGTCCCTCCCACTCATGGACCCCATGGTCCCTCCAGTTTTAGGCCCCCCATGGCCCATTATCTTACAGTCCCATGTGGCCCCGCCCACTCGTGGGTGCCTAAGCACCGCCCACTCGCGGGTGCCGTGGGTTACTCATACCCCCCCAGAAAAAACTCTGTGGAATCAGCCTTTTCAGGCAGTGAGAACTCTGCTTGAAAAGGCTGTTTTCACACAGTGAAAGAGAAGGGCTGTAGATTCCCTTACCTTCTGTCAGGACTTCACACAGCAGAGAGGAGGGACTTCCTGTCTCCCTCACACACAGAGGGAGTCTGAGGCTGTGCTCACCGGCGGCACTGTGCAGGAGAAGCCTTAGGAATGTCACACCCATTAACTTTCTGGTCAGTCATTTCTGTATATCTTGGGCTGTGGAGCACCTAGAGAGGTGGTTGATGGCTCGTTTTAAAGGTAGGAAACTGGCCTTTTAGTAAACCTATCTTGTTTGGAGACCACAGTTCCCCTTTAAGTACCATCATACTTTTATTAAGCATTAAAAAATAAATCAAATTTATCTCTCTTGAGTGCCATGTAAAGTTGTGAAATCCTCAAAGCTTTTTTGGTAACATTTTTAAAAGCAGTCTGTCTCCTATCATTCCCATGAACTATTTGATTGATAAACAAAAATATTAACTTATTGACAATTTCTGTTCAGCTTCCTCAGTAGAACTAAATTTATGGAAGTTATCATCTAAGCTGAAAATATGCAGATGAATTAATCTAATCCAAAGATAAACTTTGCCTATAAAAATCTACATTTAAACCAGATGACCCAAAGCTTGGACAGCAATTCCTTTCCATAAAGTAACTGCAGTCAAACAACTTTTCTTAATGAAGAAAAAGTAGTTAGGAACTAAGCGTGTCTGTGGGGAATCATTTCAAAGGGCATAGGTCAAAAATGTTGCAAAATTAACTTTCACCTGAATATGGGGAAGCTGAGATTTGCGTTTTGTGTGTGACCCTGGTGTAAGATAGGCTGCTTGTGTTTTTTTTTTTTTTTTTATAGCTTGCTAGATAAATCCTCTCTACAGAGCTGCACCGTGTTACTAGCACCATGCTGACAAAATATGTTAATTAGGCAAATATTAAATTCTCTATGACCCGGTTACTCCTAAATGCTCCACAGGAGATTGTGTAAGTTTATGACCTATTTTGGTGATATGTTGTAATGTTCTGGTGTTTTTGAGGAAGCGTTTTTAGTAGGCAGCATTACTGAAAATAACTTCCTTTCCACCTGGAGTGAAGAGGGGTCTCAGAGGAAGTTATGTTGGTGAATCACTGCTAAGACATTGAAAACTAAGTAGAACTTCTGTTAAGTTTAAAGCCTTTGGATTCTAAAAGGGGTTCTAAGGGGGATACACCATTCATTATAGCTTTTACAAAGACCTTTCTCTTTTTTTCTGTGAAGTTTTTCATTCATCCAGGTCATGGTATATTTTTAGTATTCAGTTAAATCAACTGTATTTGAAGTTTAGTTTTTGCTATTCATCTGACTGGTTTTCTCAATTTAGAATAAAGGTGGGTGATACTCTGCAAATCCTGTCGGGGATTTAATGACTTCGAAAAGGTGTGGGGGACAAAAATAACAAACATTGATATCTGGAAAACTGCTGCCATTGCAACTGCCGTCAATTGTCCAGATCGAATTTTTCTTTATGTTTGTATGGCTACCTTTTACGTAAGTAGAGGGAGCCAACATAATGGGCCCATGAATGAGCGCAAGATCGACCAATTCCTACCGTATGTTGGAATCTGTCTGCACACTTGCGATTGTAACGTGTGTGTAGCCACCCTGATTTGTACAGGGAACTTTGACAAATAAATAACCTGGAATGTGGCTTAAGCTAGGCACAGACGGAAGATTCCTCTACAATGCCCGGCGAATGTCGTTATGGCGAGACTTTGCTTTCACAAATGATTGATCGATGGAAAACCCGTTTTGTCTGAAATGGGGAGAGGTGGGGTAATAACTGCTCCAAACCTTTGTTTGTGCTTCTGAAGCTCTAGTTTTGGAAATGAGACTAGTAAGGATTTAAGTTGAATTTTAGTATTTTACACTATAGCTGATCTGATTTAGAACAACCCCAATAAATGACATCCCTTTGTGTGCTGTTCACTGGTATAATTGGAATTCGGTGATATACCGTATGTGTGAAGAAGGCACATTATGCTGTGCAAGTGTTTTTGGTCTCTGTTCAATGCTTAATAGCTTGTTAGTTTTGCTCAGTGCAGGCATATTTATTGACCTTTGACTGAGGTTCTATGTTTGTAATAATGTTTGCTCAGTGTACTAGTAAATCTGAAGTCTGACGTTGTTGTTTAAAGCTGTAGGGTGCCTCTTAGAACTAGCATTACCTCAATCCCCAAGCCTCCTGACGCTCTGTATTTTATATTAAACACCTGGCACAAACACAAGGCTTATCACACTCATTGATTTTATGTTGTTTACTAGTATGTAAGCTAAGTAAGAATGAGTCTAGTTCTTCCTATAGAAGTTGTTATGCCAGTGGACTTGTGCTTAATTATATAAATATATACACAACAGATCTAGTGTGTAAGCTCTAGTGATGGAGAACCTTCACAAGCACAAGTAACCATGCCTTTAACTCCCATTTTAAAATAAATGTTAAAGGACCTGTCTGCTATTTTTATTATCTATGCCTTTGTACAGACATATATAAAGAAAATACTCTCTCCTCCCTTCTCTTAGCTATTTTACTAGCTGGCAGAAGTGAGCGATGTGCCGAGTGCAATAGGACTGGTCAATTATGGCTGTATGTCATTTGTCCAGCCTTGATTGGCTCATGGAGGGAGGAGCTTGTTTACGCTGACAGAATGGAGGCAAATAATTATCCTTCTAATCTGTGGGGGTTGGTGACAGGTAACTGACAGTTTTTTTTTCTTTTAAAGGAAGACATGCCCTCTAAAGTCATGGGAATTTTCTGCATATATTTACTGTCTTGACTGCTGATGCTAACATGAACCCTATTTGGGATAAGCAATAGAAACGGGGGTGGTGATCTTTTTTTTGAAAAGCTGTTACAAATCCGTCATGTTTATGAATGCTATGCTACAGAAAAAGTGTCAGGACATTGCAGCCCCACATTTTTTCTTTGAGCTAATGACAAAGCTGGGGACTGGAAATCCTAGACAAGACAGCCATTGTGGCAAAAATGATCGTCTGGCTAATACTATTGTAGGGTTTCTGTGGTTGTTTTTGGAACATCACATTACCCTGCTGATCAAAAATCATTTGTCATTGTAGCATTCTCCTTTTTTCACATTACTTAGCTTTGTGTTGCTTGATTTTATAGGCAAAATATAAACGGTGGTGCATTTTATTAATATACATGTAAATTTTCAACTAAGTAATGTATTTTTGATGGAAATAAAACTGGGTGTATTTAAGTGAAAAATGTTGCCTGTGCAGTAGAAGTAGAAAAACTGTATTACTTGATTGGTTGCAACAAATTAACATTTTAAGGGTAGGCCACACCAGCTCGATTTCTCACACTAATGGTGGCCAAGACGCTACAATCCGATCTTACAATCCGCTGGTCGTACGATTGGATTGCCGGTCGGCCAAAATATTTTCAACTGGCCCGATGGGGAATTATTGTAGGATCATTCAACATCGTCTATACATGATCCGACATCGCATCGTACGATATCGGAATATCCCGATATCGTACGATTGGGTTTTAAACATCTATGGCCACCATACATACTGCACTTGTGAACCGTTGATGTTGATAATCGCAGCACAGTGTGTGTCTGTGGGCGGCCACGCCATCCTGCCACTTCCCCTTTTGTGTGGATCGCATGCTCTCCAATTGCGTGCTACTGCATGATTGCACACACTGGAAGGTAATGCGCGTGTTAAGTGCACACTTTTTATGCACAGGGATGTCCTCAAAGTGTGACCTCAGCCTAAAAGGTTTTACTGAACTATATGTAGGAAAGTGAAATCGAATGTTAACACAACTTTAGGGCTTCTCCTTTAATGGACTTTATAATTACTTAGAGATATGTGTGTTATTGTGCTTAAGGGAGAGCCCTAGGCTAAACACATTATTTTTTCCTGACTTACGCCAAGAAACTGATTAAAACAATAAATTACTTGTCCTTTTTATGTTATTCACAACTGAAATTCCTGCAGTAAAAGGGCAGTCCTGCCCTCAAATGAAAAATGTATATAGGAAAATAGCCCCCCCAAAATCAATGTTTGATAAAGCGGAGAGATGTAAACTATTTTGAAATGCTGCCAGAGGACCTGTTACTACTCTCTTTCTGCTTCCTGGTTCTTCTGGTTATCAAATGTCAGATATGGGTATGATGGTGGACTCAATGGCTAATTGCTATAACCCTAGCAGCCTTCTCTGACCTGTGCTTATGGAAGCTCATAACAACTTAGCTATCTGGGATAGTAGGTAGAAACCTTTTGAGAGGCATATAAAAGGAAAAACATTTTACTGCATAACAGGTTAGTCCAACTTATGCTTTTTCCTTGGTCAGTGAGCTATGGCCTATTATTACACTTGGATAATTTTGGGATATGGACTAACCAGTTTTGATTTTTTTTAATCAGATCAAAATATCTATGAATTTTTCAGCATTTTTCACAATTTACCTTCAAATCAGATGAAAATCAGACATGTGGTGTAAATCGGGACCCATTCATAGCCATGCAATTCGATGCAATAATATATCAGCTGAGACAATTTTTCTGGCAGGCAACAGGTCGGTTTATTGCTCAGTTGTCTGATGGATGGAAATATCTGTAAATTTTGTCTGATAGTTTAATGTTGAGTGCTTCACTTTTAAAAAAAAAAAAAAAATCCATTTATTGATTGGTAAGTTGGTCAGTCTGAAAGATGGGTAAAATCTGGGATATTCAGTTAATCAAACTGGATATGAATTTGAGTTCTAATGACATTTTACTAGTCATCTGACTGGATCTCTCAATTCAGAATGACTGGCTCATGTGAATAAGAGAATCTGTTGGCAATAATACCTTGGAATACCAACAGATTCTTGTACAATTCATTCTAAATTAGAAATCCAGTTCATGACTAGCGGAATGTCTTTAGAACTCTTACTTGAAATGTTCAACATTATAATAGTAATTTATTGATATTGCTCTTACACCACTGCTTTCCCCCAAAATGTGTTACCTTATGCCGAAAAACTATTTACAGAGCATGATCATCCCCAGGTAGGTCCACAGGACATTAATCTGACCTAGTGTCAGATGGCATGTAATTAGCATTTCAGATTTTCCACTTATTGGCTAACAGTACCCAATATAACAGATTCCCAGGGAATCATCCTGACTGGCATCAATAATTTGGTTCTCATAAATGCAATAATAATTTTAAAAATGTCTGGTCAACCCAACCAATACGTTGGCCCAGGTGATTGTGCTGAGATATCGACCCTTGTGTCTGTGGTGCAATCTCCTAGCCTAGAAACCTCACAGACAAGTTTTTATGCCACCAAGTTGCCCCTTTAATCATTAATTTGAATGCAAGATTTTAACAAAATAAAACTCTTAAGGGTTAAGTTATGCGTGTTGAATTCTTTTGCGAATCGCAATGTAATTTTAAAATATAATAGAAATCTCGAGAATCCGTTCCCACTGTATAATTTGCTTTCCAATTCTATGTGGTCCTTTTTTATCTGCATGCATGCAACTTTTGGTCTGTGTGTCAGAATCACACTTTAATAATAGTCTATGAGAACGCAAAAAAAAAGGGACACTTATTTTTTGCGGGATTATTTGCGTTTTCTCCAGTATCTCCTGTTGATTTTCCAAAAACTGCATACGGAGGCAAACGGACTGGAACGCGGACTGCATAGAAAAAACGCATGGCTTGTTAACCTGCAAATGTCTGGAACACGAACAAAATGCATTCCTAAATGCATTTAAAATGGACAGCGCAACGCACATAGTGGACTTTGCCCTAACAGTATGCAGTGTCTCCTGGGTGTTATGTTGCATGCCTGCCTGAAAGTCAGATTTGTAACTCATTTTTTTATCTCTGTAGATTACTGGTGGTGCTACAGCTTTGGATCCTTTGAAAATGCCTCTGCCTAAGCAACGCTTACAGCAGTTTCCACTGCAGTATACATAAAAGGTAAAGATGGCACCACTCATTATAATGGAATATTGCACAGAAATATGTAGCTACTCCTCTCCCCCCCCACCCCACCCCAGATGTGTAGCCTGGCTGGCTCCAGCCTGTTGATAAGTTTGTCTACCCTGTGAGTTTGATTTCCCCCCCCCCCCTTGTTTTTTTAACCTTCCTGCATCCGTCGTTTATAATAAGCTGTTTTAGAACACACCCTATGCGTAGGTCTATGTGTATTTTGGAGTCCATTGTCATTTTTATAATGTGAGCGTGTGAAAACCTGTATTGGAGAATTCTACACCAGAAAAGTTCTGAAGAATTCTTTGTGTTATTAAGGGGAATTTCCTTTTTGTGTATGGCAGAGAGTGATTTCAAATAAAAAAAAAAAAAACAGTTGGGTACTGTAAGATGTATGAATTATTATTATTGTCTTACCTTCTTTTTTAATTTTTGTTGTTGATCCAATTGCTTTTCAGTTTGGCATTGATCCTGCTTGCTTAGTTTATGGCTTCAATAATAGATTAGAAAATAAAAATGTTGCCTCTATAGAATCTATGGAAAGTCCTGTAACATATGCATTTACTGTCTAATAGCGTACTCTTAAAGGGGAACTGTGGTCTCCATAAAGTTAAGTTTAAATGAAAGGCCAGTTTCCTACCTTTATTAGCCATCACACACCTCCCTTGTGCTCCACAGCCCAAATTTAAAGAAATGACTGACCAGAAAGTTAATGGGTGGGAGGCTGACTTGTGACATCCTGAGGCACAGTGCCGCCGGAGAGCACAGACTGAACTCCCTCATGTGTGTAGGAAGACAGGAAGTCCCTCTTCCTCCTGCTGTGGAAGTCCTGACAGAGAAGGTAAGGGAATCTACAGCCCTTCTTTCACTGTGTGAAAACAGCCTTTTCAGGCAGAGTTCTCACTCTGCCTGAAAAGGCTGATTCCACAGAGTTTTCTGTAGGGGGTGTCTGAGTAACCCACGGCACCCGCGAGTGGGGAGGAGAGACCAGGACAGATTGACTGACAGTTTCGAAGCAGGATTGCATGGGGCCTGGTGATGCTGCTGCCATACACCAAACAAAATTTAAAATATCTTCAAAATTATGCAAAATAAACAATGGTAATAAATTGCAAAATTCTCAAGGGGAGCAATTCCTATCAATTTACCTCAAATACCGTAAGTCATTTTTGACCACAGTTCCCCTTTAATCTAAGAAAAAAGTGTAAGTAATATTTGCATGAGAAATGATATGTGTAGGAACCAGTTAATTTCATCTGTAGTAATCATTGTCTCTGTGTTTGTCAGAGCAATGGGGGGGTTTTGTATGATTATGAGCCCTTTCTTTGATTGCGTTCCCTAATTATAAGAAATGTCGTTTTTGAAGGTTTTAAAGTAGAATTCTGCTACGATTTATAACATTTCTGTGACCTGTTTTTCAGCTTCCTTTCTTTATAGGGTTTTTGTTTACGTTTTCCTCTGATTTTCATTTAATTATTTTTTACAGGTCCCCATGGAATGAACATTTCATGTGGTTAAGTATGAATGAAGTGCCTGGCAGGGACCAGAGGAACATGCATGCAAGCGGTGGGCAGGAAGCCCTTGGGGTTGGAGGAGGAATTGCCCCATCTGGAGCACCAGCAGCAGGGCAAGTTCATGGAAAAACCCACATGCAATGCCTCCAGGTCTCCCAGTGCCCAATTCCCTTGAGTGGTCGCTCTCAAGATGAGCCACTGTGGGATATTTCTTCCAGAGGCAGGCTGGAGAACAGCTGAATGGGTACTCCAATAACAACCGTTGGCCTACAGGGGATAGCGTAGATCCTGCGGTATGTCCTCTTTTTTGTTGTTGTTATGAACATCTTTAATCTTGCATTGTTCTGATGATACAGTATGAATATGCTTTCAATAACATTGGCAGCGTATCATCTCTTTTTAACTAAAGAAGTTGCTAGATGCATTTCTCTTGCGGTTATTCTATTTATCATTCATCAGGACGGTTCATTTGTGTATTGCATCCATTGCAATACTTTGAGCTGTTTTATCAGCCTGTGTGGCAAACCACACCTTTTGACCTCAGTCGCATGGTTCCTTGCAAACACTTCGATTTTCTCACATTTATTGGATGGTTACGGATTGGCTATAGACTTTAGGAGGGCAGTGGACATCTGTATCAAGCCTCTGTTGTAGCTCCGTCTAGGAATGTGCAAGACGTAATTAATGTGTGACAAAACTTTGGGTTTGCCTATGAGAGGGGAGAAACACGTGGCTGTTTTCACTCCAAGGTGCATTGTCTTCTGATTCACTGTTGTTTAAAGGTATAAGGTCACCTTTAAGGGCCAGGCCACACAAGCTTGTTTCTCCCACACTAATGATCATATTTTGCAATTTATTTGCGCATGAGTAACACATTACAGTCTAACACAATGTGGGTGCCACACTGTGTACTGCAATCTGATTTCGTAGCACCGGCGATCACCTTTTTTTTTGCAAATCGCATGTGTTCCAATAACGAATATTAGTGGAATTGCAGACATCTGTCCCTTCCCCTGTTATTGTACGCAAGATAAAGTTCTCAAACACTAGTCTTCACTCTGGGGTAACCTGTGGGCCGGTGGGCAGAGCTGAAACACACTTTTTATTCTCTTTATTGTGGTGCAATGAATAACTCGCGGGTGAGGTCTTAGCTTATTGCTTCCTCATTCTGGGTACATTTAAAAGGGGGAAGGGGCAGATGGAATATGATTTAGTCTTATTTTAATATATTCAACTTTGCTGGTTTGTAGCAATGTTTTTTTGGCATGGAAAATATGCATTTTATTATGTGTGTATGAGAATTTATCCAGGGACTGTTTTCTGCACTTCTTTCTATTATCTGCAGGAGTTTCTTTCAAAGGTTGGGCCAACAGACAGTCCCCAAGGATGCAGATGTTATGAATTAAGCCAACTAAATTACTTAGTACAGGGTGGCTTGCAAGCTTTTAATGACTGAAGATTGTCAGGCTTTTTTTGAACTTACAGGTCATGTGAAAATGGCATCCAAGGATGCAATAGATAGAGACTTATGTACTGTTTATTTTATGAGGCAAATGGGGGCTTTCTTACGTGAGTTTACTGTATACAGGAAATGTACCACATACGTATATCTTAAAATGTGTGTATTCTATTTTTACCATACATGGCTAACATGCTGAAATTATGGAATTTTTGGCACTGGTTTTTTTAAATTGATAACAAAGCTGTTCATTCAGGTCCCTCTAGGTGTTTTTTTTTTTTACATTTGCTTGCCTTTGTGAAAAATGGAGATGTCTGGGATACTGAATGTGGGAGGAGCCAGAAGCTATCTATTATTACAAGAGTATAGTATCGCTTTACATAAGTAGAATAATTTAACAACATTGTAATATGGGAGCCAGAAAGCTGTCCATTATTACAGGAGTATAGTATCACTTTAAATAATAGAATAATCTAACAACATTGTAATATGGGAAGCTAATTTCTTGCTGCCTTACTATTGCAGAGGGTTATGATACGTGGCATTAAATGTTTACAAGTTGTGTCTATAAGTTATGTTGAGGCCTTGGAATTTAATTTGAAAAAGTAAAGAGTAGGAGCCTCTCTGTGTGTATCTGTGTTTTGTACTTCCTGCTCCTCTAATAGACTCTGGCATTCTGAGCTCCCCCCCCTCCAGATTCTTTAGCGCTGCATCAAACTTTAAAAAGAAAATAAAACTTCATACAATTAGGGGAATCCTAGATTTACAACATTCGTTCCCTCGACTGGTGGTCCGGCCCTTCTCTGCCTTCCTTTCCCGAAGTAGCAGAAGATGCCGTCACCAAGGGAACAAAGTGGGGTAAGTACATTTCTGGTCTGATTTTAAAAATTGAAACCTGCATTTTGGGTTGGCTGATGTTTCCTCTACATTATATGAAGATTTATTTATTGTTTTAAAGTTTGATGCAGCGCTGAGGGATCCGGAGGGGTGGGGGAGAGCTCCGAATGCCAGAGTCCTATAAGAGGAGCGAAGTGAGAGGCATCCTTTTAAGTAGCTTTATAGTGTCAAACAGGCCATTTGGCATGAAAATAATCGTTTGTACAGAACATCATCATCCTACCCAATAGGTGGGATGGCAGCACTACACAAGGGACTGGGTGGTTGGTACTCCCCAAATTCCAAAAAGAGATGTATGTTTATAATGTTATACATAGAAAGGTCTCTCTGCTCTTTTACTGGACACACATACCTACATATACTATATATACACATAATTTATCTTCCCACGTATTATACTTTATATCTTTTTTATTTATCTGAAATATGTTATCCAATAAGTTGTCAATTATGTTACATTACAGGTTCTATAATTAATTGTAATATTTTCACATATAAAATACTAAATGTATTCGTTGAGTGATTTCTTATGACCTTCCAACTTACACAATATTTCACTGTTAGATGCATGTATTTTATCTACAATACTCGTACTATGAACTATTAAATGGACATTGCCCATCAATTGGTGTCTGGTTTAATTAATCTCCATATGACTGATTGAGGTTGAAAAATTAGGGGCTCATTACCCAGAGTGGCTCTGGGTAAATGCCTCTTTTGGTGTTTTAAAGGGCATGTCCACCCCAAAACTAAAATAACCCCATACTGGCCCCACTCTGTAGTTTAATAATCTTTACCTTACATTTCTGCTCCTGGTTCCCTGCTATGCCCCCCAAAGTCCAGGAAACTGCAGGAAACTGTCCTGTTCCTGCATCTGCCGCTTTGTTCTCCCTCCCCCTAGCGTAAATCCGTTTTTATATAATTTGGGACAATTCAGGTTTATATTGGCCCATAGTTCTACTATTCATTTTGCTTTATTATTGAATTAGGGCTAGGCCACACTAATGCATTTTTACAGCAATTGTGCACACGATTTCCGATTCGCATGTGATTGTGAGTCTGTTTCAGTTTGTGTTCATTATTTTTTTTTTTTTTTTGCGCAATCACATGCATTCTTAAAAGAATTAGGAAATTGCATGTGCAAACGCGCCAGAATCGCACATGCACATCGTGTTCGAACTATCGATTGTGCCATGCTTGCTGCATTGAAGTGTGGCCTCGCCTAGTCCACCTTCCATTTAATTAGCATCAAGCTGATTCGTTCTAATGCTTTAGACAGAACTGCTAATTAATCTGATCCATTGTATATCCTCTTTATCTCTGGTCCTCCTAAATTAATAATTTAACAAAATAAAACCAACCAATTACATTTAAAAAAAAAAACCTCAAATCTTTCTCTAATTCCCAAGCCTAATGATGTCCTCAAGTGGAGCAACTGCACATGGGTTAAATGCCTTGGGGTGGGGGGGTTGTATTGTGAACAAGTATGGGGTTGGGGACTCCTAAAGTGTGTTATGTTTAACTAAATAAATAGAGAACCACCACATTTTACTGTTTGCTTGTTACTGTGGATAGCTTTGTGTTGATGTGAGAACTTGAAATAGATTACCTGTTTTTATGTTACAACTGGAAAAACGAAATTTGTATGTTGGGAATATAATCTTTCAGCAAATTGGTCCAGTTACCTCCATGCACATTATAGTGTTAATATGGGAATAAAGTTAAGTGTAATTTTGAAGGTTGTACATTATTTTGCAGCTTTTCTTTCTTTTAGGGATAGGTCCACTAGCGCATAAACTGCTCCGATCACGTATCCGATTCACATCGCCAGTGCAGTGCTATCGGATTGGTCCGACTGTCGCTGCACTCCGATCCATTACATGCTTACACAACTTTTTTTGCATGTCTCATGCGTCCCAATAACAGATGGATAGGATTGCAGTGCACATAGCATAGCACGCACAGCAGAGCATCCTGCATTGTGCTGCTGTGCGTGATAGTGGGTCCTAGCCCTTACAGAGGAAATACTATGTGCATTTCCTATTTATATTTGTATTTTATACACTTTTTAATAGCTTGAAACTGAGTATTCCTATAACTATTGATACGTTTACATTTTGTACATTATTCTCAGATCTTATGTATCTTAATATAATAAGCGTCTGTCAGCCACTTCAGCTGTTTACATGTAAAAGACCTGTGACCTTATAGGACACCATTTTCTTGCCTCTGGTTTCAGCTCACAGACTTGACAAAATAATAAGAGTTTTGAGTGTGTGTACTTTGCCAGCCAAACCCTCTGATTGCTAAACATGTCCATTTGAATTGCCTTAAAGGGTAAGGAAACACCCCCCACCATATTTAAAAAAGACAATGCAACCGATCATGAGTTTGGCATGTGGCCATACCATGGATCTGTCATTCTGTATATAATTTATATGGATCGGCCATTCGGCCATAGACGTGCACTTTAGTTATCGCCACCCTATACTTAAGTAACGATCCAACAAAAAATGTCCAATCTGCCCGATAGGTCATGATGCGTACGAGCTATCGTCGTCTGCATCGTAAGCTATCTATAGACTTGGCGATGTTCTGTAAATCCTATCAGATCCAACAGGATTTGCTGTATATCGCAAAGTGGATGTGTACCTTTTGTAGCAGCGACCACATGCTGGAATTCTGTGACGCTGTAGGGCTCTTTTACAGCCCCCACCCTGTGCGCACTTACAACCATCCAATAGCCCTTGTTGCATTTCAAATCTAAATCTTCCCTTCTATTTGCAGATAAGGTCAGTGGATGAGATGAATCATGACTTTCATAGGCTCTTGCATTAAATCTCGCGGAATAGGCGAAGTAAGTGTTATCCTGTGGGCTTGTTTGAGGGAGTTTTTCATTGCATGTAACTGTTGCTGTATAAATTCTTCCCAGTTTGACCAGAGCATTTGTGTACTGAAAGCCCACTAAACCATATGAAACTATAAGAAACTAGAACAGTGCAAATTAAAATCCTTTCATTCCTGGTCACTACTAGCTGTGTGTGAAATTCTCAGCTGGAAAGGAAAGCAGTTTGATGGTGGTTCTCACTCTTTTTTTTAAACTACAATAGGGTGAGAGGTAGGAGAGATGCCTATTGCCTGAGAAGCCTACAGGAGCTTTGAAAGATACAGCTTGTGTAGCGGTCCAGGTCTCTTGCTTCTCCACCAATCCACCCCTACTTTATTATTATGTGCACCTACGTTACAGATGGGAGGCTGTCTGGACCTTTCCCAGGGAGGGGGATATTGTAAATGAGAGGAGTAATTAGCTCTGCACAAGTATAACTTTTATAGCTCACCGTGCTCACAACCAGTAATAATACCTACCACTCAGTTGTTGTTTTAAAAAACAAAAAAAACTTAGGGCATGTCTACTCTTCTAAACTACTGAAACTGTCATTATCGGCCTGCAACTACAATTGCTATTTTTACCATTTATTGCATGCATTTGTAACCAGATATTTATTGATTCTATTCGGTTCTGTCAAAGTATCCACCTCCTCCCTCTGCCAAATGAGATTTTCATAAGCTTGAACATGTGGAAAACAGCAGTCCTAAATTGGCTGTGATGTTATCACAGCCTTCATTGACTGCATAAAGGGGGCCATGCAGGAGCCGCTACTCTGCTAGAATGGAGGTAATAATATCCTTAAATATTTGGTTAGTAAACAGTAAGTAATATGCTGAATATATAGTTGGGGGAAGGTAAAAGACAAGTGACCATTTTTTATTTTTAAGGGTGATATGCCCTTTAAAACGTGTGTACTGTTCCTTTAGGCTGAGGCCACATTATAGCTCATCTGAGCGCTCGGAAATGTGAGCGTTGCAACGCACGCAACGTGTGGACTGGCCAACACTAGTGTGTGCTTTTAACACTCGTCATGTGGCCTAACCCGAATGTCCATCTGTGATATTGTCCCCATTTTGTATTTTGCACTCTTTTACGATTCCAATATCTAAAATAAACTGCACATAGTGCCTTCATTTAACAGAGCTTTGCTACTTTTTAGAACTGTAGCTGTGGATATTATAATCTCTTTACTGCACTTTAAATCATGGTTGGTTATTGTATGACCGTAAAATTGTAGGATTCTCCATTATGTAATGATTTAATTATCTATTTCCCCATTCTCTTTAAAAGCTTTTACCTGCCAAAATTTGGGAACATGAAGACCTGCAAAAGATGGACAAAAGGAATGTTCCTTCAAGATGAATGGAGAGAGAACACATGGGGTCCCTCTCGTAGTTCTTTTTTTGTATTTGGTTTATAGACCATCTTTTCTATGCTTTTTTATATGACCCTGCACCTTGATATCATTAAAGGAATTCTACACCCACATGCAGGTTCAGTCCTATTGCTAGAGACAGTAAAATTGCTCTGTTTTCTCCAGCTCTATATAGAAATATTTTTCTGTGGCTGTTCAAAATTAGTCTTACTCCTTTATATTGCTGGCTAATCAAACTTCCATTAAGGGTACCGTATTCATATCATAAAAATATATGACCAGCTCACTACTAGGCTGATGTAGTAATGACCTTTGGAATGCTTGGAAAAGCGAACTCCATAGTCATTAAAGCACTTACTAGTAGTCTTCATCACGTGGGTATAGCAAAGGCAAATCATCCAGAGACAATCGGGTGAGACTTGGTGAATCTCCCAGAAAAGATTTACCTGAGGCTATGCAACTCTGGGTTGAACTCTCGTACTGAAAGGGGAACGCGATCTCTGGCCAGTAGGCTGCAGCAGCTGTAGTAGTGGCTCTTGCGATAGTCTTGCAACTTAGGGGCTAAATTATGCTAACCAATTGTAAATGTGTGAGCACTACTTTAACCCCTATGAGAGTGTAGCAACTACCCAGATCTTCCAGGTAATTTGACCTACATAGATCTGGAACCAAATACCACATAAAAAAGGATTATCCATTTAATTAATTTGTGCTTTTTGGGTTTGGTAGGATTAAAGGAATAGTTCACTGGGAAAGTAAACTCTTCCTTAATGCATTAATTGAACCTGGAGTTAAGGAGCTATGCCTTACCGCCTGTTTTTCAAATATTTTAACAGGAGCGCAGCTGCTAAATTTACTTTGTGTGATTAACCCCCCAGACCCTGACAGGTCCTGATTTTTTCCGACCTCACATATACTAAAGCGCGCATGCCTGCTAATTGCATGATGCCTTTACCTACTGGTCTTCAATGATGCATTAAAGGAATAGTTCATTTCTCCGTGAACTATTCCTTTAAATACACTGGAACAGGGTGCACAAATTATATAGTAGCCACTGGCCTAAAGTTATAACAAATTTATAACACACAGACTTAGTGGTATTAGTCACCTATTTGTTTAGTCAACCAACTTTCCGTGCAGGTCACTGTATAAAGGATTTATTATTCTATTTATTTGGGCTGGCAACTTGAGTTCAAGCTTATTTGGTGTAATATCTATTTCCCTTGGCTAGATTTTGGATAAAAATCTAAGGCTTCCTTCTCACCGCATTTGCGGTAACGCATGCATGAAAAGAAAGCAAGGACATTCCTTTCCTATAAATGCCATAATACTATTTTGCATCTTTTAACACCTGCTTGCTGCAGTTAACTCTGCACTGCATAAAAATCTTTTAAATCGCCCATGCACTTAAATTCTTTTTTCTTCTACCTATGGGGGACCCAGGTCAACGTAGGGTTAAGCACCTTTCTCCAGAGCGACACTTAAAGAACTGTAAGTTGAGGCTCCAGTGCTCCTCCCCTCAGTATAATACACAAGCACCGGAAGCCCCTCCAGTTTTTAAGTGTCTGCTTCAGGAGTAGGAACCTCTCTCCCTATCTTGCCTGGATATTTGAGAGCCGGTGAGTTCCAAACCCCCCGGCCCCTCCGTGGATCAGCAGCCAGCAGAGGTCTTCTCTCATTGCGACTGCCGCGGGAGGGCGGCCCATCATGGCCCGCGGGCCTAAAATGGGCCGATACCCCTCCCGCATGTGTGGGCAACCGGCGGACTCCGCCGCTCCCTCAGCACTGCATATACCATGCTGAGGGAGCTCACTGACCGGCTGATGGGGGCGGGTTTCCTCTCCTTCATTTCCTGAGGCGAGACTTCCGTTTTCCATTACCGGGCTTTTTCGGGGGCGGGACTTCCGGTCTTCGGTCTTTCTACTGCAGATAACTACAAGTCCGGAGCCTCCTCCTGTTTGCCTTCAAGTTTCCACAAGAGTCAGATAAGTCGATCTTTTCTTGCTCTGCCGTTTTCTTTCTTTGTGTCTCTTGTTTTTTTCTGTCCTCTGCCCTCGGCCATTCCCTGTATCCTTACAAAAAAAAACAACAATTTATTTTTTCTCTTTCTTCCCTGCTGTCTCGCCAATATCCATCATGTCCAACAAGGAGAAGCCCGCTCCCAAACCTAATCAGCACCAAATCGGTCCAAGTGATATCCTATGTCTGGCGCATTATGCCAGAATAAGTTGCCTGCCGGCCTGTCTGGGCCCCTATGGGGGTCATGCAATGCAAACCAAGACCCTAGTCAGACTGTTTCGGACAGTCGGAACCCGAGTGGGGGCAAAATCCCTTCGGCTTCCATTGATTCTCTGCAAATCCACCTGCGGGTGTCGGCCTTGGCCCGAGTATCCGGGGCCCCCCCCCAGAGTCTGAACCACCTGGCAAAATCATTACAGATTCCATGTCGATATTGTCGGCATCCCTTTCGCAGGTTCTGCAGTCAGCTAATTCCTCTGGAACGGAGGCCAGACCGCTGAGGGCCACCAGACCATCAGATATCCCAGTAGTCCCTTCAGTGGAAGCGGTCTCATGAGGAAAGGGGAGGAATGGGAAAGGAGAACTTGACTCCTTAACTTCTGAACAGGAATTTCAAACCACTTTCACACCTGAGACTATGGACGATCTTATCAGATCTGTGCTACAGGTATTAACATTCGAGATCCGAATCGAACACAACTGATCCATCTAAGACTTTGTTCAGCCGCCGCTAAGAAGGCGGCGGCAATTTTTTCCGTCTTATGACCAATTGGAACAGATCGTGTTAGAAGAGTGGGCGTCTCCGGAAAAGAATTTCATTTGTCACGAAATTTCCAGTCGATGTTCCCCTTTCCTAAATCGGATGTGGAAAGGTGGTCCCTGCCACCAGCGGTCGTCCACCAGTGGCGAGACTTTCCAGGGCCACAGCTATCCCTTCAGCCGGTAGCCACTTTCAAGACCCGACAGATAGAAGACGGAGGGTTCCTGAGAACGGCAATCACAGCAGCTGGCGCAGCCCTGCGTCCTACCTTCGCCTCCGCGGGGTGGCCAAAGCAATGGAAGCATGGCTAGGACAACTTTACCACTCTGTGGTCAAGGAATCCTCAGCAGCCATCTGGTGGATGTATACACACTATCTGATGCAGGCTATATATCTTGGGGAGCGGCCTAGAGTCTAGCGACTTATAGCTAGTCATCAGCGGCCGCGACCGCAGCCAGAGCGATCTTTATGGCTAAAAGCCTGGGCGGCAGACCCGGCATCCAAGAAAGCCCTTACAAACCTACCTTTTTTGGGGCGCCTCTATATTGGACCCGAACTGGAGAAGATAATCGCTGAAGCTACAGGAGGTAAAGCACCTTCCTTCCGCCAAAACAGGGCTCGCCGTTTTCCATCCTTTCGGCGTTCACCTTTCCTTTCGTTCCTCCGAGACCTCACGCCCCACCACCGTCACAGACGAGCCTAGTGCTCCCTTCCTAACCGACAGGACAAAGGCGCTCACGTCCCTGGCCTCCCTCTAAACGAGGAGCTTTCAGAACAGGAGGAGACAAGAATAAGCAGGCATGACTATCATCTGCCTCTACAGGTCGGGGGCGACTCCACTTCTTCCTCAGAGAGTGGCAACAGCCCTCCACAGACGCCTGGACGCTGAATACCCTGACCAACGCTACCGATTAGAATTCTCGTCGCCGCCTCCTCCTCGATTCTTTCCTTCCCGCATTCCGAGATGCCCCAAACTCCAAAAAAAATCCTCAACCAATGCGTTCTATCCCTCCTCCACGCAGGGTCATTGCCCCCGTCCCAAGAGACCAGAGATTTCGGGATTTACTCCAATCTCTTCCTGGTTCCAAAGAAGGATGGAACGTTTCGCCCAGTTTTTAGACCTAAAAGCTCTAAACACCTATGTACCAAAAATCAGGTTCAAAATGGAGTCACTACGGTCGGTAATATTGGCTTTAGAGCCGGGCGACTATCTTGCCTCCCTGGATATCAGGATGCTTACCTCCATGTACCCTTGGAACGGTCATCACCGTCTCCTCAGATTCGCTTAGGCGCCCGACATTTTCATTCACGCACGCCTTTCGGCCTCGCTTCAGCCCCGCGTGTATTTACAAAGATCATGACCTCAAGCGCTTCCTTCGTTCTTCAGGGAATATTCGTCATCCCATATCTAGACGACCTATTGATCAGGGCGGCATCCTTCCAGCTAGCGCAACATCACGTATCTCAGTGCACAAAGATACTATCCCGGTTCGGATGGGTCATAAACGAAAAAAGTCCTCCATGATTCCGTCAAACTCACAATCTTCCTGGGGATGTTTCGACACAGCGACCCACAGGTTTTCCTTCCCCGGGACAAAATAGAATCAATGAAGAAGCTGGCCACTCAGGCCCACAGTTCTCCCATCAAATCACCATTGTCAAGCGATGCGACTAGTGGGAAAAATGGTGTCGTCGGTGGAAGCAGTCCTTATGCACTTTTTCATCTTCGACACACCGAGCACACTTCTTCTTCTTGGGACAAGTCCTGCAGTCGTTAGATGCCTACATACCACCTCCCACAGCCGGTTCGGTTCTCCCTAACTTGGTGGACCAGGAGAGCAACTTACAGCGGGCAAATCCCTTTGTCCACCCTCATGGACAGTGGTGACAACGGACGCCACCTACGAGGCTGGGGAGCGGTATGCGAGTCTCAGAAAGCCCAGGGTCTTTGGACCAGGGAAAAGCTCTACTGTCCATCAATGTCCTGGAACTAAGGGCGATATTCCAGCTCTGTCTCACTGGTCAGGTTTCCTGACGGGCAAGAATGTTCGAATACAGTCGGACAACGCCACGGCTGTGGCGTACATAAATCATCAAGGGGGTACGAGAAGCGATCTGGCAATGACAGAAGCGATCGATACTAACCTGGGCAGAGTTCACATACCGGCGATATCGCCAATACATACGAGACCGGAGTCCCAATACGAAGGCAGATTTTCTCAGTCGGGTTACACTCTCACATCCGGGAAGAATGCTCTCCATCCGGAGTTTTCGATCAACTGACACAGAGAGGGGACCCCGGACATCGACCTGATGGCCTCTCGAACCAACTGCAAGGTGCTGACCTTTTGTGCCAAAACAAGAGACCCTCTTGCGGCCTCCGTAGATGCTCTGGTAGCGCCTTGGCATTTATCTGGGCTACATCTTTCCACAACCCCATGATACCACAGGTTTCTAAAAAGAATCAAACGGAACGAGCACAGGTGATTTTTCATGCACCACGGTGCCAAGGAGGACTTGTTCTCAGACCTTCTGTCCATGACAGTCGGGGATCCGTGGCCGCTATTCCACTACGCCAACCTACTGGTACAAGACCTTTCCATTATCCAGATCTTCAGCGGCTACATTTAACGGCGTGGCGCTGAGTCCGCCATACTGAGAAGGCGAGGGATACCTGTGTCGCTATACCTACCATGTTAGCGGCTAAAAACCGTCTTCATCTAAGGTTTACTACAGGATATGGCAAAAAAGTAATGTGGTGTGGAGCTCCTCACGAGGTTTTCCTCCCTCAGATTTGTTCTGTCCAGAGTCCTTAGTTTTCTCTCCAAAAAGGCTATGACGGGGGTTTATCGCTCAGCGCTCTCAAGGTTCAGTTTCCGCCCTCTCGATCTACTTTCATAGAAAGCTCGCGAACAGAAAGGATATCCAGACCTTCTTGCAGGGGTAGCTCACTTGCGTCCTCCCATTCGAGCCCCGGTTCAACCCTGGGACCTCTTCTAGTCCTCAGGGCCCTCAAAAAAGACCTCCTTTTGAACCCTTACCATCAATTCTCTCATCGCTTCTATCACTGGAAGACGGTGTTTCTCCTGGCCATATCTTCCATCAGAGGGCGTCTGAATTGCTGCTTTATCTGTGGATCCCTCGTGCCTGTCAATTACTCTAGACAGGCTATTCTGCGACCTCATGTCTCCTTTTTGCCTAAGGTGGTCTCGGCCTTTCATATCAATCAGGAGATCATTGTTCCGACCTCTTTCCGAATCCGTCTTCTTCCAAGGAGCGCGATTTGCACTGTCTCGACGTAGTGAGAGCCCTGAGAATCTACGTGGCTCGCACGGAATGTTTCCGTTTCCTCTCAGGCTCTATTCTTCCTCCTGGCGGGGCCCCGTCGGGGTCTAGGGCCTCTCCGCAAACTCTGGCTAGGTGGATTAGATCTACTATCGTACGCTGCTATTTGGCAGTTGGGGCCGTTCCTCCCTTGCGGTTACGGCCCATTCTACTAGGGCGGTTGGAGCTTCTTTGGGCCGCGCGACATGGCGCTTCGGTGGACCAGATATGCAGAGCAGCACTTGGTCGTCTATCTCCACCTTATCAAATTTTTTCGTCTCCAAGTTTTTGCTGACAAGGATACTGCCTTGGGCAACTCTATCCTTAGAACGCGGAGATCTAAGTGGGATCTTTATTATTAGCCTACCACCCTTCAATTCGGGGACTTTGGGACGTCCCCTACGTTGACCTAGGTCCCCCTGAGTGTAAGAGAAAGAGGATTTTTATGTGTCAGACTCACCTGTAAAATCCTTTTCTCTTAAGCCGTAAGGGGACCCAGGTACTTCCCCTCCCTGTTGACATGATTGTGTGTTTTGGCATGTTTTTTCGCCTGTTTACTTGTTATTATTCTTGTTACTTTCCTATCTCTTTTTCATATTTGGCTTACGCTTCCCTTTGGGACCAACTGGAGGAGGCTTGCGTGGCTCTGTGTTTTATACTGAGGGGAGGAGCACTGAGCCTCATCTTACAGTTCTTTAAGTGTCCGCTCTCTGGAGAAAGGGTGCTTAACCCCTACGTTGACCTGGTCCCCCTGTACGGCTTAAGAGAAAAGATTTACAGGTGAGTCTGACATAAAATCCTCTTTTTTTCCCTATGCATTTTGTAGTGTGAACCTAGCCTTAGGCTGGTATGATGACAAAGGAACAGGGTCCAATCTTCTTTCATCCCTAGTGTTTTTGCCAGATCTAGTTTAACTCATGTTGGTTTGGCTAGCATGTAGACATATTTATTGCAGCCAAATAATTTTCAATAATTCCATTCTAATAAATTGAAAAACTTCAAATTAATGAAATGTTAATGAAGTTGCCCATATCACACTTTGTTCAAGTCAATTTAAACTTTATTAAATTAGTTGCAGTTACAAAACTGCCCTGCAAATTACCTTGTGTATAACTTCAAAACTAGGACTGCAAAATCCTTGCTAAATGGTTGTCACAAAGATGCATGTATTGCCACAAAAAAACAGTTGCTGTTAAAAGAACCTCTCAGTGCAGATCAATGGAAAAGTAAAAGGTTACACGTCTCACATTTTATATTACCAATGCAAAATGACAGTAAGCAGGCTAATGGAATTTGGTCTTCACAAGCAAATCTTTTACGGGAGGGGGTAGTGAACTGTAAGAACAGTCAAAAGGCAAAATCAGTTTTCAAAGGCATATAGTAAAGCTATTTTACAGATGTTATTTTGTGTGATCATGTATACTGAGATAATGCAGATATGCAGTGTACAACCTTTTCAAATTTTAATGAGGCAATGGCTACCACTAGTTCATACACACGTTGGTTCATTTTCGCACAATGTGCCAGAAAAATGTTCAGCAACGTGTCTTTTATACACTAGTTCTGCAAAGACGCCTGTAACAACATCAACGATAGTGGGTAGATAATGTTCGTTTATAAAGGTGTTACGTGCCGTTCGGAATACACGTGGTGATCTTGAAATGTTGCACATGTGTATATTCATTCAAATCTGCCATTAGCAATCTACGATAATCTGCCAACTGTGTATAAACATACGACAATCGATAATGAATCCGCCAGGCTGATCATCCGGAAGCGAGTATAGTCGTGATCGTGGTTTTAGAAGATCTTTAAAGCTTCATTTTCGCACAAATATTGCCAATGGTCGTTAAACGGCCAAATCGTTGTGAAAATTATCTAACGTGTGTATGAGGCTTATGGTGTCTGATTTAAACTGGAAAGGTGTCTCTGCCTCTTGATGTTTTATGCAAACCTTTAAGTACCACAAAATAGTGCACCCACTAGGTGCATTGTTAAACTGTTAAAACTACACCCAACCCTAACATCACCCCAGTGTTGTCTGCGATTTCATAAATTAACATATGTTTGTTTGTAGATCATACATTTCCAGCCTATTAATGGTGCAGAGAAGACCCGGACAAGGCTTTCATGGAAATCACGATTGTCACATCTGTCTGTCTCCTCTTCAGAAAGTGGTGGCCTAGGAGTGAGCATGGTTAGAATATGTCTTAAGTTCCTCCCCTGCTGATAACTTGACCCACGATTCCGAAAGGAGGTTTGTGAGTATGCAAAACATAAATCCTTATATTTCTTCATACTATTCATAATATGGTTAAGCAACACCTAAAAACATTAGTAATTATATAATCCACGTCTATTCTTTAGCTTTTGTGATATCTTATTTACGTAATATATACTTCATATCTGCTACTCATGGTTACCACTGTAGTCATCTAGTTCAAACAACACTTCAATTTGAAAAATGTCATGTTGTGCCCCCAGAATATTCCTCTTGTGTAGTTTCCTTCCCTTGCTGTTCTGGACGTACGTTTTGACATTTCTTTTCATCTTTTTAATCTAGGTGAATCATTGGAAACCAAGATTATAGTCTCTGATCCAGAAATGGACATTTTACATGGTGGTGGACCAGTTAGCTTAGATATATATTATAATATATAATATATGTACTAGAGATTTCCATCTCTCTCCACATCCTCTCTGGGTATACATGTTCGGATGTCCCATGTCATGGCATTAATTGTCTAAGGTGGTCATGCACTACTGTGATAGATAGACTAGATGTTTTTAAATCTACTATTTGAGCGCCTGTGCTTTTTCTTTGACGTCCCAGTCCTGGGCCATTCTTAAATCCCAGCTAGTCGGAAATATACCTAGTACAGTGTGTGTGTGTGTGGTGTGTATAATATCCCTTATCCTCTTTTTTATATATAAATATATATTCTCATAGGACATTGCATTGATGTTTTAAGAGTCTACCGATGAGTGGGGGGGGGTTATAGGTATATTAATTATAGGAGAGTTGTTTATGTATTGTGTGTACTTCTCACTAAAACCATCAATAAATCTATATAAAGTATAGCACTGTCTTATATTAGGTACACACAAAATATACAAATACATAAACTTACTTACAGAGCTGAGACCCTATTTGAACATGTTTGTTGTGCAAAGAGGTTTAAAACCACACCTCTGGGTGCTCCATTGTGAAAGGAAGTGTGTAAGCCAAAAATTTGTGTGCTACACGGATGTGATGTGTATTGATGGACATATACACCAAGGCTCCTTGTCTACCACCTCCAGCCTGCAGGTGGTGTCAGTGTGATTGATAAAGACAAGAACCCCTGTTCCTATGGCTAGAGAGGATAGAAAGTGAAAAAGAGATTGTGGTGGTGGTGTGCTTTGGAGAGAGATTGAATGCACCACAAATCCTGTGTATAAGATCCTGTTACCACCTGTGTTGGGAGGACAGATTAATGGGACAGACAATTTACCTTATTGGATACAAACTCTGAGGCAACAGATAAGTGTACACCAACTTCAGGGAACACACAATATACAGGCCTGGTCAATATTCAAAGTGATGCACCATAGACAGGGCACCCCGATTACGACGATCTGTATATGTGGTACCTGTTTATGTGCACTGTCTGCTTTGTGCAGGACCACCAGAGTAACACCCGTGTACCATGCTACCCATATCCTTCCACAAAGCATGATCTGGTACAATTGGTGGCAGTGGTGCTGGTAATACCATTTAATGAAATGAAAGGAAATTCCCTAATTAGACTCAGTAGCTCTACCAGGCCCAATGCCAAACCTATTTTTAACCTGATCCATTTGATAGGGTAACGTAGGAAGTGGACTGATTGGCTAGACAATTTGAATGGCAGCCACTATTAATGGTTGGGAGAAGGGATGCTGCTCGCTTGCAAGTCCTATAGCCTTTTGCTATAGTGGTAGAGCCAGGCAGGTTTTTTTTTTTTTAAACTATTTTTTCAATAGATCTGTATAAAAGTAAAAATCCATTTATTTGGTAACTTTAATGAGAAATGTTGTTTTATACATTAACTTATAGGAGGCAAATCTATTAATAAACACAATGCTGTGAGGGTACCTGTTATAAAATAAGAGTACCATCATCACTGCCGTGGTAAATACTAAATAAGTAATAACCTAGCATGTTTAGTTTCAACCAAACAGTGTGGCAGGATTGCCTTGGTTTACTTCACAGACCTGCAGAATTTCATTTGTTCCTCGGAGCTGGTGACTATCCTGGTAACAGTTAAAATACCTGTGAAGATCTAATATTCACTAACACATAGCCAAAACATACCACACACAAATTCCTTTCAATTGTGCACCAACGGCACAGTTTGCTAATTATATATGGGACCGTCCCATAAAAGGGGCATGTTGGGGTGCTATAATCACATGGAAGCTGACCTAGTCTCCAATAATATATATCAATACAAGGATTGTGGAAGCACTCCATTATGGCTAATTTACAACTACATATGCGGAAGTGCTACGATCTGTAAAACATGCCTTTAATATAAAGCACTGGAAGGTGAGCCTGTTATATGGATCCAGTATAATTTTAGTTTGTGTTCTCCCCCCGCATCTTTTCCTAGGATTCAGAGATTTGTGAGTTAGATGGACCAGAAAGAATGACAGAAGGGTAAGGCCTCTCCGTTGATGAAAAAGAAACACGTGATTTGATCTCCGCTGATTCAGATGAAGTCTCCCAAATATAATTGGCCGAGGTATTGTCTAATGGCATTGAAACAGACTGCAAATGATGTCATATGTAGCAAGTATATGAATGACTGATGTCGTGTTATATTCATTTACCAGAACAAGGAACTTCTGTATATGAAAATTAATAAATAATATCCAAACTACAACGAACCAGTGTAGGCTTTAAAGATCCAAAACCTTGTAATATCAAATACCGCATTAATAAGTCCTGATGGGGTTCTTTTTCCCCCTTAAACAACAAGGACAAGATGTATAGTATGTTATATAAGTCTCTTTATTTAATACAGAACATAGCGTGACAAATATCTCTTTGCTTCTTACAATGCAGTGCACTCCTGGAAGTCGCCAGGCTTCACACCACTGAAAATCACAGCGTTATTGGCCCTAACTGTAGTGCTGCTGAATTCTAGGCAGCATCAAAATACGTTGGGCAACAAGCCCTTGTCAGATGAGTTCTCCAGCCCTGAAAATCAGAATTTTGGATGGCATGGAACAAGTTGGTCTTGACTCTTTACAGTTTGACTATCCTGGCAACAGATGCCAATGGATTTCATCAGGAGGAAATGTAGGCCTGTTTGACTACAAACACACCAACACGGTATTGCAGCCTTGGTTCATTTTTTTTTTTGTTTAAAGGAAGTGTTCTATCAGAAATTACATATTTTAAAACCTTCTGTAAATAAACTCCCTGTCCCCAGCCCCAGGATCCCTTTCGTGTGAAAAAATTCTGCTGGTAGCCCTGCAAATCAGCTGGTAAAGTTCTCTTGTTTTTGGGGGTGTGGCCTCCACTCTGGCATGCTTTTTTTCCCATCTGCAGTATTGCATTTTATATCCCCCCCTTTTGACACATGACTAATCTAATGACTAATGACTAATTTCCCTCTTTCGTGCACTTTTTTTGCATGTATCAGATACTTTACTGGCACATAGAGAGGGGAATATTAGCACAGCTCAGCTACGAACTTAGTATTCTTACACCCTCACTGGTCCTGAATACGAATATAAATATTATACCAATGTTAGTTTAGATTTCTAGGTTTGTATATGCAGTGTGTTTACTGTGTCTGTCTGGTGTGTTTGTGAGTCTCAGTGTGTTTTTGTCGTCGGTGTATTTGTGCACTGAGTCCTGTCAATGTGTTTGTGTAACCGGGAATAGTAGTGTAGATAGGATACAGCCATCCATCAGCACAGCCTTTCCAAAACAGGATTTCCCACAGCCACCAAGGCCGTGGCCCAGAGTGGCACAGCCACCAGGGGCAGCAAAATAAAATTTAAAAAATGTTCAAGTTAGGGTATTGCACCCCCATATTAAATTTACACAACACACATTATTTGTCACACACAGCCATACCGGTCTCTGTAAATGTGCAAAGGTCAGCGATTGCTGATTGTTAGGGGCAGCAGGTCCCACTCACAACGCTCCACTTCAGCCAATGAATGACGTGTACGGGTGGGGGGGTGGGGAACAGGAAATACAAGTAGCTGGCCTAGTTGAGAAAGTATAAATCCGGCCCTGGCCTTTCCCCATGCCATAGTGCCTGTGCATCACTTTCTTATGGCATAGTAGTGTAGGTTGGAGAAAGAACTCCTCCATCACAAACAGCCATTTCCCTTCCCATAGTGCCTGCATCGCTTTCAGTGTGGCAATAGTAGTATAGTATAGGAGGAGACAGCCATCCATCACGCACAGTCCTTTCCATAGTGCCTGTGCATCCCTCTTCGTGTGGCATGTATTGTAGTTGGAGAGAGTCAAACACCCATCATGCACAGCCCTTTCCTCTTCCATAGTGCGTGCTCACACTTTGTGTGGCATGTAGTATAGATAGGAGAGAGACAGCATCCATCACGCGCAGCCGAGCTTTCCATAGTTGCTGTGCATCCCTCAGTGTGGCATAGTAGTGTAGATTGGAGAGTCAAACATCCATCATTCACAGCCCTTTCCCTTTCCAATAGTGCCGGTGCATCCCTTCAGTGTGGCATAGTAGTGTAAATTGGAGAGTCAACCTCCATCAGGCACAGCCCTTTCCCTTCCCATAGTGCCTGTGCATCGCTTTCACAGCAATGACCCACACAACAGAAATTTGAAGCACTGTTAGTCACACTAGCATATACAATATAGTAAGAATGAATATGGTTATGAAATAATGATTTTTTTATTTCCTACCAAAGACTCGAGTCGCAAGTGATTGCCAACCAATGGTGAGCTGAACCAGGACTCAATATAAATTGTTAGTTAAATTGGTAAATATGCTTAGAACCCTATACCAGTCACACATTTGTGAGTCACTCCTACATTGCATCCTCCCCCACTCAAACACATTGTGGGAATTAAAGCAAATCGTATCTGAGGTATTGCATCTCTTGGCACAGAACACCCATGATGAAAAATTAATAATATCTAGCATGGCTGAGTGAGCTCATGCCTTTCAAAACTGTCCCATTGCAGTGTACTCTCTTGCCATGCTGGGAGGAGCAGGGAACAGGCATCCTCAAGTAGTAGAGTTTGTCTCCTAAACCTGTAATTCTCCTTTCCATGTCGCGTGCTGTGTGCCCCGCTCACGCGTAGCACGTCCCCATAGTAACGCGCTGCTTTTCATCTATTGGTTTGCCGGCGCGATCTCAAGGGTCATTACGCGATGCATCAGTTGCGCATGCGTGAACTAGCATGGATAGTCGCGAATAAGATAGTCCTTCTTTCATTGAAAGATTACTGGGGCGGCATTGCACATTGAGATGCTGTTTATAGGTATGAAAGCTTGTGAATTATTTCTTCTTTCACCCCAAGTTATATTTAGGCAGTGAAGCCGTTCCTTTAACACATTTAAACAGAGATTCATCAAATTACATTACTGCAGGAGATTCTAAGGCCCCCCCCTCCCCACTGTGCCTACATTCAGCAACACTAACCTCCAATACTCTGTATGGAGTATGACCACCTTTTAAGTTTCTGCTTGGGTTTGAATTAGACCCGATCCAAAATTTAAAAAACATGAGCTTTGTATTTTTTGCATTTAGCTCACAATTGGCTAACATTGATATCCTAGCGCCAAATATATTAAATGTTCTGTAAGATTAATCACATTATTGTGCCAAATGGCCTTTTTCCTTGTTTTATATTTACTTTATGTACCTCTAGAAGCAACCTGAACTGATAAACTTTCAATTTGAGTGTTTGGAATTAACCTTGCTTTATCGTGATTTAAAACATTTACAGGGAGATTTAATACAGGGCTTTTCTTCTGGGTTCCCCCAATGCAGTAATCAGTGTAATTTACTGCATCACGGAACACGGAAGGTAAGGAGCATAGCCTGTTGCGTGTCTGTGCAGCCCCACAAGTATGAGTTAAACCTACTCTAACCTGATATTAAACCGGGAATCGCTTTTTTGTTTGTTTGTTTTTCAAACAAGTTTTATTTATGTAGAACAGTCAAGAATATACATCATTTCAGTATAATATATCTGATGTATTCAATTAAAATCAACTGGACTGAAGTTTAGTTCTTGAAGACGTTTTGCTAGTCATCCAACTGGCTTTCTCGCTTCAGATGAATCAAATAATCAAATAATTGAATACATCAGATACCATGACCTGATGAGAAACCTTCACAAGCATATTCAGTAACACTAGATTTCATGAATTATGCAATCGATTTGTTTGACGCAAAACTATACATCTGTGCATTAAGATTATATTCTCATTGAGACAACAGTGGGAGGGGAAGGCTCTTTTGCTCAGTATATGGGTCTGTACCATATTATGAATTATTTAAGGATAATCTGCCATTACAGGATAATATAAGGATATTACACCACAGAGGAGTTCCTGACCATATGAAGGCCGTAGGCCGAGTGCTTTTATACAGTCGGGGAACTCCAAGTGGAGTAATGTCCTTATATTATAATGTGAAGGGGCGCATAGATATCTGATTTCCTTCACCCCATTAACATTTTAAATTCCTAACCTTGTCCCTATTTCCACCTTATCCCCAAAGCTACCATCTGAACCATCCTCAGTAGAAAGGAACATCCCAGCCCAGCATCTCTGCGGTTAAACAATCTTTGTGAGGAGGAGAAGAGACATTGGTCATTGAGACTTGAAGCAGCTCCAGCTGCAAACACCTGCAAAAAATGCTGTCAATTGTTCAGGCAGGAACACTGGAAGGGCGGGTAGTGGGATATAAGAAATTGTCACTTGGTGACATAGCTGAGTGATTTTCATAAGGATAATACCACTGCAGCTCCCTTTATAAATATCACACTTATGTATTTATATATTAAGTCATTAACCAAGACTTTCTGAGAGTTAAGAGCATATGAGCGTTTAATCTATTTGTTTTTACTTATTTGATATATCTATACCTGTCTGATCATTGCCTCCTCTGACTCTGCACCTGGGGCCTGCTGGGACATCCAGTGAGTACGATGGTGCGTCTGGCATAAAAGGGAGAACTGTGCAGCAGCTTCAAGCACACAGCGTCCATTCCCCAGTTCCAACAATCCCAGATGCCATTTTAGGATCTGGCGGTATCGGTAACTTGAGTACCTGTGACAGCACCCTCACTACTCAACCCAGGCAGATCAGTCTTCGTCTGTTCTTTAGGTCATTTAGCTTGTTCCTGGTCGTTTACAGTTCCTATTGTAGACTGGCAACTGAATCAGACCTTGGATGCAAAGTGTCCTCTGCTCCAGATATACAGGTCTCTGTTTCTCTGACCCGGTGCTAAATCTTTTGCATATGGGGTTGGAGGTGGGAACTGTCCAATTTAATTCCTTCAGCATCATGGTCAAGCAGTCGCTTACTTTTCCCCGATAACACAGAGGACGGTTACTGGAGTTCATTACAAATGGGTTCTGTCTGGGGAGGTTCAGTTGTGGGGATTGGTTGCATTAATAAGCTGAGTAATCCTTCTGGGAGGATTACCTTGCCTTAACAGGCATGTCCACTTTTAAAACAAAAATCTGGTCACTTGGCAGTTATAACCTGGCCTTTATTCCAACAATCTATTCTGTCTGGCTCCTCAGTCAAGGCTGTAACTACTGACATCACAACCATGATTGCTGCTCTTTTCCCTTGCTGCCTCCTCAATTTCTTTTAAAAGCTTATTGGCAGGGAGATGAGGCAGCAACCTTAAATCTGGTTGAAAATGCGTGTAAATAAAGTGCTAAAAATAGCATTTGGGGTTTTGGGGCCAATAAACTGCAAGGACTTTTTTTTTTATTACACCTGCTTAAAAAAAACTTACTTATCAAATGTAATTGTCTGAATACATTTCTCAGTTATTGTCAAATTATGTGAAATAGTGTTTGAACATCTTCTTTCTGAAATATTGTTTTTTTCTTTCAGCTGTTCCAGAGGCAAAACACACTGACGTGCAGCATTTAACAGCAGCTCAGCACAAACAGCAGCAGTTTAACCTGCAGCAGCTCAACAACACATTTAAGTAAAATTGATCACAATTGCTTTCAACAAATATTACACAACTGATCTAGCCAGTGTAATTATTCAAAGTGCATGTTTGAGGGCTGATGTTTAAAAGGTTGTAACTTTGAACTAGGCCTAGGGAGTAGATCTAGAGAGACTGTCACCGTGTACATTTACTGATAGACAACGGTATAATTATAAAAACTGTTAAATTCGATTGGCATTTCTCATCATGGCTGAATAAGATGAAAGACTATGTGTGATAAGGGAAAAGAACTGCAGGTATAAATGATTAGACTTTATCTGTGTGAGTGGAATTGTTCGAAGAAAGATAATTAAGGCTGGGTACACATGATAAGATATTCATCCTCCAACAGAACGTTTGCCCACTAGACGAATTCGCCGTCTGGCAAACTGTTCCTTGACCGATTTTGCTGTCTTCTATGATTTACCTGCATTCTGATCTAGACAAACGGGCTACCGACTTTGGTCGTGGCTGGCTAAATACTAGTTTCCGTTTTTTTTTAGACCACTTTTAGACTCCACAGAACCCAACCCAAAAAGTACTCACTAACTTGTATCCCTAAATATGCAACCTAACCTCCCTACCTGTACCTTTGGAAAATTTTTCCCTGCAGGACTCTCTTGACCTCTATAATGCGAGAAGGATTGATGTAGGATTGTTAATTCGGTTTTCTATATTTTAGCACTAGAGTAATATTTTATAGATTTTTTTTCTATTTTTTAAACTGTTTCAACAGTGCTGATATATGTGCTGGTGCGCATATATTGAATGGGATTTCTTTTTCTTGTAGCTGGCATGTTTCGGCAGGCCTGGCCCCGGCTGCATTTGTGCCAAACCCCTACATCATCATTCGGACACCCTGGGACAGACCATATACGCATCAGGTTTTGGGCAGCTGCTCAACCCTAGCAGTATGTGAGCTTGCATACTGCCAGATAGTCTGGATATTTAGTCTGCATTATGCAAATTGATGGCCAAGAAGATTTTAGACTTAAAAATAATTTAGACTTAAAAATATTTTTTGCTTTCCAGGCCAGAAACTGCTTATTAAACAATGTTAATAATTCCTTTTTTAAATACTTCCAACTACGTATAGATGCATGTAGTCTGTAAAATCTTTACATCATTACGCAAGCCCCACTGGACAATGGACTCTCCTTGGGCATTAGTGAACACCAACTGGTAGAGTGAGTGAGCAAAGCGAGCTGTAGTAAGATTTCCATTGACTTCATGTAGGAAAGTCTATTGATAGACCCTGAAAGCAGAATGCCAAGTAAAACTGCTCTATTCACTGAAAGGCTAATGCCAAACAACTTTCAATCCCCATTGCCAGATCCAAAAGATTTAATTAATACGCATCTCTTACCTTTCTGTATGCACTGGTTCTTGAGATATCTGTAGAAAGTGTATGCCGTTCACATATACATGATTTTCACATTGGTAAGTGTTGAGATCTAGAACACAAACCATTGTATTGTTGGCCATGCTGTAGCAAATGCTTGCAAATATTGGTTTTAGATTTATTTTCTATCACTAGAGAATGATTGCACTACTTGCAATTTGCCAGCATTACATCCATTGTATTAATTATATTGTACTTGTAAACTTATTCAAACTGTTGACAGTGTTTGCAGCATTTGAGTAACCCAGTCTTGCCCCTCTATGTGCAGTCCTGCATGGGTCCCTCCCAATATTACGTTTCCTTGGGGGATGTTTTACCCAGCTGGCTTATTCAGCAACAGGCAGCTGCAGCAGCCTCAAGCCAAATAAGCAACAACCAGCAAGCGGCAACGCAAGCACTCAACAAGGACCAGCAGTTTATTTAGGTCTTCATGAACTATCCAGGACTTTGACGCCTCAAGGGGACTGTATTAGCAAGGGGACTGTATTAGAAATTCCTTTTACTTACGTCCATCTCTGTTTTTTTTAGTTAAGGGCACTAATCCGAAAAATAGGGATTTTAAATTGACCATAACTGGAAAATGAATTTCTTCCTCAACCACCACTGTACATTTTTTTGTTATCTGCCCCCTATTCTTTAGATATCCAATCTAAAAACTTTTTATATTCAGCTGTTATTTCAGTCCTTGCTCTCAAAAACTATTCTATTTTGAGTAGTTTTACAGACTGCTGGAATGCTGTGTGCAGGCTTGACAGTTGGTTTGTGGGAAAAAGTCAGGTCGATATAGGTGGGATTGGTTAAAGAGGAGGGGGATACTGCTCCTAAACGTGTTGCTGGATTGAAGGCACATTTATTCAATTATAAATTAGATGAGGCAAGTCATTTTTCAGTATATGCTTCCTTCAAAGAAAATGCTAAATAATAAATGTGCTAGCCAAAATTTCAGCATTTTGTTTTACATTGAAAATCTATCCTTTTGTAGAAACTGTAGTATAACTGGTTTTTGCCATCTTTCCTGGGGCAAGCAGTGTTTTCACAGGCTTGTAAGCCTTGTGTTGTTAATTCTAAATTTGGTTTTATTGCATGCTGAGAGTTGTTCCTAAAAACAGCATTTTTTAGAATTAATTTAGTGCCTACTGCATATTTTCATAATGCAATTCAGAGCATGCTGTTGCATTCATGTGGATTTTGTGCCTACAAAGTTTAAAGGCGGTTAAGCCTCAGCTCATAACTATGTCGCAGGAAAACCACCTGTTCTTTTCATCCACATTTCGAAATAAAATATGGATACATATTGGAAAACAGTCAAACCTCTCTGGGTTGGTTTTTCTTTTTTAATAGCAAGACTTTTTTTTAAACCATAGATCATGTGAAATGCTATCAATACTCAATACCCGTTGGAGCCTAAAGTTGCAAGTTTATTTTTTTATAGGAGTCCAATATAGGTTGCAGGTAGTTATACATAGCGATGAAGCAATCTGATATTTTGCATGTTCCCTAAACCAGTAACTGCCTAAAGAAATCTTGAAAGTATGAGCAGTGCAATAACCACTGGGTACCATTGTAAAAGATTGCAGTGGCAACCATGCCACAAGTGTCAATAGTTCCACACTCAAGTGTGAGTGTAGTTTACACTCAAAATTGTTAAATAAGTCAGCATGACTTACTATCCACAGCCCTGTTAGTTATCACTAATTTCTTCAAACCCTTTGTGCCATACATCTGGCAAGCAATACTGACTATACTATGTGCGGTAAAGCTGTGAGGGTCTAATGTGGCCCTGCTACTGCATTGTCATTTTCTCTGGAAGTCCAGTACTACCGAATCATGGCCAGTATGAATGGGGGATTGCTCTAGCACTTCTAAAATTACAAGCGCTTTATATGGGGTTAATTGCATTGTTTACTGGCAAGGCAGAAGTGTTATTACAGCTTGTGACTATCTGTAATAGGGAGCAGGCCACAAATGTGCTTCTACTTTATCAGTACTCAATATACTAAATATTCATCGCTAAATTTATTCTACTCCTGCCCCCGGTGGTCAGCAACGTGCTGTTGTGCAGGGCCTTATACCACAAAGGTCATAGTAAGAACATCAGGAAAGAGTGGCACAATGTGTATGTTTTTGCACAATAAAACATACCGGGGATCGGGGGGGGGGCCTATCTTCTTATTTTTCCTCATGATCAGATGTAGCCTTCTCCAGAACCATTGTAGAGAACAGAGATAAAGGCCCTCATAGTTTCGTTGGGGGACCCAGGGATTCCTAGTTGTACACTGCTGGTTCAGGGTTCGATTTCTACATTAACATTGGTGTTGTTATGTTTTCACAGGTCATCGGGCTGCAGCCAATCGCGTCCCCTTACAACCCAATCAGGGACAACAAGGACAGCAGCAGATTCCTCCTGGCTGCAGCAACAAATCAAGCACTGGCATTTGGACAGGGTCTGCTACCAAACATGTCAGGTATTTGTTGACCATAGGACAAAATGTCACTACAGCTATTATAGGAGCGATTGTACTCGGCTTCTCTCCAGGTTAATTTTACACCAGGACCTCACTGCAACCCTTGTTACAACAATTACATTATTGTACCACGTTGTGCATGCTCTGCAGACATCACCCAGAAATGTTCATGTTGACATGAGATTAATTTAACCTTCTGACCCCAATTTTTTGTAGAAAGGATCACTATAACCCCCTAAACAATTGTGGCTTAGTGAAGCTTAGAAATGCTACACCCTCTTTAATTCCAGTGCATGCGTCTTTACATGGTTTTAAACAAAACAAGCCTCCCTTTACATGTTGCCAAAACACAGACATAAAAAGGCAATATACTGGATACATAGCTTCTCGTTATATATACACACAGCTTGCCTTTTTCATTTTCTGTAAATTAGAATTGTAGATAATGTCAAGAATTTGCATTTCAGCTGTGTGGAACATAAGTCATTTTAAACACCCGAAATATCTAAACTGCCCTGTAGGATTTTAAAACATTATTGTTGATTCTCCATTTTAGAGCTTACCAGGTCCTCACTCCTCTGCCTACTATGACCAGACAGGTGCCTTGGTGTTGGTCCTGGAGGAGATCCACGCTGACTTTGCAGCACAAGTTCGTTGGCCGTTTGCTTCTACTCCTGTTTTGATTATCCTGCTGCTTGCTCACGGTGACACATGAGCGTTGACATCGTTTTTACAAAGTTGTCACAGTACCACTCTTGATTTGACCCTGTTATATGTAAAACGTTCTAAAAAGGAAACCTATATAAATCCCTTTTCTGTACAGTCCATATGTCAGCGAAACTGCATGAATGAACTTCACAATAATATGTCAGCATGAAAGAGATGAATGAGAAATAGAAACCACAATGTGCCGCATTTTCAGTTTCCAATGTACTTCCTGAACATCTGATATGACAGAGTTAAAGTTTACAATCACCTCCATTGAATTGTCATCACTATATCGTCATGCTTGGCAGATTGCCAACTCCAGCCCATATTTTTGCTCAAGCTCACCGATGCTGGCAAAGGCCTTTACATCTGGTAGGCTCGCAATCTTCCTTTACCCACCCACCCTTGTTCCTAACGCAAAAGAAGAGAGGTGGAGCACACTACTTTTAGTGCAACAACTATTTATTGTGCATAAAACCTAGTAGTATACTATCTGCAGGACAATGTCTTGTATAACCAAGGGGTTTGTCACAATAATATTTTTTGCAGATTTAACGAGTCGTGTGCTCCCACTCTTTCTTTCCTTGGCAGATGATACATCCAGACCCAACATTCTGTCCTGATTCAGTGGACGTTTTCTTTATGTTTTGGTCCGTACGCTCACTGTACGCGCGCCTGTCTGGTTTGTTAAGTAACCAGCGATCCGGTTGGCCCTGTATGTCACTGGATTGATCCATGCTTTGCCTGCCCATTAACAAGGAGGCGGTATTTCCCCTCCTCAATGATTATCCCAAAAAAAAAAGGGTGACTCTGTTTGCTCATAGCTTTTTAATCTGCGCAACCCTATCAGATTTATCTAACTGCAGTTTGCTGGTAAAAACTATCAATCTACTTGATATGCAATTATAAGCCATGGGGCAATGCTGTTTGCCATCTTATTAGCATCAACCCCTTACTCGTTGTACCTATTTTTTTCACACTTTTTTGTGGCTTCATCTGCTAACAACTGGGTGGTTTAGCAGACAATTTGTATTGTTGATTGCATCTCCTTGTGCTGAATTTATTAACTTTCTGTGATGTGGATTTAAGTGTAATTGGATCTTTCTTGTTCAGCAAGTATTCTATCGCTGTTTTCAATTGTTTTCACTGCTGCAGCCTCTGTCATCCTGGGCCAACAACCTTACTGGATGGCCACCACCAACAGTACTCTTCCATGGTCCCTTGGGCCCTCACAACAACAGCAGCAGCAAGCCACAGCAACACACAGCCCAATGCAAACTTCACTTCCAGCTCTTTCTATGGAAACATCACCATGAACAATAATCTCCAGAGCACCTCCCTATTTCTCATGGTCCTGGGCAGCCAGGAAACGCAACATTCCCTGAGATTTGGAAATAGCAATTCCTTGGGTGCGCTATTGGAATCTCATTTGGTGGATTTTGCCTCATCAGGTGAGGTTACTGCTGACGATTTTGTAAAAACAAACCCCCCCTCAGTTATTTGATTTTGACCTCTGTCATTTTTAACGACGCCATACATAAGTATATTGCTTAAGAGCAATGAGAACCAAATGGGGCCTAATAATATGCTGTTAACCCCTTAAAACTAGTTTCTTTGTTTGATTTGATGTGTGTGTTTGGGATATTTTTTCCTAAGAGCTCTCTTGTATGACTATTAGGGCCAGTGATGTTTTCCTTCGCCCGGGGGACAAAAATAACAAACATTGATACTGGCAAACTGCAGCCATTGACACTGCCGTCAATTGTTCCAGATGGAATTTTTCTTATGTTTGTATTGGCTACCTTTTACGTAAGTAGAGGGAGCCAACATAATGGGCCCATGAATGAGCGCAAGATCGACCAATTCCTACCGTATGTTGGAATCTGTCTGCACACATGCGATTGTAACGTGTTTGTAGCCACCCTGATTTGTACAGGGAACTTTGACAAATAAATAACCTGGAATGTGGCTTAAGCTAGGCACAGACGGAAGATTCCTCTACAATGCCCGGCGAATGTCTGTTATGGCGAGACTTTGCTTTCAACAAAATGATTGATCGATGGAAAACCCGTTTTGTCTGAAATGGGGAGAAGGTGGGGGTAATAACTGCTCCAAACCTTTTGTTTGTGCTTCTGAAGCTCTAGTTTTGGAAATGAGACTAGTAAAAAGGATTTAAGTTGAATTTTAGTATTTTACACTATAGCTGATCTGATTTAGAACAACCCCAATAAATGACATCCCTTTGTTGCTGTTCACTGGTATAATTGGAATTCGGTGATATACCGGTATGTGTGAAGAAGGCACATTATGCTTGTGCAAGTGTTTTGGTCTCTGTTCAATGCTTAATAGCTTGTTAGTTTTGCTCAGTGCAGGCATATTTATTGACCTTTGACTGAGGTTCTATGTTTGTAATAATGTTTGCTCAGTGTACTAGTAAATCTGAAGTCTGACGTTGTGTTTTAAAGCTGTAGGGTGCCTCTTACGAACTGAGCATTTTTTAACTGGTACAATCCACCAAGCCTCCTGACGCTCTGTATTTTATATTAAACACCTGGCACAAACACAAGGCTTATGCACCTCATTGATTTTATGTTGTTTACTAGTATGTAAGCTAAGTAAGGAATGGAGTCTAGTTCTTCCTATAGAAGTTGTTATGCCAGTGGACTTTGCTTAATTATATATAATATATACACACAGATCTAGTGTGTAAGCTCTAGTGAATGAGAACCTTCACAAGCACAAGTAACCATGCCTTTAACTCCCATTTTAAAATAAATGTTTAAAGGACCTTGTCTGCTATTTTTTATTATTATGCCTTTGTACCAGACATAATAAATATGAACAATACTCTCTCCTCCCTTCTCATAGCTATTTTACTAGCTGTGCAGAGCTGAGCGAGGCCGAGTGAATAGCAGTCAATTATGGCTGTATGTCATTTGTCCAGCCTTGATTGGCTGCATGGAGGGAGGAGCTTGTTTACGCTGACAGAATGGAGGCAATAATTATCCTTCTATATCTGTGGGGGTTGGTGACAGGTAACTGACAGTTTTTTTTCTTTTAAAGGAAGACATGCCCTCTAAAGTCATTGGGAATTTTCTGCATATATTTACTGTCTTGACTGCTGATGCTAACATGAACCCTATTTGGGATAAGCATAGAAACGGGGGTGGGTATCTTTTTTTTGAAAAGCTGTTACAAATCCGTCATGTTTATGAATGCTATGCTACAGAAAAAGTGTCAGGACATTGCAGCCCCACAGTTTTCTTTGAGCTAATGACCAAGCTGGGGACTGGAAATCCTAAGACAAGACAGCCATTGTGGCAAAAAATGATCGTCTGGCTAATAACTATTTGTAGGGTTTCTGTGGTTGTTTTTGGAACATCACATTACCCTGCTGATCAAAAAATCATTTGTCATTTAGAGCATTCTTCCTTTTTTCACATTACTTAGCCTTTGTGTTGCTTGAGTTTATAGGCAAAATATAAACGGTGGTGCATTTTATTAATATACATGTAAATATTTTCAACTAAGTAATGTATTTTTGATGGAAATAAAACTGGGTGTATTTAAGTGAAAAATGTTGCCTGTGCAGTAGAAGTAGAAAAACTGTATTACTTGATTGGTTGCAACAAATTAACATTTTAAGGGTTAGGCCACACCAGCTCGATTTCTCACACTAATGGTGGCCATAGACGCTACAATCCGATCTTACAATCCGCTGGTCGTACGATTGGATTGCCGGTCGGCCAAAATATTTTCAACTGGCCCGATGGGGAAATTATTGTAGGATCATTCAACGATCGTCTATACATGATCCGACGATCGCATCGTACGATATCGGAATATCCCGATATCGTACGATTGGGTTTTAAACATTTATGGCCACCATAACTATCGCACTTGTGAACCGTTAGCGTGTGATAATCGCAGCACAGTGTGTGTCTGGGCGGCCACGCCACATTCCCCCTTTTTGTGTGGATCGCATGCTCTCCAATTGCGTGCTACTGCATGGATTGCAGCACAACTGGAAGGTAATGCGCGTGTTAAGTGCACACTTTTTATGCACAGGGATGTCCGTCAAAGTGTGACCTCAGCCTAAATAAGGTTTTACTGAACTATATGTAGGAAAGTGAAATCGAATGTTAACACAACTTTTAGGGCATTCTCCTTTAATGGACTTTATAATTACTTAGAGATATGTGTGTTATTGTGCTTAAGGGAGAGCCCTAGGCTAAACACATTATTTTTTCCTGACTTACAGCCAAGAAACTGATTAAAACAAATAATTACTTGTCCTTTTTATGTTATTCACAACTGAAATTCCTGCAGTAAAAGGGCAAGTCCTGCCCTCAAATGAAAAAATGTATATAGGAAAATCGCCCCCCCAAAATGCAATGTTTGATAAAGCTGAGAGATGTAAGACTATTTTGAAATGCTGCCAGAGGACCTGTTACTACTCTTCTTTCTGCTTCCTGGTTCTTCTGGTTATCAAATGTCAGATATGGGTATGATGGTGGACATCAATGGCTAATTGCTATACCCCTAGCAGCCTTCTCTGAGCCTGTGCTTATGGAAGCTCATAACAAGCTTAGCTATCTGGGAGAGTAGGTAGAAACCTTTTGAGAGGCATATAAAAGGAAAATAACATTTTACTGCATAACAGGTTAGTCCAACTTTATTGCTTTTTCCTTAGGTCAGTGAGCTATGGCCTATTATTACACTTGGATGATATTTTGGGATGATGGACTAACCAGTTTGATATTTTTTTTAATCAGATCAAAATATCTATGAAGTTTTCAGCAATTTTCACAATTTACCTTCAAATCAGATGAAAATCAGACATGTTGGTAAATCTGGACCCATTCAATAGGCCATGCAATTCGATGCAATAATATATCAGCTGAGACAATTTTTCTGGCAGGCAACAGGTCGGTTTATTGCTCAGTTGTCTGATGGATGGAAATATCTGTAAATTTTGTCTGATAGGTTAATGTTGAGTGCTTCACTTTTTAAAAAAAAAAAAAAATCCATTTATTGATTGGTAAGTTGGTCAGTCTGAAAGATGGGTAAAAATCTGGGATATTCAGTTAAATCAACTGGATATGAATTTGAGTTCTTAATGACATTTTACTAGTCATCTGACTGGATCTTTCAATTCAGAATGACTGGCTCATGTGAATAGAAGAATCTGTTGGCAATAAATACCTTGGAATACCAACAGATTCTTGTACAATTCATTCTAAATTGAGAAATCCAGGTTCATGACTAGCGGAATGTCTTTAAGAACTCTTACTTGAAATTTTAAACATTATAATAGTAATTTTATGATATTTGCTCTTACACCTACTGCTTTCCCCCAAAATGTGTTAAACCTTGCCGAAAAACTATTTACAGAGCATGATCATCCCCAGGTAGGTCCATCAGGACATTAATTCTGACCTAGGTGTCAGATGGCATGTAATTAGCATTTCAGATTTTCCACTTATTGGCTTACAGTACCCAATATAAACAGATTCCCAGGGAATCATCCTGACTGGCATCAATAATTTGGTTCTCATAAATGCAATAATAATTTTAAAAAATTGTCTGGTCAACCCAACCAATACGTTGGCCCAGGTGATTGTGCTGAGATATCGACCCTTGTGTCTGTGGTGCAATCTCCTAGCCTAGAAACCACTCACAGACAAGTTTTTATGCCACCAAGTTGCCCCTTTAATCATTAATTTGTATGCAAGATTTTAACAAAATAAAACTCTTAAGGGTTAAGTTATGCGTGTTGAATTCCGTTTTGCGAATCGCAATGTAATTTTAAAATATAATAGAAATCTCGAGAATCCGTTCCCACTGTATAATTTGCTTTCCAAATCTATGTGGTCCATTTTTTATCTGCATGCATGCACGACTTTTGGTCTGTGTGTCAGAATCACACTTTAATAATAGTCTATGAGAACGCAAAAAAAAAGTGGACACTTATTTTTTGCGGGATTATTTGCGTTTTCTCCAGTATCTCCTGTTGATTTTCCAAAAACTGCATACGGAGGCAAACGGACTGGAACGCGGACTGCATAGAAAAAACGCATGGCTGTTAACCTGCAAATGGTCTGGAACACGAACAAAATGCATTCCTAAATGCATTTAAAATGGACAGCGCAACGCACATAGTGGGACTTTGCCCTAACAGTATGCAGTGTACTCCCTGGGTGTTATGTTGCATGCTCTGCCTGAAAGTCAGATTTGTAACTCATTTTTATTATCTCTGTATGATTACTGGTGGTGCTACAGCTTTGGAATCCTTTGAAAATGCCTCTGCCTAAGCAACGCTTACAGCATGTTCCACTGCAGCTATACATAAAAGTGTAAAGATGGCACCACGTCAGTTTATAAATTGCATATTGCCACAGGAAAATATGTAGCTATCCTCTCCCCCCCCCACCCCACCCCAGATGTGTAGCCTGGCTGGCTCCAGGCCTGTTGATAAGTTTGTCCTACCCTGTGAGTGTGATTTCCCCCCCCCCCCCTTGTTTTTTACTTTCCTGCATCCGTCGTTTATAATAAGCTGTTTTAGAACATCACCCTATGCGTAGGTCTATGTGTATTTTGGAGTCCATTGTCATTTTTATAATGTGAGCGTGTGAAAACCTGTAATTGGGAGAATTCTACACCAGAAAAGTTCTGAAGAATTCTTTGTGTTATTAAGGGGAATTTCCTTTTTGTGTATGGCAGAGAGTGATTTCAAATAAAAAAAAAAAAAACAGTTGGGTACTGTAAGATGTATGAATTATTATTATTGTCTTACCTTCTTTTTTTAATTTTTTGTTGTTGATCCAATTGCTTTTCAGTTTGGCATTGATCCTGCTTGCTTAGTTTATGGCTTCAATAATAGATTAGAAAATAAAAATGTTGCCTCTATAGAATCTATGGAAAGTCCTGTAACATTAATGCATTTACATGTCTAATAGCGTACTCTTAAAGGGGAACTGTGGTCTCCATACAAGTTAAGTTTAAATGAAAGGCCAGTTTCCTACCTTTAAATTGAGCCATCAACCACCTCCCTATGTGCTCCACAGCCCAAGATTTAAAGAAATGACTGACCAGAAAGTTAATGGGTGGGAGGCTGACTTGTGACATTCCTGAGGCACAGTGCCGCCGGAGAGCACAGACTCAGACTCCCTCAGTGTGTGAGGAAGACAGGAAGTCCCTCTTCCTCTCTGCTGTGTGAAGTCCTGACAGAGAAGGTAAGGGAATCTACAGCCCTTCTTTCACTGTGTGAAAACAGCCTTTTCAGGCAGAGTTCTCACTCTGCCTGAAAAGGCTGATTCCACAGAGTTTTCTGTAGGGGGTGTCTGAGTAACCCACGGCACCCGCGAGTGGGGAGGAGGAGACACAGGACAGATTGACTGACAGTTTCGAAGCAGGAAGTGCATGGGGCCTGGTGATGCTGCTGCCATATCACACACAAAAATGTAAAATATCTTCAAAATTATGCAAAATAAACAATGGTAATAAATTGCAAAAATTCTCAAGGGGAGCATTCCTATCAATTTACCTCAATATACCTGAAGTCATTTTTGGACCACAGTTCCCCTTTAATCTAAGAAAAAAGTGTAAGTAATATTTGCATTGAGAAATGGATATGTGTGTAGGAACCAGTTAATTTCATCTGTAGTAATCATTGTCTCTGTGTTTGTCAGAGCAATGGGGGGTTTGTATGATTATGCCCTTTTCTTTGATTAGCGTTCCCTACATTAATAAGAAATGTGCGTTTTTGAAGGTTTTAAAGTAGAATTCTGCTACGATTTAATACATTTCTGTGACCTGTTTTTCAGCTTCCTTTCTTTATAGGGTTTTTTGTTTACGTTTTCCTCTGATTTTCATTTAATTATTTTTTACAGGTCCCCATGTGGAATGAACATTTCATGTGTCGTAAGTATGAATGAAGTGGCCTGGCAGGAGACCAGAGGAATCATGCATGCAAGCGGTGGGCAGGAAGCCCTTGGGGTTGGAGGAGGAATTGCCCCATCTGGAGCACCAGCAGCAGGGCAAGTTCATGGAAATAACCCACATGCAATGCCTCCAGGTGCTCCCAGTGCCCAAGTTCCCTTGAGTGGTCGCTCTCAAGATGATGCCACTGTGGGATATTTCTTCCAGAGGCAGGCTGGAGAACAGCTGAATGGGTACTCCAATAAACACCGTTGGCCTACAGGGGATAGCGTAGATCCTGCGGTATGTCCTCTTTTTTGTTGTTGTTATGAACATCTTTAATCTTGCAATTGTTCTGATGATACAGTATGAATATGCTTTCAATAACATTGGCAGCGTATCATCTCTTTTTAACTAAAGAAAGTTGCTAGATGCATTTCTCTTGCGGTATTCTATTCTATCATTCATCAGGACGGTTACATTTGTGTATTGCATCCATTGCAATACTTTGAGCTGTTTTATCAGCCTTGTGTGGCAAACCACACCTTTTGACCTCAGTCGCATGGTTCCTTGCAAACACTTCAGATTTTCTCACATTTATTGGATTGTTAACGGATTGGCTATAGACTTTAGGAGGGCAGTGACATTCTGTATCAAGCCTCTGTTGTAGCTCCGGTCTAGGAATGTGCAAGACGTAATTAATGTGTGACAAAACTTTGGGTTTGCCTATGAGAGGGGAGAAACACGTGGCTGTTTTCACTCCAAGGTGCATTGTCTTCTGATTCACTGTTGTTTAAAGGTATAAGGTCACCTTTAAGGGCCAGGCCACACAAGCTTGTTTCTCCCACACTAATGATCATATTTTGCAATTTATTTGCGCATGAGTAACACATTACAGTCTAACACAATGTGGGTGGCCACACTGTGTACTGCAATCTGATTTCGTAGCACCGGCGATCACCTTTTTTTTTTGCAAATCGCATGTGTTCCAATAACAGAATATTAGTGGAATTGCAGACATCTGTCCCTTCCCCTGTTATTGTACGCAAGATAAAGTTCTCAAACACTAGGTCTTCACTCTGGGGTACACCTGTGGGCCAGGTGGCAGAGCTGAACCACACTTTTTATTCTCTTTATTGTGTGCAATGTAATGAACTCCGCGGGTGAGGTCTTAGCATTTGCTTCCTCATTCTGGGTACATTTAAAAGGGGAGAAGGGGACAGATGGAATATGATTTAAGTCTTATTTTAATATATTTCAACTTTGCTGGTTTGTAGCACATGGTTTCTTTTTTGGCATGGAGAATATGCATTTTATTATGTGTGTATGAGAATTATTTACCAGGGACTGTTTTCTGCACTTCTTTCTATTATCTGCAGGGAGTTTCTTTCAAAGGGTTGGGCCAACAGACAGTCCCCAAGGATGCAGATGTTAGCAGATGTTATTGAATTAAGCCAACTAAATTACTTAGTACAGGGTGGCTTGCAAGCTTTTAATGACTGAAGATTGTCAGGCTTTTTTGAACTTACAGGTCATGTGAAAATGGCATCCAAAGGATGCAATAGATAAGACCTATGTACTGTTTATTTTATGAGGCAAATGGGGGCATTTCTTACGTGAGTTTACTGTATACAGGAAATGTACCACATACGGTATATCTTAAAATGTGTGTATTCTATTTTTACCATACATGGCATAACATGCTGAAATTATGGAATGTTTTGGCACTGGTTTTTTTAAATTGATAACAAAGCTGTTCATTCGGGTCCCTCTAGGTGTTTTTTTTTTTACATTTGCTTGCCTTTGTGAAAAATTGGAGATGTCTGGGATACTGAATGTGGGAGGAGCCAGAAAGCTATCTATTATTACAAGAGTATAGTATCGCTTTACATAAGTAGAATAATTTAACAACATTGTAATATGGGAGGAGCCAGAAAGCTGTCCATTATTACAGGAGTATAGTATCACTTTAAATAAATAGAATAATCTAACAACATTGTAATATGGGAAGCTAATTTCTTGCTGCCTTACTATTGCAGAGGGATTATGATACTGTGCATTAAATGTTTACAAGTTGTGTCTATAAGTTATGTTGAGGCCTTGGAATTTAATTTGAAAAAAGTAAAGAGTAGGAGCCTCTCTGTGTGTAATCTGTGTTTGTCACTTCCTGCTCCTCTAATAGGACTCTGGCATTCTGAGCTCCCCCCCCTCCAGATTCTTTAGCGCTGCATCAAACTTTAAAAAGAAAATAAAACTTCATACAATTTAGGGGAATCCTAGATTTACAACATTCGTTCCCTCGACTGGTGGTCCGGCCCCTTCTGCTCTTCCTTTCCCGGAAGTAGCAGAAGATGCCGTCACCAAGGGAACAAAGGTGGGTAAGTACATTTCTGGTCTGATTTTTAAAAATTGAAACCTAGCATTTTGGGTTGGCTGATGTTTCCTCTACATTATATGAAGATTTATTTATTGTTTTAAAGTTTGATGCAGCGCTGAGGGATCCGGAGGGGGTGGGGGAGAGCTCCGAATGCCAGAGTCCTATAAGAGGAGCAGGAAGTGAGAGGCATCCTTTTAAGTAGCTTTATAGTGTCAAACAGGCCATTTGGCATGAAGGAATAAATCGTTTGTACAGAACATCATCATCCTACCCAATAGGTGGGATGGCAGCACTACACAAGGAGCTGGGTGGTTGGTAGCTCCCCAAAATTCCAAAAAGAGATGTATGTTTATAATGTTTACATAGAAAGGTCTCTCTTGCTCTTTTACTGGACACACATACCTACATATACTATATATACACATAATTTATACTTCCCACGTATTATACTTTATATCTTTTTTATTTTATCTGAAATATTGTTGATCCAATAAGTTGTCAATTATGTTACATTACAGGTTCTATAAATTAATTGTAATATTTTCACATAATAAAATACTAAAATGTATTCGTTGAGTGATGTCTTATGACCTTCCAACTTACACAATATTTCACTGTTAGATGCATGTATATTATCTACAATACTCGTACTATGAACTATTAAATGGACATTGCCTCAAATTGGTGTCTGGTTTAATTAATCTCCATATGACTGATTGAGGTTGAAAAATTAGGGGCTCATTTACCCAGAGTGGCTCTGGGTAAATGCCTCTTTTGGTGTTTTAAAGGGCATGTCCACCCCAAAACTAAAATTTAACCCCATACTGGCCCCACTCTGTAGTTTAATAAAATCCTTACCTTACATTTCTGCTCCAAATGGTTCTCCTGCTATGCCCCTCCAAAGTCCAGGAAACTGCAGGAAACTGTCCTGTTCCTGCATCTGCCGCTTTGGTCTCCCTCCCCCTAGCGTAAATCCGTTTTTATATAATTTTGGACAATTCAGGTTTATATTGGCCCATAGTTCTACTATTCATTTGCTTTTATTATTGAATTAGGGCTAGGCCACACTAATGCATTTTTCAAGCAATTGTGCACACGATTTCCGATTCGCATGTGATTGTGAGTCTGTTTCAGTTTTGTGTTCATTATTTTTTTTTTTTTTGCGCAATCACATGCATTTCTATAAAAGAAATTATGGAAATTGCATGTGCAAACGCGCCAGAATCGCACATGCAATCGTGTTCGATAACATTCGATTGTGCGCATGCTTCGGTGCATTGAAGTGTGGCCTCAGCCTTAGTCCACCTTCCATTTAATTAGCATCAAGCTGATTCGTTCTAATGGCTTTAGACAGAACTGCTAATTAATCTGATCCAGTGTATATCCTCTTTATCTCTGGTCCTCCTAAATTATAATTTAACAAAATAAAAACCAACCAATTACATTTAAAAAAAAAAAACCTCAAATCTTTCTCTAATTCCCAAGCCTGAATGATGTCCTCAAGTGGAGCAACTGCACAATTGGGTTAAATGCCTTGGGGTGGGGGGGTTGTATTGTGAACAAAGTATGGGGGTTGGGGACTCCTAAAGTGTGTTATGTTTAACTAAATAAATAGAGAACCACCACATTTTACTGTTTGCTTGTTACTGTGGATAGCTTTGTTTGATGTGAGAACTTGAAATAGATTACCTGTTTTATTATGTTACAACTGGAAAAACAGAAATTTGTATGTTGGGGAATATAATCATTTCAGCAAATTGGTCCAGTTAACTCCATGCACATTTATAGTGTTAATAGTGGGAATAAAGTTATAGTGTAAGTTTTGAAGGTTGTACATTATTTTGCAGCTTTTCTTTCTTTTTAGGGATAGGTCCCACTAGCGCATAAACATGCTCCGATCACGTATCCGATTCACATCGCCAGTGCAGTGCTATCGGATTGGTCCGACTGTCGCTGCACTCCGATCCATTACATGCTTACACAACTTTTTTTGCATGTCGCATGCGTCCCAATAACAGATGGATAAAGGATTGCAGTGCACATAGCATAGCACGCACAGCAGAGCATCCTGCATGTGCTGCTGTGCGTGATAGTGGGTCCTAGCCCTTACAGAGGAAATACTATGTGCATTTCCTATTTATATTTGTATTTTATACACTTTTTAAGTAGCTTGAAACTGAGTATTCCTATAACTATTGATACGTTTACATTTTGTACATTATTCTCAGATCTTATGTATCTTAATATAATAAAGCGTCTGTCAGCCACTTCAGCTGTTATACATGTAAAAAGACCTGTGACCTTATAGGACACCATATTTTCTTTGCCTCTGGTTTCAGCTCACAGACTTGACAAAATAATAAGAGTTTTGAGTGTGATGTACTTTGCCAGCCAAACCCCTCTGATTGCTAAACATGTCCAGTTGAATTGACTTAAAGGGTAATGAAACACCCCCACCTATATTTAAAAAAGGACAATGCAAACCGATCATGAGTTTGGCAATGTGGCCATACCATGGATCTGTCATTCTGTATATAATTTATATGGATCGGCCATTCGGGCCATAGACGTGCACGTTAGTTATCGCCACCCTATACTTAAGTAACGATCCAACAAAAAATGTCCAATCTGCCCGATAGGTCATGATGCTGACGAGCTATCGTCGTCTGCATCGTAAGCTATCTATAGACTTTGGCGATGTTCTGTAAATCCTATCAGATCCAACAGGATTTGCTGTATATCGGCAAAGTGGATGTGTACCTTTTTGTAGCAGCGACCACATGCTGGAAGTTCTGTGACGCTGTAGGGCTCTTTTACAGCCCCCCTGTGCGCACTTACAACCATCCAATAGCCCTTGTTGCATTTCAAATCTAAATCTTCCCTCTTCTATTTGCAGATAAGGTCAGTGGATGAGATGAATCATGACTTTCAGGCTCTTGCATTAGAATCTCGCGGAATAGGCGAAGTAAGTGTTATCCTGTGGGCTTGTTTGAGGGAAGTTATTCATTGCATGTAACTGTTGCTGTATAAATTCTTCCCAGTTTGACCAGAGCATTTGTGTACTGAAAGCCACCTAAACCATATGAAACTATTAAAGAACTAGAAACAGTGCAAATTAAAATCCTTTTCATTCCTGGTCACTACTAGCTGTGTGTGAAATTGCTCAGCTGGGAAAGGAAAGCAGTTTGATGGTGGTTTCTCACTTCTTCTTTTTTAAACTACAATAGGGTGAGAGGTAGGAGAGATTGCCTATTGCCTGAGAAGCCTACAGGGAGCTGTGAAAGATACAGCTTGTGTAGCGGTTCCAGGTCTCTTGCTTCTCCACCAATCCACCCCTACTGTAATTATATGTGCACCTACGTTACAGATGGGAGGTCTGTCTGGACCTTTCCCAGGAGAGGGGATATTGTAAATGAGAGGAGTAATTAGCTGCTGCACAAGTATAATCTTTTATAGCTCACCGCCTGCCAACCTAGTAATAATACCTACCACTCAGTTGTTGTTTTAAAAAAACAAAAAAACTTTAGGGCATGTCTACTCTTAAAACTAACTGACAACTTGTCATTTATCGGCCTGCAACTACAATTGCTATTTTTACCATTTATTGCATGCATTTGTAACCAGATATTTATTGATTCTATTCGGTTCTGTCAAAGTATCCACCTCCTCCCTCTGCCAAATGAGATTTTCATAAGCTTGAACATGTGGAAACAGCAGTCCTAAATTGGCTGTGATGTTATCACAGCCTTCATTGACTGCATAAAGGGAGGCCATGCAGGGAGCCAGCTTACTCTGCTAGAATGGAGGTAATAATAATCCTTAAATATTTGGTTAGTAAAACAGTAAGTAATATGCTGAATATATTAGTTGGGGGAAGGTAAAAGACAAGTGACCATTTTTTATTTTTAAGGGTGGATATGCCCTTTAAAAACGTGTGTACTGTTCCTTTAGGCTGAGGCCACATTATAGCTCATCTGAGCGCTCCGGAAATGTGAGCGTTGCACGCACGCAACGTGTGGACTGGCCAACACTAGTGTGTGCTTTTTAACACTCGTCGATGTGGCCTAACCCTGAATGTCCATCTGTGATATTGTCCCCATTTTGTATTTTGCATCTTTTTACGATTCCAACATGTAAAAATAAGACTGCACATTAGTGCCTTCATTTAACAGAGCTTTGCAACTATTTTAGAACTGTAGCTGTGGATATTATAATCTCTTTACTGCACTTTAATCATGGTTGGTTATTGTATGACCGTAAAATTGTAAGGATTCTCCATTATGTGATGATTTAATTATCTATTTCCCCATTCTCTTTAAAAAGCTTTTACCTGCCAAAAAATTTTGGGAACATGAAGACCCTGCAAAAGATGGACAGAAAGGAATGTTCCTTCAAGATGAATGGAGAGAGAACACATGGGGTCCCTCTCGTAAGTTTCTTTTTTTGTATTTGGTTTATAGACCATCTTTTCTATGCTTTTTTATATGACCCTGCACCTGATATCATTAAAGGAATTCTACACCCACAATTGCAGGTTCAGTCCTATTGCTAGAGACAGTAAAATTTGCTCTGTTTCTCCAGCTCTATATAGAAATATTTTTCTGTGCTGTATTCAAAATTAGTCTTACTCCTTTATATTGCTGGCTAATCAAACTTCATCATTAAAGGTACCGTATATTCATTCATAAAATAATTATGAACCAGCTCACTACTAGGCTGATGTATGTAATGACCTTTGGAATGTGCTTGGAAAAGCAGAACTCCATAGTCATTAAAGGCACTTACTAAGTATGCTCATCACTAGTGGGTATAGCAAAGGCAAATCATCCAGAGACATACGGGTGAGACTTGGTGAATCTCCCAGAAAAGATTTACCTGAGGCTATGCAACTCTGGGTTGAACTCTCGTACTGAAAGGGGAACGCAGTCTCTGGCCAGTAGGCTGCAGCAGCTGTATGAGTGGCTCTTGCGATAGTCTTGCAACTTAGGGGCTAAATTCATGCTAACCAATTGTAAATGTGTGAGCACTACTTTAACCCCCTATGAGAGTGTAGCAACTACCCAGATCTTCCAGGTAATTTGACCTACATAGATCTGGAACCAAATACCACATAGAAAGGCCATTGAATTAATATGTGCTTTTTGGGTTTGGTAGGATTAAAGGAATAGTTCACTGGGAAAGTAAACTCTTCCTTTAATGCATTAATTGAAGACCTGGAGTTAAAGGAGCTATGCCTTACCGCCTGTTTTTCAAATATTTTAACAGGAGCGCAGCTGCTGAAATTTACTTTGTGTGATTAACCCCCAGACCCTGACAGGTCCTGATTTTTTCCGACATCACTATAACTAAAGCGCGCATGCCTGCTAATGCATGCATAGATCCTTTACCTACTGGTCTTCAATGAATGCATTAAAGGAATAGTTCACTTTCTCCGTGAACTATTCCTTTAAATACACTGGAACAGGGCTGCACAAATTTATGTAGCCAGCTGGCCTAAAAGTTATAACAAATTTATAACACACAGACTTAGTGGTATTAGTCACCTATTTGTCTTAGTCAACCAACTTTCCAGTGCAGGTCACTGTATAAATGATTTAAATTATTCTATTTATTTGGGCTGGCAACTTGAGTTCAAGCTTATTTGGTGTAATATCTATTTCCCTTGGCTAGATTTTGGATAAAAATCTAAGGCTTCCTTCTCACCGCATTTGCGGTAACGCATGCATTGAAAAGAAAGCAAGGACATTCCTTTCCTATAGGAATGCCATAATACTATTTTGCATCTTTTAACACTCTGCTTGCTGCAGTTAAACTCTGCACTGCATAAAAACTCTTTAAATCGCCATGCACTTAAATTTCTTTTTCTCTTACAGCCTATGGGGGACCCAGGTCAACGTAGGGGTTAAGCACCCTTTCTCCAGGAGCGGACACTTAAAGAACTGTAAGATTGAGGCTCCAGTGCTCCTCCCCTCAGTATAATACACAGAGCACCGGAAGCCTCCTCCAGTTTTTAAGTGTCTGCTTCAGGAGTAGGACCTCTCTCCCCTATCTTGCCTGGATATTTTGGAGCCGGTGAGTTCCAAACCCCACCGGCTCCCTCCGTGGGATCAGCAGCCAGCAGAGGTCTTCCTCATGCGACTGCCGCGGGAGGGCGGCCCATCATGGCCCGCGGGCCTAAAATGGGCCGATCACCCCTCCCGCATGTGCGGGCAACCGGCGGACTCCGCCGCTCCCTCAGCACTGCATATACCATGCTGAGGGAGCTCACTGGACCGGCTGATGGGGGCGGGTTTCCTTCTCCTTCAGTCCTGAGGCGAGACTTCCGGTTTCCATTACCGGGCTTTTTCGGGGGCGGGACTTCCGGTCTTCGGTCTTTCTACTGCAGATAACTACAAGTCCGGAGCCTCCTCCTGTTTGCCTTCAAGTTTCCACAGAGTCAGATAAGTCGATCTTTTCTTGCTCTGCCGTTTTCTTCTTTTGTCTCTTGTCTTTTTTCTGTCCTCTGCCCTCGGCCAGTCCCTGTATCCTTACAAAAAAAAACAACAATTTATTTTTTTCTCTTTCTTCCCTGCTGTCTCGCCAATATCCATCATGTCCAACAAGGAGAAGCCCGCTCCCAAACCTAAATCAGCCAAATCGGTCCAAGTGATATCCTATGTCTGCGCATTATGCCAGAATAAGTTGCCTGCCGGCCTGTCTGGGCCCCTATGCGGGTCATGCAATGCAAACCAAGACCCTAGTCAGACTGTTTCGGACAGTCAGGAACCCGAGTGGGCAAAATCCCTTCGGGCTTCCATTGATTCTCTGCAGAATCCACCTGCGGGGTCGGCCTTGGCCCGAGTATCTCCGGGGCCCCCCCCCCAGGAGTCTGAACCAGCCTGGGCAAAATCATTAGCAGATTCCATGTCGATATTGTCGGCATCCCTTTCGCAGGTTCTGCAGTCAGCTAATTCCTCTGGAACGGAGGCCAGACCGCTGAGGGCCACCAGACCATCAGATATCCCAGTAGTCCCTTCAGTGGAAGCGGTCTCTGAGGAGGAAAGAGAGGAATCGGAAGAGGGAGAACTTGACTCCTTAACTTCTGAACAGGAATTTCAGACCACTTTCACACCTGAGACTATGGACGATCTTATCAGATCTGTGCTACAGGTACTTAACATTCGAGATCCGATCGAACCAACTGATCCATCTAAGACTTTGTTCAGCCGCCCTAAGAAGGCGGCGGCAATTTTTCCGTCTTATGACCAATTGGAACAGATCGTGTTAGAAGAGTGGGCGTCTCCGGAAAAGAAATTTCATTTGTCACGAAATTTCCAGTCGATGTTCCCCTTTCCTAAATCGGATGTGGAAAGGTGGTCCCTGCCACCAGCGGTCGATCCACCAGTGGCGAGACTTTCCAGGGCCACAGCTATCCCTTCAGCCGAGGTAGCCACTTTCAAGGACCCGACAGATAGAAGACTGGAGGGGTTCCTGAGAACGGCATTCACAGCAGCTGGCGCAGCCCTGCGTCCTACCTTCGCCTCCGCGTGGGTGGCCAAAGCAATGGAAGCATGGCTAGGACAACTTTACCACTCTGTGGTCAAGGAATCCTCAGACAGCCATCTGGTGGATATTATACAACAGCTATCTGATGCAGCTATATATTGGGGACGCGGCTCTAGAGCGTCTAGCTGACTTATAGCTAGATCATCAGCGGCGCGACCGCAGCCAGGCGATCCTTATGGCTAAAAGCCTGGGCGGCAGACCCGGCATCCAAGAAAAGCCCTTACCAACCTACCTTTTTTGGGGCGCCTCTTATTTGGACCCGAACTGGAGAAGATATCGTGAAAGCTACAGGAGGTAAAAGCACCTTCCTTCCGCAAAACAGGGCTCGCCGTTTTCCATCCTTTCGGCGTTCACCTTCCTTTCGTTCCTCCAGAGCCTCACGCCCCCCACACCGTGCACAGACAGAGCCTAGTGCTCCCTTTCCTAACTGACAGGGACAAAGGCAGCTCACTCCCTGGCCCTCTAAACGAGGAGCCTTCAGAACAGGAGGAGACAAGAATAAGCAGGCATGACTATCATCTGCCTCTACAGGTCGGGGGCGACTCCACTTCTTCCTCAGAGAGTGGCAACAGCCCTCCACAGACGCCTGGACGCTGAATACCCTGACCAACGGCTACCGATTAGAATTCTCTTCGCCGCCTCCTCCTCGATTCTTTCCTTCCCGCATTCCGAGATGCCCCAAACTCCGAAAAATCCTCAACCAATGCGTTCTATCCCTCCTCCACGCACGGGTCATTGCCCCCGTCCCAAGAGACCAGAGATTTCGGGGATTTTACTCCAATCTCTTCCTGGTTCCGAAGAAGGATGGAACGTTTCGCCCAGTTTTAGACCTAAAAGCTCTAAACACCTATGTACCAAAAATCAGGTTCAAAATGGAGTCACTACGGTCGGTAATATTGGCTTTAGAGCCGGGCGACTATCTTGCCTCCCTGGATATTCAGGATGCTTACCTCCAGTACCCATTTGGAACGGTCATCACCGTCTCCTCAGATTCGCCTTAGGCGCCCACATTTTCAGTTCACGGCACTGCTCTTCGGCCTCGCTTCAGCCCCGCGTGTATTTACAAAGATCATGACCTGTCAAGCGGCTTTCCTTCGTCTTCAGGGAATATCGTCATCCCATATCTAGACGACCTATTGATCAGGGCGGCATCCTTCCAGCTAGCGCAACATCACGTATCCAGTGCCCAAAGATACTATCCCGGTTCGGATGGGTCATAAACGAGAAAAAGTCCTCCATGATTCCGTCAACTCACATAATCTTCCGGGGATGTTCTTCGACACAGCGACCCACAAGGTTTTCCTTCCCGGGACAAAATAGAATCAATGAAGAAGCTGGCCACTCAGGCACAGTTCTCCCTCAAATCACCATTCGTCAAGCGATGCGACTAGTGGGAAAAATGGTGTCGTCGGTGGAAGCAGTCCCATATGCACTTTTATCTTCGACCACTCCAGAGACACCTTCTTCATTCTTGGGACAAGTCCCTCAGTCGTTAGATCCTACATACACCTCCCACAGCCGGTTCGGTTCTCCCTAACTTGGTGGACCAGGAGAGCAACTTAGCAGCGGGCAAATCCCTTTGTCCACCCCATGGACAGTGGTGACAACGGACGCCAGCCTACGAGGCTGGGAGCGGTATGCGAGTTCTCAGAAGCCCAGGGTCTTTGGACCAGGGAAGAAGCTCTACTGTCCTCAATGTCCTGGAACTAAGGGCGATATTCCACTCTGTCTCACTGGTCAGGTTTCCTGACGGGCAAGAATGTTCGAATACAGTCGGACAACGCCACGGCTGTGGCGTACATAAATCATCAAGGGGGTACGAGAAGCATCTGGCAATGACAGAAGCGCATCGAATACTAACCTGGCAGAGTTCTACATACCGGCGATATCGGCAATATACAATACCGGGAGTCCTCAATACGAAGGCAGATTTTTCAGTCGGGTTACACTCGATCCGGGAGAATGGGCTCTCCATCCGGAGGTTTTCGATCAACTGACACAGAGATGGGGGACCCCGACATCGACCTGAGTGGCCTCTCGAACCAACTGCAAGGTGCTGACCTTTTGTGCCAAAACAAGACCCTCTTGCGGCCTCCGTAGATGCTCTGGTACGCCTTGGCATTTTCATCTGGGCTACATCTTTCCACCAACACCCATGATACCCGGTTTCTAAAAAGGATCAAACGGGAACGAGCACAGGTGATTTTCATTGCACCACGGTTGCCAAGGAGGACTTGGTTCTCAGACCTTCTGTCCATGACAGTCGGGGATCCGTGGCCGCTTCCACTACGACCAGACCTACTGGTACAAGGACCTTTCCATTATCCGATCTTCAGCGGCTACATTTACGGCGCTGGCGCTTGAGTCCGCCATACTGAGAAGGCGAGGGATACCTGTGTCGGCTATACCTACCATGTTAGCGGCTAGAAAACCGTCTTCATCTAAGGTTTACTACAGGATATGGCAGAAGTATGTGGTGTGGAGCCTCTCCAGAGGTTTTCCTCCCTCCAATTTGTTCTGTCCAGAGTCCTTAGTTTTCTCCAAAAAGGCTATGACGGGGGTTTATCGCTCAGCGCTCTCAAGGTTCAAGTTTCCGCCCTCTCGATCTACTTTCATAGAAAGCTCGCGAACAGAAAGGATATCCAGACCTTCTTGCAGGGAGTAGCTCACTTGCGTCCTCCCATTCGAGCCCCGGTTCAACCCTGGGACCTCTCTTTAGTCCTCAGGGCCCTCAAAAGACCTCCTTTTGAACCCTTACCATCAATTCCTCTATCGCTTCTATCCTGGAAGACGGTGTTTCTGCTGGCCATATCTTCCATCAGGAGGGCGTCTGAATTAGCTGCTTTATCTGTGGATCCCTCGTGCCTGTCAATTACTCTAGACAAGGCTATTCTGCGACCTCATGTCTCCTTTTTGCCTAAGGTGGTCTCGGCCTTTCATATCAATCAGGAGATCATTGTTCCGACCTTCTTTCCGAATCCGTCTTCTTCCAAGGAGCGCGATTTGCACTGTCTCGACGTAGTGAGAGCCCTGAGAATCTACGTGGCTCGCACGGAATGTTTCCGTTTCCTCTCAGGCTCTATTCATTCTCCTGGCGGGGCCCCGTCGGGGGTCTAGGGCCTCTCCGCAAACTCTGGCTAGGTGGATTAGATCTACTATCGTACGCTGCTATTTGGCAGTTGGGGCCGTTCCTCCCTTGCGGGTTACGGCCCATTCTACTAGGGCGGTTGGAGCTTCTTGGGCCGCGCGACATGGCGCTTCGGTGGACCAGATATGCAGAGCAGCAACTTGGTCGTCTATCTCCACCTTTATCAAATTTTATCGTCTCCAAGTTTTTGCTGACAAGGATACTGCCTTGGGCAACTCTATCCTTAGAACTGCGGAGATCTAAGTGGGATCTTTATTTTAGGATTACCCACCCTTCAATTCGGGACTTTGGGACGTCCCCTACGTTGACCTAGGTCCCCCTGAGGCTGTAAGAGAAAAGAGGATTTTTATGTCAGACTCACCTGTAAAATCCTTTTCTCTTAAGCCGTAAGGGGGACCCAGGTACTTCCCTCCCTGTTGACATGATTGTTTTTGGCATGTTTTTCGCCTGTTTACTTGTTATTTTCTTGTTACTTTACTATCTCTTTTTCAATATTTGGCTTACGCTTCCTCTTTGGGACCAACTGGAGGAGGCTTCCGGTGCTCTGTGTATTATACTGAGGGGAGGAGCACTGGAGCCTCAATCTTACAGTTCTTTAAGTGTCCGCTCCTGGAGAAAGGGTGCTTAACCCCTACGTTGACCTGGGTCCCCCTTACGGCTTAAGAGAAAAGGATTTTACAGGTGAGTCTGACATAAAAATCCTCTTTTTTTCCCTATGCATTTTGTAGTGTGAACCTAGCCTTAGGCTGGGTGATGAATAACAAGGGAATCCAGTCTGTTCATCCCTAGTGTTTATGCCAGATACTAGTTTAACTCATGTTGGTTTGCTAGCTATGTAGTACATATTTATTGCAGCCAGAAATAATTTTCAATAATTCCATTTCCTTATAATTGAAAGCTGAACTGTTTTAGGAAGTTGCCAATTACATTATGAACTTCCCAAGTCAATTTTACAACTTTATTAATTAAGTTGCAGTTACAAAAACTGCCCTGCAAATTACCTTGTGTAATAACTTCAAAACTAGGACTGCAAAATCCTTGCTAAATGTTGTCACAAAGATGCATGTATTGCCACAAAAAAACAGTTGCTGTTGAAGAACCTCTCAGTGCAGATCAATGGAAAAGTAAAAGGTTACACGTCTCACATTTTATATTACCAATGCAAAATGAAGTAAGCAGGCTAGATTGGAATTTGGTCTTCACACAGCAAATCTTTTACAGGGAGGTAGTGAACCTGTAAGAACAGTCAAAAGGGCAAAATCAGTTTTCAAAGGCATATAGTAAAAGCTATTTTACAGATGTTATTTTGTGTGATCATGTATATGCTGAGATAATGCAGATATGCAGTGTACACCGTTTCAAATTTTAATGAGGCAATGGCTACCACTTAAGGTTCATACACACGTTGGTTCATTTTCGCACAATGTGCCAGAAGAATGTTCAGCAACTGTCTTGTTATACACTAGTTCTGCCAAAGACGCCTGTACAAACATCAACGATAGTGGGTAGATAATGTTCGTTTATAAAGGTGTTACGTGGCGTTCGGAATATCGTGTGATCTTGAAATGTTGCACATGTGTATTTCATTCAATCTTCCATTGCAATCTACCGATAATCTGCCAACTGTGTATAAACATACGACAATCAGCAGAATGAATCCGCCAGGCTGATCATCGGAAAAAGCCGAGTATAGTCGTGGATCGTTGGTTTTAGAAGATCGTTAAAGCTTCATTTTCGCACAAATATTGCACAATGGGTCGTTAAACGGCCAAATCGTGTGAAAATTATCTAACGTGTGTATGAGGCTTTAGGTGTCTGATTTAAACTGGAAAGGTGTCTCTGCCTCTTGATGTTTATGCAAACCTTATAAGTGACCACAAAATAAGTGCACCCACTTAGGTGCATTGTGTAAAAATGTTAAAACCTACACCACAACCCTAACATCATCCCAGTGTTGTCTGCGATTTCTATACATTAACATATGTTTGTTTGTAGATCATACAGTTTCCCAGCCTATTATGGTGCAGAGAAGACCCGGACAAGGCTTTCATGGAAATCACGATGTCACATCTGTCCTGTCTCCTCGTTCAGAAAGTGGTGGCCTAGGAGTGAGCATGGTAGAATATGTCTTAAGTTCCTCCCCTGCTGATAAACTTGACCCACGATTCCGAAAAGGAGTGTTTGTGAGTATTGCAAAATAAATCCTTATATTCTTCATATATTCATAATATTGGTTACAGCAACACCTATAAAACATTAGGAATTATATAATCCACGTCTATTCTTTAGCTTTGGTTCTTTAATTTACAGTAATATATACTTCATATCTGCTACCTCAATGGTTACCACTGTAGTCATCTAGTTCCAACCACATTCAATTTGAAAAATGTCATGTTGTGCCCCCAGAATATTCCTCTTGTGTAGTTTCTCTTCCTTGTCTGTTCTGGACGTACGTTTTGACATTTCTTTTTCATCTTTTTAATCTAAGGTTGAATCAATTGGAAACCAAAGATTATAGTCTCTGATCCAGAAATAGGACATTTTACATGGTGGTGGACCAGTTAGCATTAGGATATATATATATATATATGTACTAGAGATTTCCATCTCTCTCCACATCCTCTCTGGGTATACTATGTTTCGGATGTCCCATGTCATGCAATTAATTGTCTTAAGGTGGTCATGCACTACTGTGATAAGATAGACTAGATGTTTTTTAAATCTACTGTATTGAGCGCCTGTGCTTTTCTTTTCTTCTGACGTTCCCTCCTGGGCCATTCATTTAAATCACAGCTAGTCGGAAATATACCTAGTACAGTGTGTGTGTGTGTGTGTGTATATATCCCTTATCCCTTTTATTATATAAATATATATCTTCATAGGACATTGCATTGAGTTTTTAAGAGCTACCGATGAGGTGGGGGGGGGTATAGGATATTAAATATAGGAGAGTTGTTTATGTATGTGTGTACTTTCTCACTAATAACCATCAATAAATCTATATAAAGTATAGCACTGTCTTATATTAGGTACAACACAAAATATACAAAATACATAAACTTACTTACAGAGCTGAGATCCCTATTTGAACATGGTTTGGTCAAAATGGGAGGTTAAACCACACCTCTGGGTCTGCTCCATGTGAAAGGAAGTGTAAGCCAAAAAATGTTTGTGTGCTACACAGGATGTGATGTGTATTGTAATGGACATATACACCAAGGCTCCTTGTATACCACCTCCAGCCTGCAGGTGGTGTCAGTGAGTGATAAAAGACAAGACATCCCTGTTCTCTATGGCTAGGAGGAGAGAAAGTGAAAGTAGATTGTGGTGTGTGGTGTGCTTTGGAGAGAGATTGAATGCAACACAAGATCCTGTGTATAAGATCCTGTTACCACCTGTTGGGAGGACAGATTAATGGACAGACAATTTACCTTATTGGATACAAACTCTGAGGCAACAGATAAGTGTACACCAACTTACAGGGACACACAATATACAGGCCTGGTCAATATTCAAAGTGGTGCACCATAGACAGGGACACCCCTGATTACTGCATATGTTATGTGGGGTACCTGTTTATGTGCACTGTCTGCTTTGTGCCAGACCACCAGAGTAACACACTGTGTACCATGCTACCCATAATCCTTCCACAAAGCAGTGATCTGGTACAAATTGGTGGCAGTGGTGCTGGTAATACCATTTAATGAAATGAAATGAAATTCCCTAATTAGACTCAGTAGCTCTACCAGGCCCAATTGCCAAACCTATTTTTAAACCTGATCCATTTGATAGGGTAACTAGGGAGTGGACTGATTGGCTAGAACAATTTGAATTGGCAGCCACTATTAATGGTTGGGATGAAGGTGCTCGCTTGCAAGTCCTTAGCCTTTTGCTTAGTGGTAGAGCCAGGCAGGTTTTTTTTTTTTTTTGAAGCTATTTTTTTCAATTAGATCTGTATAAAAGAATAAATCCATTTCTTTAGGTAAACTTTGAATGAGAAATGTTTGTTTATACATTAGCTTATTAGGGCAAATCTATTATAATAACACGATGCTGTGAGGTACCTGTTATAATATGAGGTACCATCATCACTTGCCGTGGTAAATACTAATAAGTATTAACCTAGCATGTTTAGTTTCAACCAAACAGTGTGGCAGGATTGCCTTGGTTTACTCTCAGACCTGCAGAATTATCCTATTTGGTTCCTCTGGAAGCTGGTGACTATCTGAGTAACAGTTTAAAATGTACCTGTGTAAAGATTCTATATTCACAATATCCACACATAGCAAAACATACACACACATCCTTTCAATTGTGCACCAACGGGCACAGTTTTGCTAATATATATATGGGACCTCCCATAAAAGGGGCATGTTGGGGTGCTATAATCACATGGAAGCTTGACCTAGCTTCCCAATAAATATATACAATACAAGGATTGTGGAAGCACTCCAATTAGGCTAATTTACAACTACATATAGCGGAAGTGCTACTGATCTGGTAAAACATGCCTTTAATATAAAGCACTGGAAGTGAGCCTGTTATATGGATCCAGTATAATTTTAGTTTGTGTTCTCCCCGCATCTTTCCTAGGATTCCAGAGATTGTGAGTTAGATGGACCAGAAAAGAATGAACAGAAGGGTAAGGCCTCTCCGTTTGAAGAAAAGAAACGTGATTTGATCTCCGCTGATTCAGATGAAGTCTCCAAATTAAATGGCCGAGGATTGTCTAATGGCATTGAAACAGACTGCAAAGATTTCAAGTAAGCAAAGAATTGAATTGACTGATGTAGTTTATATTCATTTACCAGAACAAGGAACTTCTGTATATGAAAATTAATAAATAATATCCAAACTACAACGAACCATGTAGGCCTTTAAAGATCCACAAAACCTGTAATATCAAATACCGAATTAAGTCCTGATGGGGTTCTTTTTCCCCTTTAAACACAAGGACAAGATGGTAAATAGGATGTTATATAAGTCTCTTATTTTATACTGCGTGACAAATATCTCTTTGCTTCTTACAATGCAGTCGCACTCCTGGAAGTCGCCAGGCTTCACCCACTGAAATCACAGAGCGTATTGGCCCTAACTGTAGTGCTGCTGAAAGTCTAGGGCAGCATCAAAATACGTTGGGCAACAAGCCCTTGTCAGATGAGTTCTCCAGCCCTGAAAATCAGAATTTGGATGGCATGGAACAAGTTGGTCTTGACTCTTTACAGTTTGACTATCCTGGCAATCAGATGCCAATGGATTCATCAGGAGGAAATGTAGGCCTGTTTGACTACAACACACAACAACAGGTATTGCAGCCTTGGTTACATTTTTCTTTTGTTTAAAGGAAGTGTTCTATCAGAAATTACATATTTTAAAACCTTCTGTATAATAAACTCCCCTGTGCCCCAGCCCCCAGGATCCCTTTCTTGTGAAAAAATTCTGCTGGTAGCCTCTGCAATCAGCTGGTAAAGTTCTGCTTGTTTTTGGGGGTGTGGCCTCCACTCTGGACTGCTTTTTTTCCCATCTGCAGTATTAGCATTTTATATCCCCGCCCCTTTTGACACCATGACTAATCTAATTGACTAATGACTAATTTCCCTCTTTACGTGCACTTTTTTTGCTGTATCAGATACTTTACTGGCACATAGAGAGGGGAATATTAGCACAGCTCAGCTACTGAACTTAGTATTACTTACACCTCACTTGGTACTGAATAATGAAATAAAATATATACCAATGTTTATATTGATTTCTATGTTTGTATATAGCAGTGTGTTACTGTGTGTCTGTCTGTGTGTTTGTGAGTCTCAGTGTGTTTGTCTGTCTGTGTATTTGTGCAACTGTGAGTCTGTCAATGTGTTTGTGTAACCGTGGAATAGTAGTGTAGATAGGAGACAGCCATCCATCATGCACAGCCCTTTCCAAAACAGGATTTCCCAACAGGCCACCAAGGCCGTGGCCCAGAGTGGCACAGCCACCAGGGGCAGCAAAATAAAATTTAAAAAATGTTCAAGTTAGGCAGTATTGCACCCCCATATTAAATTTACACAACACACATTATTTGTCACACAACACAGCCATACCGGTCTCTGTTAAATGTGCAAAGGTCAGCGATTGCTGATTTGTTAGGGGCAGCAGGTCCCACTCACAACGCTCCACTTCAGCCAATGAATGACCGTGTACGGGTGGGGGGTTGGGGAACAGGAAATACAAGTTAGCTGGCCTAGGTGAGAAAGTATAAATCCGGCCCTGGCCCTTTCCCCATGCCATAGTGCCTGTGCATCACTTTCAGTATGGCATAGTAGTGTAGGTTGGAGAAAGACATCCATCCATCACAAACAGCCATTTCCCTTCCCATAGTGCCTGGGCATCGCTTTCAGTGTGGCATAGTAGTATAGATAGGAGAGAGACAGCCATCCATCACGCACAGTCCTTTCCATAGTGCCTGTGCATCCCTTTCAGTGTGGCATAGTATTGTAGATTGGAGAGAGTCAAACATCCATCATGCACAGCCCTTTCCTCTTTCCATAGTGCCTGTGCATCACTTTGTGTGGCATAGTAGTATAGATAGGAGAGAGACAGCCATCCATCACGCGCAGCCCTTTCCATAGTGCCTGTGCATCCCTTTCAGTGTGGCATAGTAGTGTAAGATTGGAGAGTCAAACATCCATCATGCACAGCCCTTTCCCCTTCCCATAGTGGCCTGTGCATCCCTTTTCAGTGTGGCATAGTAGTGTAGATTGGAGAGTCAAACATCCATCATGCACAGCCCTTTCCCCTTCCCATAGTGCCTGTGCATCGCTTTCACAGGCAATGACCCACACAACAGAAATTTGAAGCACTGTTAGTCACACTAGCATATTTACATAATAGTAAGAATGGAATTATGGTATGAAATAATGATTTTTTTTATTTCCTACCAAAGACTCGAGTCGCAAGGTGATTGCCAACCAAATGGTGAGCTGAACCAGGACTCAATTAAATTGTAGTTAAATTGGTAAAATATGCTTAGAACCTATACCAGTCACCATTGTGGTCACTCCTACATTGCATACTCCCCCAGCTCAAAGCATTGTGGGAATGTAAAGCAAATCGTCATGAGGTATGTGCATCTCTTGGCACAGAACACCATGATGAAAATTAATAATATCTAGGCATGGCTGAGTGAGCTCATGCCTTTCAAATCTGTCCCATTGCAGTGTAACTCTTGCCATGCTGGGAGGAGAGCGGAACAGGCATCCTCAAAGTAGTAGAGTTTGTCTCCTAAACCTGTAATTCTCCTTTCCATGTCGCGTGCGGTGTGCCCGCTCACGCGTGCACGTCCCCATAGTAACGCGCTGCTTTTCATCTATTGGTTGCCGGCGCGATCTCAAGGGGTCAGTTACGCGACTGCATCAGTTGCGCATGCGTGAACTAGCATGGATAGTCGCGAATAAGGATAGTCCTTCTTTCATTGAAGATTACTGGGGGACTGCATTGCACATTGAGATGCTGTTTATAGGTATGGAAGCTGTGAAAATTATTTGTTCTGTCAAGCCCAAGTTATATTTAGCAGTGAACCGTTCCTTTAACGCATTTTAAACAGGAGATTCATCTAAATTACATTACTGCAGGAGATTCTAAGGCCCCCCCCTCCCCCATGTGGCCTACATTCAGCATACACTAACCTCCAATACTCTGTATGGAGTATGACCACCTTTTTAGTTTCTGCTTGGAGTTTGAATTAGAACCCGATCCAAAATTTAAAATAACATGAGCTTGTATTTTTTGCATTTTAGTCACATGGCTAACATTGATAATCCTAGCAGCCAAATATATTAAATGTTCTGTAAGATTAATCACATTATTGCCAAATGTGCCTTTTTCTTGTTTATATTTACTTTATGTACCTCTAGAAGGCAACCTGAACTGATAAACTTTCAATTTGAGTGTTTGGAATTAACTTGCTTTATATCGATGTTAAAACATTTACAGGGAGATTTAATACAAGGGCTTTTACTTCTGGGTTCCCCCAATGCAGTAATCAGTGTAATTTACTGCATCACAGGAACACGGAAGGTAAGGAGCATAGCCTGTTGCGTGTCTGTGCAGGCCCCACAAGTATGAGTTAAACCTACTCTAACCTGATATTAAACCGGGAATCGCTTTTTTGTTTGTTTGTTTTTCAAACAAGTTTTATTTATGTAGACAGGTCAAGAATATACATCATTTCAGTATACATATATCTGATGTATTCAATTAAATCAACTGGACTTGAAGTTTAGTTCTTGAAGACGTTTTGCTAGTCATCCAACTGGCTTTCTCGATTCAGAATGAATCAAATAATCAAATAATTGAATACATCAGATATGCCATGACCTGGATGAATGAGAACCTTCACAAGCATATTCAGTATACATAGATTTCATGAATTATGCAATCGATTTGTTTGACGCAAAACTATACATCTGTGCATTAAGATTATATTCTCATTGAGAACAACAGTGGGAGGGGGAAGGCTCTTTTGCTCAGTATATGGGTCTGTACCAGATATATGAATTATTTAAGGGATAATCTGTCCATTACAGGATAATATAAGGATATTACGCCACAGAGGAGTTCCCTGACCATATAGAAGGCCGTAGGCCGAGTGCTTTTATACAGGTCGGGGAACTCCAAGGTGGAGTAATGTCCTTATATTATAATGTGAAGGGGCGCATAAGTATCTGATTCCTTCACCCCATTAACATTTTAAATTCTAACCTTGTCCCTATTTCCACCTTAAATCCCCAAAGCTACCATCTGTAACCTACTCAGTAGAAAGGAACATCCCAGCCCAGCATCTCTGCGGTTAAACAAATCTTTGTGGAGGAGGAGAGAGACATTGGTCATTGAGACATTGAAGCAGCTCCAGCTGCAAACACTGCAAAAAATGCTGTCATTGTTCAGGCATGAACACTGGAATGGGCGGAGTAGTGGGATATAAGAAATATGTCACTTGGTGACATAGCTGAGTGATTTTTATAAGGATATATACCACTGCAGCTCCCTTTATAAAATATCACACTTATGTATTATATACTTATATATTAACCAAGACTTTCTGAGAGTTAGAGACATATGAGCGTTTAATCTATTGTTTATTACTTATTTGATATATCTATACCTGTCTGATCATTGCCTCCCTGACTCTGCACCTGGGGGCCTGCTGGGACATCCAAGTGAGTACGATGGTGCGTCTGGCATAAAAGGGAGAACTGTGCAGCAGCTTCAAGCACACAGCTGTCCATTCCCCAGTTCCAACAATCCCCAGAATGCACATTTTAGGATCTGGCGGTATCGGTACTTGAGGTACCTGTGACAGCACCCTCACTACTCAACCCCAGGCAGATCAGTCTCGTCTGTTCTTTAGGTCATTTAGCTTGTTCCTGGTCGTTTACAGTTCCTATTGTAGACTGGCAACTGAATCAGACATTGGATGCACAGTGTCCTCTGCTCCAGATATACAGGTCTCGGTTTCTCTGACACGGTGCTAAATCTTTTGCATATGGGGTTGGAGGTGGGAAATGTCCAATTTAATTTCCTTCAGCATCATGGTCAAGCAGCGCTTACTTTCCCCCGATAACACAGAGGAGCGGTTACTGGAGTTCAGTACATATGGGTTCTGTCTGGGGAGGTTCAGTTGTGGGGATTGGTTGCATTAATAAGCTGAGTAAATCCTTCTGGGAGGATTACCTTGCCTTTAACAGGCATGTCCACTTTTAAAACAAAAATCTGGTCACTTGGCAGTTATAACCTGGCCTTTATTCCAAACAATCTATTCTGGCTCCTCAGTCAAGGCTGTAACTACTGACATCACAACCAATGATTGCTGCTCTTTTCCCTGCTGCCTCCTCAATTTCTTCTTAAAAGCTTATTGGGCAGGGAGATGAGGCAGCAACCTTAAATCTGGTTAGAAATGCGTGTAATAAAGTGCTAAAAATAGCAGTTGGGGTTAGGGGCAAATAAACTGCAAGTGACTTTTTTTATTTATTACACCTGCTTAAAAAAAACTTACTTATCAAATGTAATTGTCTGAATACATTTCTCAGTTATTGTCAAATTATGTGAATAGTGTTTTGAACGTCTTTCTGAAAATATTGTTATTGTTCTTTCAGCTGTTCCAGAGGCAAAACACACTGACAGTGCAGCAGTTAACAGCAGCTCAGCAACAACAGCAGCAGTTTAACCTGGCAGCAGCTCAACAACAACATTTAAGTAAGAATTGATCACAAGTGCTTTCAACAAATATTACACTGATCTAGCCAGTGTAATTATTCAAAGTGCATGTTTGAGGGCTGATGTTTAAAAGGTTGTAACTTTGAACTAGGCCTAGGGAGTAGATCTAGAGAATGTCACCGTGTACATTATACTGATAGACAACGGTATAATTATAAAAACTGTTAATATTCGATTGGCATTTCTCAATCATGGCTGAATAGAGAATGAAAGACTATGTGTGAGATAGGGAAAAGATAACTGCAGGTATAAATGATTAGACTTATTCTGTGTGAGTGGAATTGTTCGAAGAAAGTAATTAAGGCTGGGTACACATGATAAGATATTCATCCTCCAACAGAACGTTTGCCACTAGACGAATCGCCGTCTGGCAAACTGTTCCTTGACCGATTTTGCTGTCTTCTATGATTTACCGGCATGTCTGATCTAGACAAACGGGCTACCGACTTTGGTCGTGGCTGGCTAAATACTAGTTTCCGTTTTTTTTTAGACCAACTTTTAGACTCCACAGAACCCCCAAAAAGTACTCACTAACTTGTATCCCTAAATATGCAACCTACCTCCCTACCTGTACCTATTGGGAAGATTTTCCCTGCAGGACTCTCTTGACCTCTATAATGCTGAGAGAGATTGATGTAGGATTGTTAATTCGGTTTTCTATATTTTATCACTAGGAGTAATATTTTTATAGATTTTTCTATTTAATTTTAAACTGTTTCAACAGTGCTGATATATGTGCTGTAGCATATATTGAATGGGATTTCTTTTTTCTTGTAGCTGGCATGTTTTCAGCAGGCCTGGCCCCGGCTGCATTTGTGCCAAACCCCTACATCATCAGTGCTGGACACCCTGGGACAGACCCATATACAGCAGCAGGTTTGGCAGCTGCTGCAACCCTAGCAGGTATGTGAGCTTGCATACTGCCAGATAGTCTGGATATTTAGTCTGCATTATGCAAATGATGGCCAAGAAGATTTTAGACTTAAAAATAATTTAGACTTAAAAATAATTTTTTGCTTTCAGGCCAGAAACTGCTTATTAAAACAATGTATAAATTCCCTTTTTAAATACTTCCAACTACGTATAGATGCATGTAGTCTGTAAAATCTTTACATCATTACAGCAAGCCCCACTGCACAATGGACTCTCCTTGGGCATAGTGAACACCAACTGGTAGAGGGGTGAAGCAAAGCGAGCTGTAGTAAGGATTTCATTGACTTCATGTAGGAAAGTCTATTGATAGACCCTGAAAGCAGAATGCCAAGTAAAACTGCTCTATTACAATGAAATGCTAATGCCAAAACAACTTTCAATCCCCATTGCCAGATCCCAAAGAGTTTAATTAGAATACGGCATCTCTTACCTTTCTGTATGCACTGGTTCTTGAGATATCTGTAGAAAAGTGTATGCCGTTCACATATACATGATTTTCACATTGGAGTGTTGAGATCTAGAACACAAACCATGTGTATGTTGTTGGCCATGCTGTAGCAAATGCTTGCAAATATTGTTTTAGATTTATTTTTCTATCACTAAGAATGATTGCACTACTGCATTTGCCAGCATTACATCCATTGTAGTAATTATTATTGTACTTGTATACTTATTCAAACTGTTGACAGTGTTGCAGCATTTGAGTAAAACCCAGTCTTGCCCCTCTTATGTGCAGGTCCTGCAGTGGTCCCTCCGCAATATTACGGGGTTCCTTGGGGAGTTTACCCAGCTGGCTTATTTCAGCAACAGGCAGCTGCAGCAGCCTCAGCAGCAAATAGCAACAACCAGCAAGCGGCAACGCAAGCATCACAAGGACAGCAGCAGGTATTTCAGGTCTTCATGGACTATCCAGGACTATGACTGTCCTCAAAGGGGACTGTATTAGCAAGGGGACTGTATTAGAAATTCCTTTTACTTACGTCCATCTCTGTTTGTTTGAGGTTAAAGGGCATCTATACCGAAAAATAGGTTATTTTAAATTGACCATAACTGGAAAATGTAATTCTTCCCAACCACCACTGTATCATTTTTTTGTTGATCTGCCCCCTATTTCTTTAGATATCCAATCTAAAACTTTTTATATTTCAGCTGTATATTTCAGTTCCTTGCTCTCAAAAACTATTCTATTTTGAGTAGTTTTACAGACTGCTGGAATGCTGTGTGCAGGCTTGACAGTTGGTTTGTGGGAAAAAAGTCAGGTCGGATATAGGTGGGATTGGTTAAAAGAGGGAGGGGGGATACTGCTCCTAAACGTGTTGCTGGATTGAAGGCACATTTATTCAATTATAAATTAAGATGAGGCAAAGTCATTTTTTCAGTATAGTGTCCCTTCAAAAGAAAATGCTAAATAATAGATGTGCTAGCCAAAATATTCAGCATTTGTTTTACATTGAAAATCTATCCTTTTGTAGAAATCTGTAGTATACTGTTTTTTGCCATCTTTCCTGGGGCAAGCAGTGTTTTTCACAGGCTTGTAAGCCTGTGTGTTGTTAATTCTAAATTTGGTTTTATTTGCATGCTGAGAGTTGTTCCTAAAAACAGCATTTTTTAGAATTAAATTTAGATGCCCACTGCATATTTTCATAAATGCAAATCAGAGCATGCTGTTGCATTCATGTGGATTTTGTGCCTACAAAGTTTTAAAGGCGGTTAAGCAAGCCAATGCATAACTTGTCGCAGGGAAACCACTGTATCTTTTCATCCTAACATTCGATAAAATATGGATACAATATTGGTAAAACAGTCAAACCTCTCTGTGTTGGTTTTTCTTTTTAATAGCAAGACTTTTTTTTAAACCATAGATCATGTGGAAATGCTATAAATCTCAATACCGTTGGAGCCTAAAGTTTGCAAGTTTATTTTTTATAGGAGTCCAATATAGGTTGCAGTTGTTATATATAGCGATGAAGCAATCTGATATTTTGCATGTTCCCTAAACCAGTAAATGCCTAAAGAAATCTGAAAGTATTGAGCATGTGCAATAACCACTGGGTACCAGTGTAAAAGCTTGCAGTTTGCACCATGCACCAAGTTGTCAATAGTTACACACTCAAATGTGAGTGTAGTTTACACTCAAAATTTGTTATAAGAACTCAGCATGACCTTACTATCCACAGCCCTGTTAGTTATCACTAATTTTCTTCAACCCTTTGTGCCATACATCTGGCAAGCAATAACTGGCTATACTATGTGCGGTTGAGCTGTGAGGGTCTGAATGTGGGCCTGCTAACTGCATTGTCATTTTCTCTGGAAGTCCCAGTACTACCGGATCATGGCCAGTATGAATGGGGGATTGCTCTAGCACTTCTAAAATTACAGCGCTTAATGGGGTTAATTGCAGTGTTTAATGGCAAGGCAGAAGTGTTATTACAGCTTGTGACATATCTGTATAGGGAGCAGGCCACAAATGTGCTTCTACTTTTATCAGTACTCAATATACTAAATATTCATCGCTAAATTATTTCTACTCCTGCCCACCGTGGTCAGCAACTTGCTTGTTGTGCAGGGCCTTATACCCAAAGGTCATAGTAAGAACATCCAGGAAAGAGGTGCACAATGTGTATGTTTTTGCACAATAAAACATACCGGGGAGCGGGGGGGGCCTATCTTCTTATTTTTCCTATGATAGATGTAGCCTTCTCCCAGAAAACCATTGTAGAAGAATCAGAGATAGAGGCCCGTCATAGTTTCGTTGGGGGACCAGGGATTCCTAGTTACACTGCTGGTTTCAGGTTCTATTTCTAACATTAACATTGTTGTATGTTTTACAGGTCATGCGGGCTGCAGCCAATCAGCGTCCCCTTACACCCAATCAGGGACAACAAGGACAGCAGGCAGATTCCCTGGCTGCAGCAACAAATCAAGCACTGGCATTTGGACAGGGTCTTGCTACCAACATGTCAGGTATTGTGACCATAGGACAAAAATGTCACTACAGCTATTAAAGGACGATTGTACTCTGCTTCTTCTCCAGGTTAATTTTACCCAGGACCTCACTGCACCCTTGTTAACAATTACATTATTGTATGCACGTTGTAGCATGCTCTGCAGACATCACCAGAAATGTTTCATGTTGACATAGGAGATTAGATTTAACCTTCTGCCCCAATGTTTTTGTAGAAGGATCACTATACCCCCTAAACAAATTGTTGGCTTAGTGAATGCTTAGAAATGCTACACCTCTTTTATTCCATGTTGCAGTTTTACATGGTTTTAAACAAAAAGCCTCCCTTTACATGTTGCCAAGAACACAGACATAGAAAAGGCAATATACTGGATACATAGCTTCTCGTTATATATACACACAGCTTGCCTTTTTCATTTTCTGTAAATTAGAATTGTAGATAATGTGCAGAGAATTTGCATTTCAGCTGTGTGGAACATAAAGCATTTTAGAACACCCAGAATATTCTAAACTGCCCTGTAGGATTTTAAAACATTATTGTTTTGATTCTCCATTTTAGGCTACCAGGTCCTCACTCCTACTGCCTACTATGACCAGACAGGTGCCTTGGTGGTTGGTCCTGGAGGGAGAGCTGGACTTGCAGCACAAGTTCGATTGGTTGCTTCTACTCCTGTTTTGATTAATCCTGCTGCTGCTCAGGCTGGTACACAAGCTCACGTTCACAATTCATTACTTGATTGATGACCATGTTGTAATGTAAAACAGTCTAAAAAGATGCCTATAAAATACTTTTCTGTACAGTCATATGTACAGCTGAAACTGCCATGAAAGTAAACTACTTCAAGCTAATTATGTCAGCAGGAAAGAGATGGTGTAGACACCATGTGCCAGTTTCAGTTCCAATGTATTCTGGAACAACTGATGACAGGTTTAAATTTATCAGCCATTGAATTGGTCATTATCGTGCCATGCATGCAGATTGTAATCAGCCATTTTTGCTCAAGCTCACCGATGCTGGCAAAGGCCTACAATCTGTAGGCGCAATCCTCCTTACCCCCTACCCTTGTTCCAACAGCAAAAAGAAGAGAGGTGGAGCACACTACTTTAGTGCAAAATATTTATTGTGCATAAAACCTAGTAGTATAATATCAGGAAATGTCTGTATACCAAGGGGTTTGTGCACAATAAATATTTTGCATTAAAGGAGTGTGCTCCTCCACTCTTCTTTCTGCAGATGATAATCCGAACATTCTGTCTGATTCAGTGGACGTTGCCTTTTATGTGTGTGTTCCAGTGACGTCACTGTAGGGCCTGTCTGGTTTGTTAAGTAACCAGGATCAGGTTGCCCTGTTGTCATGGATTGATCCATGCTTTGCCTGCCCATTAACAAGGAGGGGTATTTTCCTCAATGATTTCCAAAAAAAAAAAGGGACTCTGTTTGCTCATGCTTTTAATCTGCAGCAACCTATCAGATGTTATCTAACTGCAGTGTGCTGGTAAAAAGCTATCATCTAATTGGATACTGCAAATTAATAGCATGGGCAATCTGTTGCACATCTTATTGCATCAACCCCTTACTGTTTACTATTTTTTCACCTTTTTTGTGCTTCATCTGCTAACAAACTTGGTTGTTAGCAGACACATTTGTATTGTTGTGTATTCTCTTGTGCTGAATTTATTAACTTTCTTGTGAATGTGGAATTTAGTGTATTTGGATCTTTCTGTTCAGAAGTATTCTATCGATTGTTTTCATTGTTTTCAGCTGCTGCAGCCTCTGCATCTGGTGCCAACAACCTTACTGGAGCCACAAACAGTATCTTCAGGCCCTTGGGCCCTCAACAACAACAGCAGCAGCAGCCACAGCAACAACAGCCCAATGCAAATCTTCACTCCAGCTCTTTCTATGGAAACAGCACCATGAACAATAATTCCCAGAGCACCTCCCTATTTTCTCATGGTCCTGGGCAGCCAGGAAACACATCCCTAGGATTTGGAAGTAGCAATTCCTTGGGTGCAGCTATTGGATCTGCATTTGGTGGATTTGGCTCATCAGGTGAGTTACTGCTGCATTTTTGTAAAAACACCCCCCTCATGTTATTTGATTTTGACCTCTGTCATTTTACGCCATACATAAAGTAATGGCTTAAGAGCAAATGAGAACCAAATGGGGCTAATATGCTTAAACCCATTAAAACCTAGTTTCTGTTTGATTTGATGTGTGTTTGGGATATTTTCCTAAGAGCTCTTGAATGACTATAGGGCAGTGATGCCCATCCACGTTTTTGTTGGGGGGGCTCTGTGCAGGCTAGACCACTAGTGTGGCCCCCAGCGTAGCTCAGGTTCGGCACCCCTTCTATAGGGTATTATCCAAATCTGTTGACCAGTTCAGTGCTTAAAGATCCTTTTATTATCCTAATAATTTATGTAATAAAATAAAAAAAAATCTGGAAAATGTTAAAGGAAGTTGGATAACACATATAAGGATGTTGGCTTTACTATGTTCCATGACCTCATTGTGACCTACCTGAGCAGTGAGAAGACTAATTAATACTTCATGGGACTTTGAAAAAAATGTGACACCTGTTGATTTTGCGGATTTCAAAGACTACAAAATGTAGAATTATAGAATCCATTCAGGATAATTTATTTTTAACAGTTGCTATTTGACCTTTGCAGAAAGTGTTGAGGGAGCAACTCTAAATATGGATTATACCCATAATAATATATTTTAAGGGGTTTTTTTTTTGGTTTTTTTTTCCTTCATATTTCTTTTTTGCCATTTAAGTTTGACTGCCTTCAATGTTCACATAAATTACATTGCTGCTATACTGTTTACTGTACTATGAAGATTGGGCATTCCTGTCACATTCAATAAGTTTGGATATTGATCATCTTGAGTCATAAAAGTTTTGACTATGCAACAAGTCAATTCTTATTTTGCACCCTGGTTGTAAAATACCAAAACCATATGATACAACATGGTTGCGGCCATAGATGAGTGTTGCAGTCTTTACTGATGCAGTCAGAATTTTGTAAACGCTGCTGTCAAATAACAGTGTTAACAGCTGATAACATTTAGTAGTTTTGCAACTGGCAATAATCCATGCCGAGGGTTTATAAAAAGGCACCATAGTGTTTAGATGTACACAACAATATTCACACAGTTACAGCCCAATTTAGTTGGGTATTTGTATGAAAAACTTTAATGTAAAATTTCAAACCTGCCGTCGTGGTCCCAGCCGTTTTAAATGGACGAGCTTTAGATTATTTAATGGATAAATGGGGCCATTCTAATTATGCTGTAGCTTAATGATGAAAACCCATACATTTGGCAGTCTTGCCTTTCTTTACTAAAATAAGAAATCATCTCTGGTATACAAAAAAAAAAAGGGAAAATAAGGCTAGACTGTGAAAAAAAAAAAAACAAACTGGTTAAAAAAAATCCAAGAATCCCCCCCAGAATAGGCTCAAAAATCCCGGAAATATCAGATAGAGGAACTCTTAACTGATTAACACAATAAAAACTTACAGATACTTGGATTACAATAAAAAGGAATATTCCTTTAAAATATTGCCAATGAGGTATATACCGTACCAACAACCTTACAAAATATCTGTAAGTTATCATCTGTTATACCTGGATACTGTTTAAACAGACATGCTTATCATTCGAATATTGTTAATGATGCTAATGATTTCTATGCAACCAAATGGTATGCAGCTGTTCGACAGTGCAAGAGTTCCTTTTTATAACGGGTAACCTACACAAAGACTGCCCTTCAATGAGGGACATTTATGAAAAGCAGTATGTAAATATCTAAGCTGAATTACACACATATGGTCATTGATGGTGTGTTTCCAGCAGTCTTCTTTCAAAAGGATAATAATAAAATATTTTTCAGGTGGATGGTTAACTTTTCTTTTTACCCCCATTCATTACAAACATTCAGTATTCTTGTGTGATTTACTCCGTTCAGTAGGGTTTTATGTGAAGAAAATATTTAGCTTCTGTAATTTAGATAAACAGGAAGGAACGCATCAGATTCTACAAAATAACTTGGCTAAAAAGGAGGGGGTGGCAAAAAACGATGACCGAATACAGTGTGGCTTATTTCTTCTAACTAGGAAGTAGGTAATTTAGCCAGATATTGCGTCAAATTAATGGGAAGTTTATTTTAAGATTTCGTGCAACACTGCATATTTCAAGCTTGACTGTTCATTTAACAGAAATCAACACGCAAAAGTTCTGCAGTTTTGTCCCTACAACCTCCCATAGAAGAGGCAGAAAACCCTGTGTAGGTTGTGCCATTGACCTTATCCATTTGCTAAAGCAATTTATTTCTGGTCTTTGATACCTCATCAATGATCTCTAGCGGGATCTTCAGCCACAGGTGATTCTTTATCTCTGTGTTAATTATATGAAGAGTAATGCCCTACGGAACAATTATTGTAGGGTTTTAAATCTGCGACATCTTGGAAATCAATTTGCCATGTCCCTACTGTGTACAGCTGTTTTTTTTCTATTCCCCAGTATTGCCATCCTGCAGTCAATGTCTGCAACTGAAATACATGTATAGATGCAGCTTTAAGCATTATCATTACAATCATGTAACGGTGACAGCTGGTGGGGCAGGGCTTCCTAATCATATGCCTACAGGGTGTATGGTTGGCAGCTGCAGTCTCTCTCCTGGTACAGGGATTAGCTCCACCACAGCAGTATCTTTGCCAATAGCATTATTTGGTTGGGCAAAGTTAATGTCTGCGTTCCTTGTACTAGTGAGCACTTAGAGGGGAAGCTCAACACAAATACATATTCTTTTAAATAAAAATAGATTTTCCAAATTTCAATGACCATAATCTGCCCATCCAGCATTTTGTTGGTGCATAAATAAATAGCGTATATACCTGAGTATAAGCCAAGGTTCTCAGGCTTTAAAAAAAGCCTGAAAATCGAACCTCGGCTTATACTCTGGTCACTCACCTCACTTCTTCTGCAATCTGGCTGCCGCTCTCTCCACATCCACTGGCGTCACTACTCTGCGCCCGTCTCACTTCCAGCGCCGAGTAGTTACGTCAGGCGGCAAGGATGCGGAGTGAGCGGCTGCATTTTACTTACTTATTTTACAGAGCTTTTTACCGGTACAGGAAATTGATCTGGGCCTATTTCTCCACTGAACTGGGGGTGCATGGTGCCACTGCAGATGTTTAGAAACTACAACTCCCACCTACTAAAGCATACCAGGAGCTTTTTAAATGGACAGAAGAATTCCCATACGATAATAGCCAAATCCAGTATGGCTATTACTGTATAGGACTAAATGGGAATTCTGTCTTTTTAAAGGGCAACTAAATACTCAATCCAACAAAGAATCAGAAGGAGGATAGTATCTATTGTTGCCTTCTGATTCTGTATTGTTTTGAGGCTTTAGTTGCCCTTTAAATGCACCGCAGAATTCCCATACAGTAATAGCCATACTGGATTTGGCTTGTACTGTATGGGAATTCTGCTGTCCATTTAAAGTACAACTAAAGCCTCAAAACAGTATAGAATCAGCAGGTAGTAGTGGTCATAAATTCAACCCTCGGCTTATACTCGGGTCAATTGTGTTTTTTTATTTTTTTGAGGTACAAATAGGTGCATCGGTTTATACTCGGTCGGCATATATTAGACTATACGGTACTGATGTCCTGACTGCATTATGGTCTCAGTCCCCACGTTGATTCAGTTGCTCAGTAGAGATCTGAGCATGTTTAACCCAAACAACAACCTATCAGTGGGAATTACTGTTAGGAACATTCCACGTTGGTGTGCATCCTGGGATCCAGTACAGAGTAGAAATTTGGTCAGTGTATATACATACAACTTGCTTCTCCTGATCGAATACATCACTGATGTCTGCATTCTTAAATAAAGGAAGGAAATTCATTTTGAAAAATGTGGGTATAAATAAGCAAATATCACCTTGATGCCTTCTTGTTGGCCATGAGTTGGCAGGTTTTTTTTTTTCGTGTTGTTTGCTTGTTGTATTGCGCAAATTACAGACCTAAAGGTTTCTTTAGGTCATAGAGGTCTATGAGCGAATACTTATTAAGGATTTTGGTATCACAGCACCCAGAATCCTCAGCAGTTAAATGTCATTGGTTCTGTGAAGTGCAGGTGATGGCAATTCCGACCAACCTTGGCCCCCTGTTTTATTACCAGCAATCATGTTAAAGGAGAACTATACTGCTGGTAGCCCTCCTTTAATCTTTCCCTCACATAAACCAATAGGTCCTCACCCCTGGGATCCCTCTAGAAGCCCTATAATAGGCTGTCAAAGTCTGGCTGGTCTCTCCATGCCTCCACCTTATTTCCCTTCAAATTCATCTATACGTTCTGGGTTAAAAATAAATAGTTACATTCAGTCCCAGGCTTAAGAATGCCCCAACTTTATAGAATTCTACTTATAAATAGATTAATGCCAATCGTCCTGGAATGTCAGAACATTAACTCGCAGTACCATTCACATTGAGGACTTTACTTAGTAAAGACCAAATATTTACTATGGGCTTTAAAACAACCTTTTACATCTATCTGCTGGTTTGTTTTTTTTTCTCTAGCTGTTACCCCCTCCGTTTACTTCTAGCTGTTCCATTTTTGTGTCTCACTTAGATGTTCATCATTTAACGTTGTATGATTTTATTATTTAATGTGTTTTTTTTTTTTATTATTTTTATTTCTTTAGTTGGCAATTCCGCAGGTAGTACTGGCTCAAGGAGGGATTCCTTGTCTGCCAGCTCTGACATATATAAACGGTCTAACAGCAACCTAGCCCCCATAGGCCAGCCATATTACAATAGCCTTGGATTTTCCTCATCTCCGAGTCCAATAGGCATGCCTATGCCAAGCCAAACGCCAGGACATTCACTAACGCCACCGCCATCCCTTTCATCGCATGGATCTTCATCCAGTTTGCATTTAGGTAAAGCTAACTTTGTTTTTGTACGTTTTGTGTGTTTGTGAATGTCTGTGTTGTGATAGTTTTTTTTTTTTGTGTTGTTGCTGAATTATCATTGATATGTTATTGTCTGATAGGTTGATAATATAGAGAGAGGGAGCAATATATTATACAATGGGGGATAAAATTTGTTGCAAGATTTTCAGCAGGATGATAAATTGCCTCATTGTTGCAACCAATCATAGTCTTTCTAATGGTGCTAGATAAAAAGTTCTCTAATAGGAGGGTAGCTCTAGATCAAAAGCTCCTTTTTCATTGGCTAGTTTATGCTCTGTCAGATTATTCAAAACTGATAATTAAGTCCCTATGTTAAACCTCTCGCTGTCTCTAAAGGAAAGAACATTAGTAATTGCTTTATTCATAGCTGGTTCTCCTTTCCATTCCCAAGAATGAACCTGATTCTAGATGTTTAATAGGTGCTGGGTGGCCCTGCATTTGCAATCTGTTTTGATTAAAGGGTTAATCAAACAGTTCATGCGTGGTGCTGATGGTGGAAATTTGAACAGTAAAAAAGTATCTTGCACACCAAATCCAATATCGCAACGAGACTAAAGGTCCGTACACACACCCAAATGGGACAGACGATGCATGACCACCCGAGGGCAAGATACGCGTTGATCCACCAAGGCGGGTTGACAAATGACACCTGAGCAAACTCCTAATGGGCGTGTGTACGATGCTTAATTGCTGGGTGCCTCCAGTACTGTGGAAAATAATAAAACACTGGGCATACCAAGCTTGAAGGCAAATTTGTTTATTAGTTTATAATAAACAAAGGGTCTATGCATTTTGTGTACATCTGGTAAATTATTTGGTTTATTGTCATGTTTATCTAATTATACATTAGGTGTTTTTTTGGATTTGTTTTTCAATTGGGTTTTGTTGGCCTAAAGTTTAAACAGACATAACCCACATTGTTCTGTGTATTTTGGTTGTTTACATGTGAGCAGAACTGCACATGATTTGCACATGAGGGAAGGGTAGTAACCAAAATAAAAACTTTATTTAAGTTTAACTTAAAGGGGAACTGTGGTCCAAAAATGACTTTAGGTAAATTGATAGGAATACTCTCCTGAGAATTTTTGCAATTTATTTCCATTGTTTATTTTGCATAGTTTTGAAGATATTTACATTTTTGTGTGTGATATGGCAACAGCATCACCAGGTCCCCAGCACTTCCTGCTCTGAAACCATGTCAGTCAACTGATCCCGTATCTAGCCCAGCATTGGTATCTTAAAAAAAAATTGTCCCACCACTTAGCCTGTATTTTGATTTTGGCCCCTTAAGTGATTGAGTTTAACACCCTATGTTTAAATAATAAGTAACTAATGCTAAATTGTGTATTTCGACGTTCATCTTCCTTTTGTCCCCCAAGAGCTTCCTGTTCTCGCTGAGGGGCATGACCATTCAGGCTCAAACTTCCAAGAACCTTTCTATTCGACAAGCTGTGCGCCTGGTGGGGAAGATGGTGTCATCAGTGGTAGCGTTTCCGTACGCTCTATTCCACCTTCGTCCTCTTCAGAGATATCTTCTCGGTTGTTGGGACAAATCCCAACAGTCCCTGGACTCTTGGATCCACCTCCCGCGTCCGATTCTGACCTCCCTAACCTGGTGGACCTTGGAGAACCACCTATCAGTGGGCAAAGCACTGTGCTTCCCCGTTTGGACGGTGGTGACCACGGACGCCAGTCTCCGGGGATGGGAAATGGTTTGCGACTCTCAGCAGGCCCAGGGTCAGACAATGCCACGGCTGTAGCATACATAAATCATCAAGGGGGTACGAGAAGCGAATTTGCGTTTGCAGAAGCGCACCGGATTTTAACTTGCGCAGAGGGTCATGTCCCGGTGATATCAGCAATATACATACCCGGAGCTCTCAATACAGAAGCAGACTTCCTCAGTCGAGTCACTCTCGATCCCGGGGAATGGGAGTTACACCCGGAGGTGTTCCAGGAATTGACACTAAGATGGGGAACACCGGACATCAACCTGATGGCTTCCCGACAAAATTGCAAGGTTCCGGTATTCTGCGCCAAAACAAGGGATCCGCTAGTGGTCCTGATAGATGCGCTGGTGGTGCCTTGGAGTTTTCGCTTGAGATATGTTTTTTCTCCAACACCTATGATTACCAGGATCCTGAAAAGGATAAAGAGGGAACGAGTTCCGGTGATCTTCATTGCCCGGAGAGCTTGGTTCTCGGATCTCCTCTCCATGTCAGTCGAGGAACCATGGTCTCTTCCTCTATGACCAGACCTACTTATACAAGGACCCTTCAGTCATCCTGATCTACAGCACCTCCATTTAACGGCGTGGCGCTTGAATCCGCTATACTAAGAGCGCAGAATACCTTCTTCAGCTATACCTACTATGTTAGCGGCTAGAAAACCTTCTTCTGCAAAGGTTTATTATAAAATTTGGCAAAAATATGTTTTGTGGAGTTTGTCCAAGGGTTTTCCTCCTTCCAGATTTGTTCTGTCTAGAATTCTTAGTTTTCTACAAAAGGGTTTTGACGGGGGGCTCTCTCTGAGTGCCCTCAAAGGTCAGGTTTCGGCCTTGTCAATTTATTTCCATCGGAAACTTGCGAACAGGAAGGATATTCAGACCTTTTTACAAGGAATAACGAATAGCAAGGGTGGCACTCCAAATAGTAACTTTATTAATACAGACCACACGACATCTCACAACGTTTCGGGGGGTAAGTGCCCCCTTCCTCAGTCACCCTTGCTATTCGTTATTCCTTTATCTAATATCCATTAAGGGTTGGATTATTTGGAGGAGTGAGCACCCACACTTGGTGCGAGTGCAGAGGACTCTTGTATTATTCTGTGGACTATCTTTTTACAAGGAGTAGCACACTTACGCCCAGCAGTTCGTACTCCAGTCCAACCTTGGGATTTATTGTTGGTTCTTAGGGCGCTCAAGAGGCCTCCCTTTGAGCCGTTGCAATCTATCCCTCTTTCTCTTCTTTCCTGGAAGACTTTTGGCCATTTCTTCCATCAGGAATTGGCAGCTCTATCGGTGGAACCCTCGTGTCTAACGTTCTATTCGGACAGGGCTGTTCTCCGCCCTCACGTTTCCTTTTTGCCGAAGGTGGTCTCATCTTTCCATATTAATCAGGAAATAGTTGTTCCAGCCTTCTTTCCTAATCCTCCTTCTTCCATGGAGCGCAAATTACACTGTCTCGATGTGGTGAGAGCCCTGAGGATCTACATCAAAAAGGCATTCGTTCCTCTCCGGCATTGTTCGTTCTTCTGGCAGGGCCCCGCCGGGGGTCCCCGGTCCTCTTCTCAAACTCTGGCCAGGTGGATTAGGTCTAATATTGTCCGCTGCTACTTAGCAGTTGGAGCTTTTCCTCCCTTGCGGGTTACAGCTCACTCTACCAGGGCAGTTGGAGATTCTTGGGCGGCTCGTCATGGCGCCTCGGTGGACCAGATATGTCGGGCGGCAACTTGGTCTTCAATTCACACGTTTATTAAATTTTACTGCTTCCAGGTATTTACAGAAAGGGATACAGCCTTAAGCGGCGCTATCCTTAGAACTGCCGAGGTTTAATTCTTCAGTTCTTTTGTCCTACCCTAGTTTCCTCTCGGGACTTTGGGACGTCCCCTGTGTTCCTGGGTCCCCCTAAGGCTGTAGGAGAAAAGAGGATTTTTATGTCTTACCTGTAAAATCCTTTTCTCCGAAGCCGTAAGGGGGACCCAGGTACTTCCCGCCCTTTGTTGACATGATTGTCTTTGGCCTGTTACTGTTTTTGTTTATACTGTTATTTGGCTTTCACTCCCGCTTTGGGACCAACTGAAGGAGGCTTCCGGTGCTGGTGAGTTAATATTATGAGGGGAGGAGCACTGGAGCCTCAAGTTTTTAAAGTGTCCGCTCCTGAAGTGAGGGTACCCCTGTGTTCCTGGGTCCCCCTTACGGCTTCGGAGAAAAGGATTTTACAGGTGAGTAAGACATAAAAATCCTCTTCTTATATGTCAGCCTCTCACCCATTAACTTTTCTTGTTTGGAGACCATAGTTCCCCTTTAAACCGGAAGACTTTGTTAAGATGTTACATTTTCTGGCTGCAAAGACAACTATGTACACAATGTTTTTACCTGGAGCTTGTAGTGTGGTATCCTTATAAGTATAACTTACTGCTATACAGTATATTTATATAAAATGTCTAATGTTATGGGGTAAGTAATGATTTCCATAGCATAACTTATAGTTAATTTTTCCAGTTGATTACCTTGAAGGGCATGTCCACCCCCTAAACAAATTTGGGGGTAAGGTAAGTAACCCCCAACCGCCTCTATAATTCTTTAAAAAATCCCCAGATTTCTATTTACACAGCCTTCTCTCCCGCAGCGATCCGATCCAGCCTCCTGCTTGCAAGCAGGGGCCAGACCTCAGCCGTGTCTGTCATTGGCTGAGAGGCAGCCAATCACAAACGCGGCTGATGTCACTGGAAACGCCACGGGAGAGAAGGTTTTGTAAGTACAGATCGTTTTTAAAAAAAAAATATATATATTGTGGCGGTTGGGGGTGGGCAGGGGTTAACTTACCTCCAAAGGATTTCACGCTAGGTGCAACAATTGCTGAGGATGGATCCGGGTGGTGGGAGGGGGGCACTGCACATACCTCAGACCTTGATGAGGACGAGTAATCCGCATGGAACACATGCCTCACAGACAGCTTGGACTCTTCAGTTTCCTGGACTTTGAAAAGGCATATCTAGAGAACCATAAGAAGCAGAGATGTAAGGTTTATTTTAAAGTACAAAGTGGGGCCAGTAGTGGGTTAAATTATAGTTTTGGGGGTGGACATGATCCTTAAAGCATCTCTTACATAATGACATAGAAAGATATATATTTTTCATCTGTCTCAACCCGAGACGGTACATCTAAATAGCAGTTAAAGAAATGTCATTTTTTAACAAAGTAAAGTAATAGAGCGCACCGCCAGGATTCTTATAAAAGAGGTAAAAACTAATGTGGATGCTATGGAAAAACTAACCGGTGACATCTAGTGACCAAATAACAAATTGATGGTTATGAATTAAAAATTTTGTTTGGAGCAGTAACTTTGCAAGTACCAAGTGCAACATTACCAGAAATATAGAGAGAGGTAAGAAAAATATCACTCAAGAAATGGTGGAAACTAGCCACAGAGCACAAAGACTTTCGGATCATAAAGGCAAGTAGTGGTAGATTGCTAAAGAAAGCAAACCTTGAATTGGTAGCTGGTCTTAAAATAATCTGGCCAATTAAAAAGAAGCATTATTACATTGAATTATGTACCCCTAACTGTAAATTTCTATGGATATTAGGAGTCACCAAGGACCAAATTAAAGCACAAGGCTCCACTCTACACTACACATGTGCAGGTGTTGTGCATGTGGAAGTTCCCAGGGCCGGTATGTCTAAGTTATAGTTTTAGTGTCTGCCCATTTCCTTCACTTCCAAGCAATTCATCTTTTGTATGCTAGCATTGGGGAAGCTGCAGTGATTTCCTTAATGTTATCATCGGCGAGCTAGGCTTCTATTTTGTGTGTGGTGATTTAATTCACATGCATCAGTTAGACGGTTTATATGCACTTACATCTCATGCGAGGAAGGGGAACAAGGACATGTGGTATTGTAAGTAATTTTAATCCCGGGTTAATCTGTTTTCTGTGTGTGTCCTCCCTTATTCTTGGGGAACAGAGGGCTGTTTGTATAATAATAGTTTAGTTATCTTTAGCCCATAAGACTGATAAAATGTTTTTGTTTTACCCCGATAGTAATTTGTTTATTTATTATGCAAATTGTAAAACAAAAAAATGTATTTTTGCTACTGTTTCACAGTCTGTAGTTGTGGTTCATGGAAGCTGCGAGCATTAATCCACTCTGTTACAGGGGGACTGACAAATGGCAGCGGGCGGTACATCTCTGCAGCGCCAGGGGCAGAGGCAAAGTATCGCAGTGCAGCCAGCACCTCCAGTTTCTTCAGCTCCAACAGCCAGCTTTTCCCCCCTTCCCGTCTCCGATATAATAGAGCTGACATCATGCCCTCTGGGCGCAGCAGATTGCTGGAGGATTTCAGGAATAATCGCTTTCCAAACCTGCAGCTCAGGGACCTGATTGGGCACATTGTGGAATTCTCTCAAGACCAACATGGATCTAGGTAAAGTTATAATGGTGATAGACTCCTTGCTTTCTTTCTCATACTGACTGTTCCGTGATACTGGTGATAGTCCATGCTGATTGCAAGGGGCTCTCACCAGCAAGTGCTGTTTTAACAACTGCAGCGAACATAATATGTTATTGGTCCTATCTATTGTATTCAGTTAAAGCAACTGGACTTAGTTCAGTTCTTAAAGACGTTTCACTAATCATCCAACTAGATCTCTCAATTCAAATTGACTTGTACAAGAATCTGTTGGCAATTATGTACCCTGGAATGTCCCAATTAGCATATGACAGCCAGGTGTTAGCGACCTTCTGAATGTGATTGCATTGTGGCTAAGAGGTGTTATAGGAACTGCCCAGGGTAAGTCAAAACAGTATTGTACATGGCAGACCGTTGGTATCGAAACCCCCCCCCCCCTCTACTTCCAGTTTATCATTCTGGGGGGTTCGACACCAACTGTCTGCCATGTACAATGCTGTTTTGGCACCTTACCCTGGGCAGTTCCTATGATGCCTCTTAGCCCCAATGCAATCACCCCTTGCATTCAGAAGGTCCCTAAAACCTGGCTGTCATGCTAATTGGGACTTACCAGGCTACTTAATTGCCAACATATTCTTGTACAAGTCATTTTGAATTGAGAAAGCCAGTCAGATGACTAACATCTTCTAAAGAACTAAACTTTAAGTCCAGTTGATCTAACTCAGGGATCCTCAAACGATGACCCTCCAGATGTTTGAAAACTACAACTAGCATTCCCTGGCTTCCCTCTGTAGTTAAGGAACGCTTGGAGTTTTCGTTTTTAAACATCTGGAGCGCCATAGTTTGAGGATCCCTGATCTAACTGAATACAATAGATATACCATGACCTGGATGAATGAGAACCTTCACAAGTTATTGGTCCTATTTAGTATTGAGAGCTAGGCCACACTAACGCATTTAAGCACGTTTGTGCGTGCAATTTTGATTAAAAGGGAAATCGCGGGAACGCAAAAATTCCTGCAATTTCCAATGTGCTTTCGAGTGCGCATTTGTTTCTGTTTTGGTGACACGTGTTCATCATTTTTTGTGCGTTAACGCATGTGTTTCCATAGAGAAAACGGCAAAAATGCATGTGCAAACGTACAAGAATTGTGCACACAATCACATGCGATAACACACATGAATCCGTGCGCAATTCTGCCGCGTTGTAGTGTAGCCTCAGCCTTATTGATATATAATAAATAACCTTTCATCTGTTGAGGGACCCAGACATCATGAGGTTAAGCCCCATCCAGTAGTAAGAGAATTAATGGAAATAAGGTTGCTACAGAAGCTGGGTTTGTGTGAGCTAAATTTAGTGTTCTAAAAGTGAAGCATATGCTTCAGTAAAATCAGACCGGAGTCCTAGCAGTTTGGAGAGGGAAGTTAACGAGCTTGCCTGGCACACTATTTTCTACAGTAAATCTTTTAAAGATCTGTACTGTGTGTACCCAGCTTTAGCCTTAACCAGGCCGACACCCATAGGTGGTATAGGGAAAGTTCAGTCTTCCCCTCCCCTGTCTGCCCCTGCTGTGGTACGCCTAATGTATTTGCTAGCACCACTTACTGGTCCCACTTTTATGCCTCTTAAGTCAGGCTTCATGATCAGGCTCCAGGCAACTTCTCCCAGTCACTTGTTCTTGTCCTTATGTCCATTGGTGGCTTATTATAGTGCTTTATAGAAGAGTGCTATGGTGTTTCTGGGTGTAAGCCTCACTAGGTTGTAAATGATAACACATCGAGGTGTTTGTGTACATACTCTGATCAGACATCTGAACCATGTGTAGCAAGCTACATCTTGCCCATGTGGCTTCAGCCATAAATCTGAATATATGTACAAAAAATTTAAATTATTTTACGGACAGCCTAGTCTTATAATTGCACAGGAATAATGCTATAAAGCTAGTTGTTGCCCTTGTTTGCAGGTTTATCCAGCAAAAGTTGGAGCGAGCCAGTCCTGCAGAACGCCAGCTGGTGTTTAATGAGATTCTCCAAGCTGCCTATCAGTTAATGACGGATGTTTTTGGAAATTATGTGATCCAAAAGTTTTTTGAGGTTTGTAGTTTGTTTTTCTACTTGTAAACACCACTATATAGCTATACGTTTTGGAACAAAGCAATATGGAACCTTTCCTGTTGCTTGGGAAATATGGCAGCCCGGGGGACCGTCTGGTAAGCAGGGCTCTGGGTGGAATGAGGACGGGGCAGATTGGGCACTCCTGATGCATTACTTTGGAATAAAAGATGACCAGGATGATTTTTATCAGCGGATTGTTTCCTTTGTTACAACGCCTATAACATTTTTGCAAATCTTAAACACATTAACTATACATGGGTTTTATTTTACTTATATTACCGTTGAAATCATTGGCGCTTGACATGTTTTATGCAGGTCTGCATTGTAAAACTAAGGTTCATTTTTTCCCCCCTCCCTCCCCTCTGGGTCCTTAATAGCCAACTTTCCCTATAAAACCCCGCAAAACTTAATTTTGTTCAGCTGCTTGTAGCTGTTGCTGGAGCTGAAAGTCTGATCAACCCTGTGTTAGGTAGAGCTTACATTTAATATTGTTGCTCTCTTGCAGTTCGGTAGCATGGACCAGAAATTAGCTTTGGCAACCCGTATCCGTGGCCATGTTCTGCCTCTGGCTTTGCAGATGTATGGCTGCCGCGTCATTCAGAAAGCCCTAGAATCCATTTCCACTGACCAGCAGGTAACTTTTCCATTAAATGTTCCAGTTTTGAAAGTTGCTGAATTTGCATTATTTAAAGTTTTTTTCATTACTAAATAATGTTTGGCCCCAGATGAGTGTGAAATGTAAAGCGTGTGACGGTGGGTACACTCTGTACCAATCTGTCAAAGATGATCTGCAAGATTCTGTCTCATCTTTGAAAGATGGCAGTACACAGTCACGAGCATTCCCCCCATATAAAGTAAAGAGAGTATTCCTTTTAACACCCTAAAGTGGGTAACTGAAAATTATTGTGGTGGACTTTGAAATTTAATAGTTAACAGGATAGCGGTAGCGGGTTTTTTTTTTTTGTTTTTTTTTTTATACAGATTCATATGGTACAGTGTGTATCTCTTTAAAACTACACATAAGCATAGCCAATTAAAATGAAGTCTCCAATAGAGAAGTTAAAGGGGAAGTTCAGTGCAAATACATATGCTTTTCAGAAAAAAGAGCAGTATTTTCTCATCCTAATGACCTTAACCTGCCAATTTAGCATTTTGTCTGTGTATAAATAAATGCAACCGAAATACTGACTTCCTGTTTGCAGGACCCCTAGTAGAGACCGTTATGGTCTTGCCCTTGACCCAGCGCCTGGGTTGATTCAGTTGCTCAGTAGAGATCTGAGCATCTTTGACCCATCCAGCAGCCAATCAGTAAAAATTACTGTTAGGAACATTCCAAAGATGTGGTGCATTCTGGGAAGAAGGACCGTTAGAACCTGAAATGTCAGTTCACTAATGTCAACAGCAGGGAACAGCAAAGGGTCTGAAATCAACTGATTTTTCAAAATTGGAGACAATATGTAGAATAACTAAGAAGCCATTTCACAAACTAACAATTTAACAAATATTGAAACTTTCCACTGAACTGTCCCTTTAATGTAATCCCTCCAACTGAAAACTACAGTCGTCCCTACGCTTTGTACATATTCGCTGTAATAACTCGGTCACCCTGTGTGGATAAATTCTCTTGTTTGTCAGTTGTTCAGCAAGTACTATTTTCATCTAGTGCCACCATTCCACAATTAGGCAGAAGCTATTGGAGCATTTGATAGTTGTAGTTTTGTTACTACTTAAAGTGTATATATATTATTATTATTTATTGGCCAACCAATGTTTGTGTGCTCGTTTTTTGTGGAATCCAACGTTATTGTAGAAAAACTGTCAAATTTAGTGTTTATCTAATGACTATTACGAGAAACTACTAATAAAGAGGTACAATGGTAGCTGTGTCCTAGACAACAATATGAACCGTGTGTAGCAGTTATATATGCAGTATCTGCAGGGTAGTGCAAGGTTATGATTGGTTTGATTTAATTTGATGTTGCCATGGTACAGTCATCTCCTCTGTTACTAAACTTTTTCCCCTCCCCTTTAGAGTGAAATGGTAAGAGAGCTGGATGGTCACGTACTAAAATGTGTGAAAGATCAGAACGGCAACCACGTGGTCCAGAAATGTATTGAGTGTGTCCAACCACAGGCTCTCCAGTTTATCATTGATGCGTTCAAAGGACAGGTTTGTGAATGTTCATTAATTCTTTCTTAACAGATCATGGTGTGAGAATCTTATAAAATATAACCTTATAAATAGTGCTTGGTTGTGTCACTTATCACATGACTTATTTTATTAAAATAATTAACCCTGATAATGTGAGTAACCTAGGAGATGTGTAACTTTTATAAAAGTGCTCTGCTTGTGTCCTTGTACTAGTGTATTGACTTCTGATTTCCTTATTCTTTATTATAGCCGGTACATTATTCCTTATTTGAAAGTGTATTTTTTTGCAAAAATATCAGTTGTGCAATGTAGCCCGAGCTTTCTTCCTGTAGCACTCTGTAGGAGCCTTTTTATATATATCATAAACCAGCATTAGATGCTATTAGATTTATTTTATTTATTGATAAATGTATTTCATCCAGCTATTGCAGGTAGACATGCACACCTTAATGTGACAAATATGCATTTAATTCATATTGCGTGAGTCCGATCATGTGATTGCAGCGTACATTTCAATCATGTGATAACTTTTTTTGTTAAATGCCATAAAAATTATTTTTTATAATTGAAAAAGAGTACCGCGCATATAGCGCCACAATGTCATGATGATGAAGTTATTTAATCCCCGTTAACACATTTAAAGGGCATCTATACCGAAAAATAGGTTATTTTAAATTGACCATAACTGGAAATTCTTCCCAACCACCACTGTATCATTTTTTTGTTGATCTGCCCCCTATTTCTTTAGATATCCAATGTAAAACTTCTTATATTTCAGCTGTCAATCAAGTTCTTTGCTCTCAAAAACAGTAGTTTTACTGTAGCTGGAATGGTGACAGAGTTTTGACAGTTGGAATGCTGTGTGCAGACAGCATTTGTGGGGGAAAAAGTCAGGTTGGATGGAAATGGGAGTGGTTAAAATGGAAGTGGTTAAAACATGCTACTTGCATGTATTCAATTATAGATTAAGATGGGGGGGAAAAGTCATTTTTTCAGTATAGTGTCCCTTTAATGTAATTTTAAGTTTGCAATAACCGCTCTGGGTACATTGCCCCTTGTGTTTTGTTTTGGCTCTATGACATTGATATAAATTATACACAAACTGTTAATGTAACTTTTTTTTTTTTTTTTTTAAATGCTCTAATACCCTTTTATTGTTCAGTGGGGGTTTAAGTGACCACAGTTTATTTACCTTAATAAAAGGAACTCCTTAATAATGTGTGTATTTTAGCACAATGTGAATTTGTTTACACATATTTACATTGTCTATATTGGATGTGACATATGTGATTGCTTTTCCATTTACCGGTAGTATTGGCCTGTTGACTTCTACAGACTTGCTTTGGTTTTGCACTGCCTTAGCCCATCCTTCTGTACGTCCCATAACAATAGTTCTAAACAGAGCACACAATAGATTGGAATGTCACTGGACTCCTAGCCCAAATCATCCCAAGTGAAAATGTTCTTGTTTTTATCTTGTCATTTCTAAGTCTTGATAATGGTTTATTTATTGATTGTTCCCCTTTAAGGTGTATGTTCTTTCAACACATCCTTATGGCTGCCGAGTTATACAGCGCATTCTGGAACATTGTACACCAGAGCAAACCATGCCCATTCTGGAGGAATTACATCAAAGTACAGAGCAGTTAGTGCAGGTACTGGCTCCAGTAGTTATAGTACAGAATAATGATGATTTCCTGAATACTTCATTCTTGTTTCTTGTTGCAGGATCAGTATGGGAACTACGTTATCCAGCATGTACTGGAACACGGGCGCACTGAAGACAAGAGCAAAATAGTGTCTGAAATAAGAGGGAAAGTACTGGCTTTGAGCCAACATAAATTTGCTAGGTAGGTGTCCATTGTGAGATCTGTGATGCTAAAAGTAATGTAAAATATCTGCCTTCCAACACAAAAGTATAGGCTTAACGTGCAGGCAGTTGCAAGGTGGAATGCAAGCATCTAACCAGTGCCAAAAAAGGTTAGAACAGGGGCCAAAAAGGTGGTCACTTGCACAGTAGGCTTAGCATATACAAGTTACAAGTTTAGATACGATGCGTTTTAATAACACATTTGTCTGAAAATGCACTCGGTGCATGTATAAATACAACGCAAAGAAAACACAATTCACGTATTGCATTTTGAAGTACGAGTGCATATAATCTTACATTCAAAAGTGCCAAATTACATTTTTAAATGGTAACTTTGGTCTCCATACAAGTGCTTTGTTTCATACCTTTCAAACAAGCCTAGGATGATGTCACTAGCTTCTCTGGGTAAGAAATCGTGTTCCTTTACATATATTAATGTAAAATGTTTTATATCATTATATATGCCAAGATTCTATTTATAATGTATATTGGGCAATACAATATTCTCTGTACTTTCCTCTACCTATGGACACTTCAGGGAAAGTGTTTTTTTCCTTAAGCTTGTGGCTAGCTTTAAAAAGAATTAAGAAATGGGGGGAGGGGTTTATGATGCAGCTGATGATGCTCTGTCAGTGTGTAGTGACTTGGCAAGAATGGGTTAAATATTGGTATTAGTTCTTGCAAAGGACCAATATAAATACCATTCCCCCCTGAAACAGTCCTATTGTTTATATTATGATTAGTAAAGCATGGAACCAGATCTTTTTTTCCAGACAATGTGGGGCCGAACCATGTATCTGGAATTCTCTACAGCTAGAGGTCTGTTAATTACAACAGGGTCATTTTAAGGACAGTCATATATGTAAAATAAATGTATTTTGGTATGGGAATATGTGAGACAGAAACCAATATTATATTTATGAATGGGAAGGTAGGCCCATTAAAATGATAACCAACATGGAGACCTTATTCCCTTGCCAAGGCGAGTTATTAATATCTTGGGAAATATGGATTACACACAGGTCATGTTTGGTATTGGAGGAATTGATAATTAATACATGAGAGGAATATGTGGTCAATATCCCGATACAATGTACATATCTACATTTATATTGAATCTGCCTAACTGAGGGGGAATGAAAGCTTTTTTCTAGTCATAAATCTGGACATTCCTAGACACTCCCACCTCATGCATAGCCAGGAGGGGGGTGGTTCATCAGGGGGTTTAAAAATCCTTGTAGCCCCTACAACTGTGTTCATACTGAGGGGACATGCTAAAACCGTGTGTATGGACCCAATGTTTCTTCCCGCCCTGGGATACAGGACTTCTTCTAGTGAGTAGGGTCTGTGAATATTTTTATCCTTTTTTATTTTCTATAACTGTTGTACCTATTGTATGTCATTTTATTATAACACCATTTTCTTTTATTTTTGTATTATATGCACTGTCCACCTTTTGGAATATTAAATCTAAAATTGAATAAGTTTTGTCTTTGATACTCTAAAAGAACTCAGCCTCTGATAAGTTTATATGTGGTTGAATAGAGGGTTTGGCAGTGTAAATGCTAATTAACTCTGTGACTGCTTGTGAATGACTGATGCTAATTAACCAGTTAGTTGCTGGAGTGAATGGTGTAGTGTTAACCATTTAGCTGCCAGGACAGGGGTGGGCATAGTCAGTGAGAGTCAAGAGTGTTTTTGGAGCGTCTTTAAGGTCATAACTTAAAGTGGTGGCAGTGAGTACCGATTGATTAGTCAGATCACGTTCCCAGCGAACTGGCGTTCGTGACAGCTCCAACCTTAAACTTTGAGACAGACCCCAAAATTCTGGTGATGTCACGGATCACAGTACTAGCAAGAAAAACACCCTTTATACTGCTGTAACTTTAGATAGACTGAAGCTAGAAATATGATCCTGGAGTTATTTTGAAGATAGGAGTGTGTCAAGGTCACTTATATGGAGACCACAGTTCACCTCTAAAGGAAATGTTTATCCATAAAGCTTCAAGCCAATTTATAGACCACAGAGACTTCTGTACCAATGCAATTACAGCACTTTTGTCTTTTTAATGACTGCAATAATCTGAACAAATTGCAATGTACCAAGATCCCCAGTCACATTGATTCTTCGCATAAGAAGGGGCTGTATTCTTTGGAAGGTAGGCAGGAGTATTTCTTCCTCCTGTTCTTCAGTAGAACCTGCAGTTTTCTTTCTTTATTATTTACACTAAAATGTTTGGTATAGGAAGAGAAATAGAATTATGATTGCAGGTTTACATTGCATGATTTTTGTATGAGTTTTAAAGGGTATGTCCACCCTTAAAACTATTTTTTGATAGTATTCCCCCTGGTCTCCCAGCCCCAACCGTCATTTTATGTTTAGAAAGTGCCCCAAACTTTTTACACTCCCCTCTTTCCTCCGCTGCGCTGCCGGCCCTGCTGCAGCGAGAAAATGCAAGCAGAGGGGCGGGACCGGCAGTCGCGTCTGTGATTGGCTGAGCGGCAGCCAATCACGGACGTGGCTGCCGGTCATTCAGTACAGCGGAGGAAAGAGGGGAGGTAAGTAAAAGTTTGGGGCACATTCTAAACATAAAAATGAAGCGGTTGGGGCTGGGAGACCAGGGGGAATACTATATCAAAGGGGATTTATGCTAGGGGGAGGGAATCCGGAGGGGGAGAAGGGCTGCAGTACACATGCCAAACTTCTCCCAGAGGCCAGGTAGGAGGCAGAGTCCTATATGGACTCTGCTATCTTCCTGGTGGGCAGTTTTTGGGACTTTGGGGGGGGACTACAGGAGAACCATATGGAGCTGGGATGTGATGTAAGTATTAAACTACACTACATGGTGGGGCCAGTAGTTGGGGGGATTATAGTTTTGGGGGTGGACATGCCCTTTAACATTATTTATTCTTTTGGTCTTGCCCAAATTGATGCTTCTTGATCTCCATGATCTCATTTGCAATGATTCTGTTATATTCTGTTAGAACTTTACGATTTGTACTAATGTGCACTTTGTTTTCAAACCTGCTCTTAGCAATGTTGTAGAGAAGTGTGTGACTCACTCTTCTCGTGCTGAGCGAGCACTGCTTATTGATGAGGTCTGCTGCCAGAATGATGGTCCTCACAGTGCCTTATACACCATGATGAAGGACCAGTATGCCAACTATGTGGTACAAAAGATGATCGACATGGCCGAACCAGCTCAACGCAAGATTATCATGCACAAGGTAAGCTTAGCATATTGTTTCTCATTAGCTCTAGACCAGCAATTATCTGTTTTCCAAACCTCATTTCCAATTGGGCATTTTTGTTTGGAAAAATAACGTATATTTGGTCAGTGGTCTAGTGAGCCAGTATATAAGGGCTACGTTGACCTGTGTTCAAGCCCAACGATTGGTTACTGCATCTGCTATGTGTAAAATTGTTTCTTCATTTCAATGTATTAAAGTGACGTAAGCAATTTTCTGCACCATGAATAAAATTGGCAAGACGGTTTCAAGCCAAAATGTGCAAGCTATTTAATACATAGAAAATTAATACTAATTATGGAATATTTCTAACGCGTTAGAAACATGTTGGTTTTAATATACAATTCACAATATGGTTTGTTTAATCTATGATCCATGAATTAAGAAAGCAGGATAATTGCAATTTTAACAGGTTTTTTTTCCATATATTTGTTTATCTTTTAATTCAGGCCATTTCTTCTTCATCTTTCATTCTGTGAATAAATAAATGTAACATTTTTAAGGTGAACTTGGCACCCAACTATTTAAATAGGAGATAAAAATTGTTTTGTCTTGTTGTTTTAAGATTCGACCACACATTACAACTCTCCGCAAGTACACCTATGGCAAGCACATTCTAGCAAAGCTCGAGAAGTATTACATGAAGAACAGCACTGATCTTGGTTCTCTTGTTGGACCATCTAATGGGATGCTCTAGATACAAAAGGAATCGCCAGTATATGAGAAGAGAACACTGCAGATGATAATATTCAACATTGCAATTAATTTCTGTTAATTTGAGCGCTAAAAAGTCCATTTATTCTCGACCCGCAAAGTTATGTCCTTGGTTTAGAGTTGTTCCAATCACCCCAACCCCATTCTAGCAGCTCCAGAGAAAGACCTACCCAATTGGCCAGCCAGTTTAACCCACGAAAGCCTGTAAATGATGTAATTGTATCAAGCTGTCACATATTTTGTAAATTTTTACCTTGTAAAGTTGCTGTAAAAAGTGGTAGTTTTTAAAGGGAACGTACAGTATTTTAATAGACTGGTTAGCCAGTTGGGTTAGTCTTTCATAGCAGGATCAACTTGTAAATATATGTATTTTTTTATTTTTTGTGTGGTTTTCCTAATTTACCCTTGATGTCTTTCCAGATTCTAAAACAACTGAAATGTTTGGTTTTCTGCAGTTGTTGAATAGGAATGAATTTTAAAAAATGAGTGAGATCTAACGGACTTAAAATAAGATAATGAGGTCCTTTTAGGAGAATTATACTCATTCAGTAATTGACAGTTTTTAAGCTCCTCCCGCTCGGTCATTAACATATGTTTCTCAAATGTCAGAGAGAATGCAATCTATCATCAGTAAAAACGATCGTGGGAGGAGCTAGAAAAAAATTCTGTTACTGCATATGATTATTATTCTCCTTTAATATCTTTCTCGTTAATCAGGAAGTCTCTTTTAAAGGGAAAGTATCTACATTTTGAATTTTCTGTTTAATAACCAGGAGCGAACTGGAAAAACAAACTTTGCCGTTTTGAGTTCATGCATATGAATAAAAGCTAATATTTTCCTTTGACACATGCTGTTGTGGAAAGGCAATGTCATAGCTCATATGCAAATTGTGCACTTCGTAAACAAGCCCTGGTAAAATTCGCTGTTCCATCCCATTGTGCGTAGGGTTATTTTTTTTTTATTTAAAGTTTTCCATCATAGAATAGATACAGTAGCCTTTAAAAACTTCCCCGCAGAAAAGTGCAGTTAAAGGATCTGTTTAACTAACAAAATTACTTCCTGTTGTTGTTTAGTACACTGAATATCTTGAAGTCCACTGTTTGTTAAAATAAATAGAAGCTGAGGTCACAAGGCAATGCTGCTACAAACTGACATTTACACTGGCGTTTTACGGTTTTCCATTGCTCAGTTCAGCACATAGTGGGACACTGAGGAGAAGATAATCCCTCAGAGATTCTAGTTCTTTATTCTGTTTTCCTAACCTCCCGTTTGTAGAAATCTACTTTGTATTTTTTTCCCCCCCTTGCTATCTTATAATTAGCCAAATATAGCTTTAGGATAGTGTTTAAGAGGCAACTGATAGCTTGATGTATAAGCATGGATTATATCCTAGTAGATTGTTTGTACTTTTTTTTTTTTTCCTCAATATAAATAATATGCTTTGTATTCTTGTATACGTGTAACTAAAGAATAGGTGTAAGTTTACAGGTTTCACTGTTTATTCCAGCCCTTTGCTCATTTTGTAGCGCCCCCCACTGTCGGTTGTATAGATGTACATTTGTAAACCTGATGTTGTAAATGAAACTTCTTTTACCTCTTGTATAAGGGAGGGCATACTTTGCATTTTAGTGTACATTTAGGGCTCTCTATGGCCCTTGGCAAATAGTGTTGTATAATGTAAATTCCTTTCTCTGGATCAAGATTTTTTAAATGCAGTCTTTATGTAGCCTGTCTATATATATAAATATATATATATACATAAACACATACACCAACTTTCTATTTATCTACTGCTGGAAATCTTGTTTCTACCACAGCTGTCTAAATTGTTAATATTACGAGAAACTGACGCAGTACTTTTTTTGTTTTTTTTTTTGCATACAAACTTGTTTGGTTAGCCAATATATATATTATGTGGAAAGTTGAAAGGCCATTGTTTTCTTTGTATAGGAAAGTACTGTTTTTGTAATTAGCTTGCTCCAAACCAAGAGGTGATTAATGTTAAATAATTACCTGAACATAAAGCATTGTAACCATAGCCTACAGATGATGTACATTTACAAGCGGCCTTATGTACATTTCCCAGTGATCTTTTTAAAGGCAGAATTGTGACCACGTGTATAATTAAAATACTTTTTAATCCTTTCATTTGCAGACGTGTTGTGGTTTAATGTTTGTGTGTTCACTTTGTTTATTGCCATAATTATTATTTTCTAAATAATGTTCCCAGCCTGTTATTAAGCCTACTAAACCATTTCCTTTGGGGCCTGTTAGCAAATACGATTGGTTGGCTTTCGACTTTATATATTTCTTTGAACCACAGTTAGACACTTACCGCAGAGGAGCCGGCGTTACAAGAGGTGTGTGAGCACTGGACTTCCATTTATATGCTTCCTTATATAGTAAGGAGTTTTACCACACTGGATTTCAGTGAGATCTCAGTGTCAATGTCTGAAGCTACCCATACACGAGCAGATGTTTTTCCGATTGACTGCAATGATCGGAAATTTGATCTTGCGCTACCAATCTTTTTTGCAGATTTCAAGGAAAGGCTGCGGCCACACTACAACTCGCAGTAACACGCGTGAAATGCTCAAACGCATTTGCGCCTCCTTTTTTCTGATATTCAGTTATTGGAGTGCATGGGATTCACAAAACACGGTGATTGCTTATGCCCCGAAAACAGATTGCAGCGCAGTGTGGGAACCCACATTGTGTTAGACAGGCATGTGTTTCTCGCATAATAACAGTTCACAAAACATGTTCCGAAGCGTGTGATAAACTGTGCCCTAGCCCTGTGCCCTAGCCCTTGGGGGGCTTAAGTTGCTTTATTTGGGATATTAACAAAAATGTGGAGCTTCTTCTTTGAAGAATTTGTTTCATTTACTTTCAGATAGGTGCACTAATGAGAAATGCACTGCACAGAGCTGAGCTAAGATCAGGTTCACTTCATGTAGTTAAAGAACCGCGTGTAGACTTTGTGTGGTTGTGTTTTAGGTACAACTGTTTTGCCAGGTCATGGGGTATAATAGGGAATACACAAGCAAGATATGCAAGGGATTACACACATTTTTATCATGGCCCTCAGAGCAGTGAACAGTGCAAGCAGTGTGGCCCTCCCATGGTCTCAACAGTGTTTCCACACTGGTGACACAAAGGGAAAAGCATTTCATTTTGTTTGCTGCAGCCACCATTGCAGTTCAGATCCTGCAAAGATTTATATTGCGATATTCTAAAACATTGAGTAATGGGGTTTTCATTTAAATTTCTCACCTGAGAATAGGTCTCTGCCAACAGTCTCAATTCTCACCAACTCCGTGCTACCCATCCAATAATCTACACTAATCACCTGACAATTGTGTCAATAGGTGATTAGTGCAGTGTGGGTGTGTTTATTTTGTATAGCCAGGTACACACTGAGTCTGACTGGATCAGCCTATTATTGGACTCGTATGTGTAAAAATGCCATATAAACATGGTATATAGATTGCATCTCTCAACTGAATACTCGCATGCTGCATCGTGATGGGCCGGGTGGACAACCCCCACCCGTTATTTTTCATTATGTATGTTTATATAGCGCCACTAGGGGACGCAGCGCTGTGCAATGTAGAGTACAAAAAGTCATACAAGGGACAGTAAATAAACATAAATATATAAATAAGTATGAGCATCACTAAATATACAAGTGCTTAAAACATGTAACATGAGGAAAGAGGTCCCTGCCCCTTAGAACTTACAAACTACTTAGGTGGGTAACATACAGATACATAGGAAAGGGTGGAAGCGCTTAAGTGATAACTGGTGCAGTGTCAACAGTCCTGTGCTGTGCTTGGAGAGATTTAAACTTGTTTAGGGCACGGCCACACTGCAACGCAATTGCACACTGAATCGCATGCGATTTTGTTGCTTTTGCACATGCGGTTTTTTAAGTATTGCAAAACATGCGATTGCGATTTAAAATGCGGAACGCAAAGCGCAATCGCATCACGCCCGAAAACTCACGTTTTCGGGGCGTTGTCGCCATTCCAATGATTTTAAAAAAACGCAAATGCAGAAAAATTGCAGCAGTGTTGCCTAGCCCTTATTGAGGTTTCTTGACGTAGAGAGAGGGGAATAGAATTCCAGAGGACGGTAGTCAAAAGAGAAAAAGGTTTGAGGAGAGAGGAGGCAGTGTGGGTGGAGGTGGGGGGGGTCTATATAAATGATGGTTCTGTGATGAGCAGAGGGTACGGGCAGGGACTTATGGGGGCACGAGAAGAAATATAAGATGGAGCAGGAGAGCGAAGGGATTTAAATGTTAAGAGAAGGATTTTTAAGATGCGTTGTTTAATGGGGAGCAAGGTATATGTGCGGCAGAGAGATTTAATATCTCGATTGTTAGAGAGCGAGACAATGCATGCGGCAGAGTTAAGTATGGACTGAAGAGGAGAAAGATGGGAAAGTGGAAGACCAGAAAGCAGAAGGTTACAATAATCCAGATGTGATAGGATGAGAGCATGGATAAGCATAGCAGTAGTTGGAAGAGAAAGGAATCTATGGATCTTCGCAATGTTTCGAAGAAAAAAAGACAGGTTTTAGCAACATAGTTAATGTGATTGGAAAAGGAGAGAGAGGAGTCAATAATAACCCCTAAGCAACGTGCCGACTGAACAGGGTATATGGGGGTGTTCTCCACAGAAATGAAAAACGGTGGGATAGGGCCAGGTTTAGGTGGGGAAATGATTAGTTTGGTTTTAATCAGGTTTAGTTTGAGGCATCGGTGCACGATCCATGAGGAGACAGCACAGAAACAGTCGAAGATGCGTGATTGGGTGACAGGAATAAGCGCGGGGTGGAAAAATATATTTGCGTATTATCGGCATACAGATGGTAGTTAAAGGGGAACTGTGGTCTCCAAACAAGTTAAGTTTAAATGAAAGGACAGTTTCCTACCTTAAAAAACGAGCCATCTACCACCTCTCTATGTGCTCCACAGCCCAAAATATACAGAAATGACTGACCAGAAAGTTAATGGGTCGGAGGATGACTTGTGACATTCCTGAGGCTTCTCCTGCACAGTGCCGCTGGCGAGCACAGCCTCAGATTCCCTCAGTGTGTGAGGGAGACAGGAAGTCCCTCCTCCTCTCGGCTGTGTGAAGTCCTGACAGAGAAGGTAAGGGAATGTACAGCACTTTTCTTTAACTGTGTGAAAACTGCCTTAATTAGGCAGATTCCACAGTGTTTTCTGTGTGTTTTCTGAGTAACCCATGTGTGGGTGGGGCTTAGACACCCATGAGTGGGCGGGGCATCATGGGGCTGTAAGATAATGGGCCATGGGGGGCCTGCAACTGGAGGGACCATAGGGTCTATGAGTGAGAGGGACCAGGGGGGCTGCAAAGGGGAGGAGGAGACACAGGACAGATTGGCTGACAGTTTCAGAGCAGGAAGTGCAGGGAACCTGGTGATGCTGCTGCCATATCAAGCACAATGTAAATCTCATCAAAACTATGCAAAATAAACAATGGAAATAAATTGCAAAAATTCTCAGGGGAACAATTCCTATCAATTTACCTCAATTTAACTAAAGTCATTGTTGGACCACAGTTTCCCTTTAAAACCAAATGAGCTGATGACTTCTCCAAGGTAAATTGTATAGAGGGAGAACAGCAGGTGTCCAAGAACAGAACCCTGCAGAACCCCAATATTAATAGGAATCGGAGAGGATGTTTTATTATCATATGACACAGAGTAGGTTCTGTTCGAGAGGAAGGATCGTAGCCAGGATGCCGCTACATTCTGGATGTCCAAGGAGTGAAGAATTTGCATTAGAAGGGAATGATCAACTGTGTCGAATGCAGAGGAGAGGTCGAGAAGGATGAGAATAGAAAAGTGGGCTTTGGCAGTCACGGTTTGTGATCTGAAAATTGCAGTAGCTAGACCCCCACACTATCTGCGTTCCAATCTGTTGACAATGTATGACACATTGACCATGCGTTTTGTTTGCATTCCTTTTATACCTTGCAAATCATCTTTGGCCTATATTTTTTATGCTTTTGCATTGGTTGTTGAGACTCGTAGGTAAAGTAAGATACATTCATGTTTTCGGACACCTGATATGGTCTTACTTGGGGGAAAGGTATCTCTGTTTTTCCAATAGGGTTTACTGAGGTAGGGCTTAGGGCTGGTACACACAGTTCGTTATTCTGGACCAGTCAGGCCAATATTTTGGTCGAATGGGTCATAAATTCCAAGGTGACCTAGAGCTCCTGATTCATATTTAGGAAAAATTGGTCAGTGGGATTGATCTGATGGTAATTCCCGGTCAATGCTATGGTCTTCAATAGAGCACAAAAATGGGGAAAAAATGAATTCCCATCCAGCAAAATATCAGTTTATTATTTGTTGGTAGAAGTATCAGGTCGTAGTTGATCCACCTTATACTACTAATAAAAATTGGGAAACCCATATCCATAGAACTGCAGCAAAGTATATAGAGAGGTTTGACATATAGTAATGGTTGATAAGCTAGTGCCATCGTCTCCCAGTACAGCCACAAAAACAGTCCTGGGAGTGAATTGAAAGAGCAAACAGCTAACCACATCACCATTATTTGCTATTGCTGACTGATAAGTCTCACAACAAACCGTTGCGAGTTATTCTGCTCTGTTGGGAGATAAGAGTTTCCTTTCCCTATGTGTGCTGCCTATGCCAACCTTACAATGGTCACTGTGTTGTTGGATGATAAGTAATTTGTGGTGAGCAGGGCTCGGTCTCCTAAAGGTTTTGTGACTTGTGTCTAGTAAATACTCTTAATATGCTAGAAGACACTGATGATTGTTTTGAAAGAACCCAAATCAGCAAATTAAAATGCTGTAACATACACAACTGATAACACTGACCATACGCTCCAAACTTACCTTCCAATGTTCCGTCAACCACCTACCTTGATCATTTTGCAATTGATATTTTAATGGCAAAAAATGATCCATCTGGGAAGCAGATCAGAAAACAAAGACAAGAATATACCGCACTCAAAAAGGTTTTAAATGTATATATATATAAAAGACCCTTTATTTGGGGGACCATAAAGGTCAAAAAATGGAGGGTACAAAGATACAAGACATACAAAGAATAAATCTTTAAAAAAAAGGAATAGAGTATCCAACTCAGTATAATGATAAGTTGAAACAATGCATAAGGAAATCAAAACACGTCCCATCAACCACAATTCTGTAGTCAAGAACAGTCTAGATACAGTACAGACTATTCTGTCTAGAAGGTGCTGCCAATATCGGAACAGCAGGGGGGCGGTTTCCATGTTATAGGGAGAACTTGGCATGTGAGAGGACACCCACTAGCCAAGCGAAGAGCTACACGCCGACGCGTTTCGTCCGAGACACGGGACTTCTAAAACAGCTGTTGTTAGAGCGAAACACATGACGATTTTAAATAGCAGTGCGCACACGAAAACACGTCATGGAACGTCAATGACAAGTGACGGTCATAAACGTAAGACGTGATGAGCGTCGTAACGTCAAATACGTGGATAGAGTAAAAAACCGCGATAACCAGTATGCGTGTAGGGAAAATGCAAAGAGCATGGGCAGTGGTCATCAATATGTCAAGCCGCTAGGAGAACCATAATTAGAGCCATATATAAAGAAATAACAAAACAAACAAACTTACACATGTTTGGACAATGTGTATAATACAATATAAATATGATCACATATAGATAGATATACATGAACCAATGCATATATAGAAAATGTTCAATCAAGATCAGTGGTGTCCATAATAGTACAAGTACAAATAATCAATATTTATTCATAAGGGATCATAGATGTGCGAATCCATACGGTAGACAAAGTACAAGAGTAGCAGGTAAGTATCAGACATATCCAAATCCTGGGAGTGGTACGATCCATACGGTAGGCAAAATACAAGAGTAGCAGGTAAATATCAGACATATCCAAATCCTGGGAGTACGTTCAGCGGGTATCCAACATATAGAAGCAAAATGTGGATGGTTGCAGATTGCAGAGATGATACTGGGTAGTTAGATAAATAAGTAAATACAAAGCAATCCATGGTGTCAATCCATATGACGATCCAAAAATATGGTATGTCAATCGTTACATCCAATGAGGCATAGAAGATAAGCCTATGGATAGACACTTTGATCCATGAGTCAAAAATAATAGGTTGGCTCTGTAAATGAGATGTACGTAGTGGGTAAATTGGCGATCAAAAACTTGGGCGATAGGAAATATAGGAACGGAGATGGGGCCCCACTCATAGATCCATTAGTCCACATATTCCAGTGGTTGTATACTTCAGAAGGATCTTCAAAAGATGTGCATTATTTGGATTAGACATCTTCGGAAATATAAAATAAGATATGAGACAAGAGCATAACTAGTTCGAAAAGCTGTCAAAGAGTCAAAAGAAATGAGTGAAGTCAAGAATTTCATTAAGTCCTCCTGGTTGGATAGTCTTAAGGCAATCATCCAACGACTTTCTCTGCAAATAGTCTTTTGTTACAGATCACACCACGAAGGGGTCAAGTTGACTTTACTCAAGGCCAAAACAATAGATCTCTATAGGACCCCCCATGGTGTCAGATAGAAGGTGGGCCAGCAACGACGTCAAAGTTTTCCTTCAAGTCTGTTGGTCAGCAAGGGATGTCAACAGGTTGGTTTAGCAAGTTCTCTGTTTAATCCTTTGTTGTTTGCTATGTATAAAAGTGAACAGGGCCAACGCTAAGGCATATCCGTACCTTGACCGCAACAGACTTGAAGGGAAACTTTGACGTCTGTTGCTGCCACTTTCGACGACAATGGGGGGTCCTATAGAGATCTTCAGTGTTTTGGCCTTGAGAAAGTCAACTTGACACTTCGTGGTGGTGATCTGAACAAAAGACTACTTTGCAGAGAAAAGTCGTTGGATATAGCCTTAAGGAATATCATCCAGGAGGGGACTTACTGAAATGCTTGACTTCACTCTTTCTTGTGACTCTTTGACAGCTTTTCGAACTAGTTTATGCTCTTGTTCATATGCTTATTTATATTTCAGAAGATGTCTAATCCAAATATATGCACATCATTTTGGAGATCCTTCTGCAGTAGACAAAACTGGAATATGTGGACTAATGGATCTATGGAGTGGGGCCCATCTCCGTTCCTATATGTTCCTATTCGCCCAAGTTTTTGATCGCCAATTTACCCACATACGTACATCTCATTTACAGCCAGCCTATTATTTTTGACTCATGGAATCAAAGTGTCTATCCATAGGCTTATCTTCTATGCCTCCTTGGATTGTAACGATTGATGTAACGATTGACATACCATATTTGGATCGTCATAGGATTGACACCATGGATTTTGTATTACTTATTATCTAACTACCCAGGATTCATCTTGACAATCTGCAAACCATCACATTTTGTTCTATATGTTGGATACCCGCTGAACGTATCCAGGATTTGGATATGTTGATATTTACGCTACTCTTGATTTTGCCTACAGTATGGATTCGGACCACTCCCAGGGATTTGGATATGTCTGATGATACTACCTGTACTCTTTGTACTTTGTTACCGTATGATTCGCACATCTATAATGATCCTTATGAATAATATTGATTATTTGTACTTGTTATATTGGACACCACTGATCTTTGATTGAACATTTTATAATATATGCATGGTTCATGTTATATCTATCTATATGTGATCATATATATTGTATTATACACATTGTCCAAACATTGTAAGTTGGTGTTTTTGTTGATTTCTTTATGATATGCTCTAATTGGTTTACTAGCCTTGACATAATAGATGACCACTGACCCATGCTCTTTGCATTTCCCTAGCAAGCATATGGTTATCGCGGTTTTTACATCTATATCCCGTATTTGACGTTACTAGTCACTCACGTCATTCGTTTATGAGTCATTGCGTCATACGTTCATGAGTGTTTTCGGTGCGCACTGGGCCTATTTAATCGGCATGTGTCTTCGGCTCTAACAACGCTGTTGAGAAAGTGCCGTGTCTCGGACGAAAACGGTCGGCGTGTATCTCTTCGCTTGGCTAGTGGGTGTCCTCTCAAATGCCAGTTCCCTCTATACATGGACCCCCCGACGTGTCCGATATTGGCAGCACTTCTAGACAGATAAGTGCTTACTGTATCTAGACTGTTCTTGACTACAGAATATTGTGGGGTGAGGGACGGTGTTTGATTCTTAGCATTGTTCACTTTATCATTATACTGAGTTGGATACCTTATGTACTGTTTTTAGATTTTAATTCTTTGTATGTCTTGTATCTTTGTACCCCCATTTTTTTGACCTTTATGGTCCCCCAAAAAAGGGTCTTTATATATATACATTTAAAAACCTTTTGAGTGCGGATATTCTTGTCTTTGTTTTGTCATATCTTTAGTGTGATATATACCCGCACCTGGGCTATTGTATCCTATATGTTTTGATTGATTCTGAGATCCTGTGCCTCATCCAAATTGTTCATGTATACCATCTGGGAAGCAGCACAAGGTTGTGTGGGCAGGTAAATCAGCTGCTCCACTCAATGTTACTATGAATTTGAATTTCTTATCGGATCACATGGTGAATCAATGTAACATTGATGTACTGTACGGCCATCTTAACTCATTTGTTGTTTGATATCTCCATAGCTGCTATTGAAGTGTGAGTCGTTCCATGCTTTATTTTCTTTGAACGACCACAATTTGGCCCATGCACAAGGCAGACATGTCTTTGCGGCTTGAATGAAAGGATTGTAAAGTGACATTTTTAGTACTGTAATTGCCATCCAAGGAGAAAAATTCAATCCGTTTTATAACATGGGAGCAAAATATTTTGTTTGAAGTTCCACTGTAATGTTAATGGGCCATTGACTGGATCCAGCAACACAACGAAGACTAGGAAGTTATATTCATATCATAGGACATCACTGCCGTGATCCTGTATCTTACATAACAATTGTCATCTTCTGTAAAAGAAAAAAACACAGTGTTTCGTTTGTTTATTTTTTGTTATGATCTCTGTGTATACTGTATATATGTGTATAAATGTGTATATATGTGTATATATGTGTATATATGTGTATATATGTGTATATACTGTATAATGACTAATTAATTTGGCTTGAAAAAGCCAAATTACTGTTCTTTCTTCTTTTTCTTCTTCCGTTTTATTCTTCCCCTTTTTTGGACCGTATCTCTTCCCACAGTTTTGGATAGAGGCTAGAGGCTTATGAATTGTACAGATGTGCGGGGATATAGGAGAAGTGTGCTTTCTTCGATAAGGAATCCGCGGAAGCATACAGCATATCATCGAATTTCCGGACCTTTTTTCCATAGACATATAATGGTAAACAATCCTCAAATGTGGATATTTTCAAACAGTTTTTTTCATGGTCATAAATGCAAATGGTGATACCCCCCCCACACATAGAACCCAGGTACACCCACCTAGACCTACCTTTCCATTCCATGGAAGCCATATTTAAAGGGTAACTAAAGTCAAAAAAATCATTTAGATTTATCCTCAATAAAAGATGGTTTTATGGTTATAAACACAAAAAAAGACATACCCCTCAACAGACCCCAGTAACACACACCTACTGTTCTAACTATCCATTCGGTGGCAGCCAACTTAAAGGGTAACTAAAGTCAAAAAATAATTTGATTAATAAATAAAAAAAGGTTTGTTTTTAACCCCCTGTGGCACAGCTACATACACCACTGACCTACCCTACATTACTGTGGCAGCCAATGCCAAAGGTAACTTAAAAATAAAAATTTGACCAATCATCAAAAAAGTTTGTTTTTTTTAACCCCCAACAGACACAGGTACACAACCTACTGATTCTATTATCCATTACTGTGACAGCCCTAATTAAGGGTAACTAAAGTCAAAAAACTATTTGGACCAATCATGAAAAGATACAGAGAGATTCATAAAAGTTCTTATATGTGAAAATGGTCCGATAATTTTGCCCCAACCCATCAGATGTAGGCTTCTGATTGGGATCAAATTAGCACCACTTTGGGCGGGTACACACAAAAGTTTTTTTTGTCCCAAACAAGCATTCACTACAAAACTTCATCCCATTATTGAGTTTTAAAATCTGCAGCAAACACACATATTCCCTTCCAAAATGCAGCCCTTCAAGCCAAATTCAAAGTTTATACTTAAACTTTCCCTTTCTAGTTGTTCCTGTTTTTTCATAATGTGAAATTTGTAGCAAAAGAAATGAAAACCACATCCAATCATTGTTACCGGCTAGCCAGCTGTTCAACGTTCTTGGCACTATATTTCAATTTAGCAAAAATTGGGAGAATACAGAGAAAGAAAAATAATAAAGTTGACCACGCCTATTAACAACGTAAACGCGCATTCGAAAGGCGAACGGACAGAATGAGTTGTTTTAACACTACCAAAAAGCAGAGCATAAAGCACACACCCTGAATGCTAACAATTAGCCTCGCATTGGAAATGCAAAATGAGCCTACATTGTAACAGCTAAAAAGCCCCAAGAAAAAAGGGGGTGCGGGTGCAAAATAGCCGACCTCATTTAAAGTCCAAGCTAAAAATGTTAAGAAAAAGGTGAATTAAATGTATACCAAACATGGTAAAAAGATGCCTTTTCGTTACCTTCAAGTTGGCGAATAATATTCTGCTCCATTTAAGGCGAAAACACACTTTTCGCTTTTTATAAATCGCGTTATGCCTTTTCGCTCCCTTTTCGCTCAAATTACCGTTGCGATGTATAGCCAAGTATGGCGAAAAGGGTTTTAGCGATAGGTCACGGAAAAGTTTTCGCCACTCGTTAACGCCACCTTTTAAAATTGCGTTAACTAGCCTTTTGGCAGAAAACCATGCGGTGAGCGAAAGAGAAAACTTTTCGCGACATTTCGCCCTTTTATAAATATGCCCCTGGGTGTCCTGCACAACTTACATATGGCGGAAGAACAAGGTTTTAGCGATAGGTCACGAAAGTTTTCGCCACTCGTTAAAAAAAAAAACAAACAAATACAAAAAAAACAAAAAACAAAACCCAAACGGGGCCCCCCCCCAACTTTAAAATTGCGTTAAACTAGGCCTTTGGCAGGAAAACCATGCGGTGAGCGAAGAGAAAACTTTTCGCGACCCAGAGCACACTCATAGATTGGAATGTCACGGCACTTCCTAAGCCCAAATCATCCCAAGTGAAAATGTTCTTGTTTTATCTTGGTCATTTCTAAGTCTTGATAATGTTTTAATTTATGATTGTTTCCCCTTTAAGGTGTATTTCTTTTCAACATCCTTATGGCTGCCGATTATACAGCGCACTCTGAACTTGTACACCAGAGCACCCATGCCCATTCTGGAGGAATTAATCAAAGTACAGAGCAGTTGTGCATGTACTGCTTCCGTAGTTAATAGTACAGATATGATGATTTCCTGAATACTTCATTCTTGTTTCTTGTTGCAGGATCGTATGGGACTACTTTTCCAGCAGGTTACTGGAGCAACGGCCGCACTGAAGACAAGAAGCACAATATTGTCTGAAATAAGAGGGAAGTACTGGCTTGAGCGCAACCTAAATTTGCTAGGTAGTGTCCATTGTGAGATCTGTGATGCTAAAAGTAATGTAAATATCGCCTTCCAACACAAAAGTATAGGCTTAACGTGCAGGAGTTGCAAGGTTGAAGCAGCATCTACCAGTTTGCCAAAAAAGTTAGAACAGGGGCCAAAAAAGGTGGTCACTTGCACAGTAGTCTTAGCATATGCACGTTCCAAGTTTTAGATACGCTGCGTTTTATAACACATTTTCTGAAATGCATCGGGTGCATGTATAAATACAACGCAAGAAAACACAATTCACGTATTGCATTTTGAAGTACGAGTGCATATAACTTTACCATTCAAAAGTGCCAATTACATTTTTAAATGGTCTTGGTCCCCATACAGTGCTTTTTTCATACCTTTCAACAGCCCAGGATGATGTCACTAGCTTCTCTGGTAAGAAATCGTGTTCCTTTCAATATTTAATGTAAAATTTTTAGATCATTAGATATGCCAAGTTCTATTATAATGTACTATTGGGCCAATACAATATCTCTGTAACTTTCTCTACCTTATGGACACTACTTCAGGGAAGTGTTTTGTTTTTCTTAAGGGGGGGGCTGTGGCTAGCTTTAAAAGACAATTAAGAAATGGGGGGAGGTTTTATGATGCCCAGCTGATGATGCTCTGTCAGTTGTGTAGTGACTTGGCAAAGACTGGGTTTAAATCTTGGTATTATTTCCTTGCAAAGGACCAATATATACATTTCCCCCCTGAAACAGTCTATTGTTTATAATTATGATAGTAAAGCTGGAACCAGATCTTTTTTTTCCAGACAATGTGGGGCCCGACCATGTATCTGGAATTCTCTAAACAGCTAAGTCTGTTAATTAACAAGCCGGGTCATTTTTAATGCACGCATATATGTAAAATAAATTATTTTGGGTATGGGAATATGTGAACAGAAACCAATATTATATTTAGAATGGAAGGTAGGCCATTAAAATGATACCACATGGAGACCTTATTCCCTTTCAAGGCGAGTTATTAATATCTTGGGAAATATGATTACACACAGGTCAGGTTTGGTATTGAGGAATTGATAATTTATACCTGAGATTAATATGTGGTCAATATCCCGATAACAATTTACATATCTACATTTATAGTGAATCTGCCTACTGAGGGGGAATGAAAGCTTTTCTATCATAAATCTGGACATTCCTAGACAACTCCACCGCATGCATAGCCATGATGGGGTGGTTCATCAGGGGGTTTAAAAATCCTTTAGCCCCTACAACTGGGTTCATACTGAGGGGACATGCTAAAACCGTGGTATGGACCCAAGTTTCTTCCCGCCTGGGATACAGGACTTCTTCTAGTGATTAGGTCCTGTGAATATTTTTATCCTTTTTTATTTTCTTCTATACCTGTTGTCCCTATTGTATGTCATTTTATTTATCACACCCTTTTTTTTTTTTTGTCTTATATGCACTGTCCACCTTTGGAATAGTAAATCTAAAATTGAATAAGTTTTTTGTCCTTGATACGCTAAAGAACTCAGCCTCTGATAAGTTTATATGTTGGTTGACTAGAGGGTTTGGCAGTGTAATGCTAATTAATAACTCTGTGCTGCTTGTGAATGACTGATGCTACTTAAAAACCATTAGTTGCTGAGTGAATGGTGTTGTTTGACCATTTAGCTGCCATGACAAGGTGGGCATAGTCAGTGAGATTCAAAGGTGTTTTTGGAGCGTCTTTAAGGTCCATAACTTAAAGTGGTGGCAGTGAGACCGATTGAATTAGTCAGATCACGTTCCCAGCGAACTTTGGCGTTCGTGACACTCCAACCCTTAAACTTTGAGAACAGACCCCAAAATTCTGGTGATGGTCACGAGACGATCACAGTAACTGCATAACAACACCCTTTCTACTGCTGTAACTTTAGATAGACGAAGCTAGAAATATGATCCGGTAGTTATTTTTGAAAGATAGGAGTGGTTTCAATGTCCACTTATATGGAGACCACATTCACCTCTAAAGGAAATGTTTATCCATAAAGCTTTCAAGCAATTTATATATACCACAGAGACTTCGGTACAATGGCAATTAAGCACTTTTGTCTTTTTAATGACTGCAATTCTGAACAAATGGCAATGTCCAGATCCCTAACCCCAGTCACATTGATCTTGCGCATAAGAAGGGGCTGTATCTTTGGAAGGTTAGGATGAGTATTTCTTCCTCCTGTTCTTCAGTAGAACCTGCAGTTTTCTTTTCTTTCTTTATTATTTACACTAAAATGTTTGGTCTAGGAAGAGAAATAGAATTTGAAATTGCAGGTTTACATTGCATTATTTTTTGTATGAGTTTTAAGGGTATGTCCACCCTTAAACTATTTTTTGATATATTATTCCCCTGGTCTCCCAGGCCCCAACCGCTTTCATTTTTTATTTAGAAGTGCCCCAAACTTTTATTACTTACACCTTCCCCTCTTTCCTCTCCGCGCGCTGCCGCCCTCTGCTAGCGGAGAAAATGAAAGCAAGGGGCGGGACCGCATTCGCGTCTCTGTGATTGGCTGCGCGGGCAGCCAATCACGGACGTGGCTTCCGGTCTGTCATACAGCGAGGAAAGAGGGGGAGGTAAGTAAAAGTTTGGGGCAACCCTTCTAAACATAAAAATGAAGCGGTTGGGGCTGGGATAACCACGGGGGAATACTATATCAAGGGGATTTATGCTAGGGGGAGGAATCCGGAGGGGGGAGAAGTGCTGGCAGTACACTGCCAAACTTCCTCCAGAGGCCAGGTGGAGGCAGAGTCCTATATGGACTCTGCTATCTCCTGGTGGTCATTTTTGGGACTTTTGGGGGGGGACTACAGGAGAACCATATGGAGCTGGTATGTGATGTAATGTTTAAACTACACTCATTGTGGGGCCGTAGTGTGGGGGATTATAGTTTTGAGGTGTGGACAGGCCCTTTAACCTTATTTATATTGTCTTTTGGTCTTGCCTAAAAAAAAAAAAAAACAATTGATGCTTCTTGAGCTCCATGATCTCATTTGCAATGATTCTGTTTATTTCTGTTAGAACTTTACGATTTGTACTAATGTGCACTTTGTTTCAACCTGCTCTTTAGTCAAGTTGTAGAGAATGTGTGACTCACTCGTCTCGTGCTGACGAGCAACTGCTTATTGAGGAGGTCTGCTGCCAGAATGCTGGTCCTCACAGTGCCTTATACCCATGATGAAAGGACCAGTATGGCCACTATGTTGGTACAAAAGATGATCGACATGGCCAACCAGCTCAAACGCAAGATTCACTGCACAAGGTAATCTTAGCATATTGTTTCTCATTAGCTCTAGACAGCAATGATCTGTTTTTCCAACCTCATTTCCAATTGGGCATTTTGTTTGGAAAAATACGTATATTTTGGTCAGTGTTCTATGAGCCAGTAATATAAGGCTACGTTGACCTGTGTTTTCAAGCCCAGACGATTGGTTACTGCATCTGCTATGTGTAAAATTGTTTCTTCCTTTCAATGTCTAAAGTGACGTCCAATTTTCTGCCCCATGAATAAAAGTGGCAAGACCGGTTTCACATCAAGCCATAATGTGCAAGCTATTTACATACATAGAAAAATTAATACTAATTTGTGAATATTTTCTAAACGCGTTAGAAACATGTTTGGTTTTAATATACACTGCACCATATTGTTTGTTTATATCTATGATCCATGAATTACGAAAGCGGCATAATTGCATTGTAACAGGTTTTTTTTTCCATATATTTGTTTATCTTTTATTCAGGCCATTTTCGTCTTCATCTTATCATTCTGTGAATAAATAAATGTAACATTTTTTAAGGTGAACTTGGCACCCAACTATTTAAATAGAACAAAATTGTTTTGTCTTGTTGTTTTAAGATTCGACCACCAATTACAACTCTCCCGCAAGTACACCTATGGCAACACATTCTAATCAAAGCTCAGAAGTATTACATGAGAACAGCACTGATCTTGTTCTCTTTGTTGGCCATCTAATAATTTGGATGCTCTAGATACAAAGGAATCCGCCAGTTATATGGAGATAGACACTGCAGATTGCAGATGATACTATTCAACATTTGCAATTAATTCTGTTAATTGAGCGAAAAGTCCATTTATATTCTCGACCCCGTCGCAAATTTATGTTCCCCTTTGGTTTAGGAGTTGTTCCAATCACCCCCACCCATTTCTAAGCAGCTCCAGAGAAAGACCTACCCAATTGGCCCGCCAGGTTTACCCACGAAAGAGCCTGTAATGAATGTAATTGTATCAAGCCTTTCACATATTCTTGTAAATTTTTACCTTTGTAAGTTGCTGTAAAAGTGGTATTTTTTTTAAAGGGAACGTACAGTATTTTAATAGAACTGGTTAGCCAGTGGTTAGTCTTTCCTAGCAGGATCACTTTGTACATCTATGTATTTTTTTATTTTTTGTGTGGTTTTCCTAATTTAACCCTTGAATTTCTTTCCAGATTTAAAACAACTGAAATGTTTTGGTTTTCTGCAGTTTTTGAATAGGAATGCATTTTAAAAAATGAGTGAGAATCTAACGGACTTAAATCCGATAATGCGGTCCCTTTTAATGAAATATACTCATTCCTTATTGACAGTTTGTTAAGCTCCTCCCGCTCGGTATTAAACTATGTTTCCTCAAATGTCAGAGAGAATGCAATCTATCATATCATCATTAAAAACGATCGTGGGAGGAAGCTAAAGAAAAAAATTCTGTTACTGCCATATGATTATATTCTCCTTTAATACTCTTTTCCTCGTTAATCAGGAAGTCTCTTTAAAGGGAAAGTATCTACATTTTGATTTCTGTTTAATAACGCAGGAGCGAACTGGAAAACAACTTGGCCGTTTTGAGTCATGCATATGAAATAAAGCTAATATTTCCTTTGACACATGCTGTTTGTGGAAAGGCAATGTCATAAGCTCATATGCCAATTGTGCACTTCGTAACAAGCCCTGGTAAAATTCGCTGTTTCCATCCCATTGTGCGTAGGGTTATTTTTTTTTTTTTATTTAAAGTTTTCCATCATAGAATAGATAACGTAAGGCCTTTAAAAACTTCCCCTCCGAAAAGTGGCATTAAAGTGATCTGTTTTAACTAACAAAATTCCTTCCTGGTTGTTTAGTACACTGACTACTTGGAGTCCACTGTTTGTTAAAATAAATAAAGCTGAGGTCACAAGGCACTGCTGCGACAACAACTTACATTTACACTGGAAGTCTACCGCTCCTACCTTGATTCTTCAGCACAGTGGGACACTGAGGAGAAGATAATCCCTCAGAGATTCTCGTTCTTCTTTATTCTGTTTTTCCTAACCTCCATTTGGTGAAATCTCCTTTGTATTTTTTTCCCCCCCTTGCTATCTTATATTAGTCCAAATATAGCTTTAGGATAGTGTTTTTAATAGGCCACTGAATAGCTTGATGTATAAGCATGGATTATATCCTAGTAGATTGTTTGTACTTTTTTTTTCTTTTCCACCAATATAAATAATATGCTTGTATTCTGTATACGTGTAACTAAAGAATAGTGTAAGTTTAACAGGTTTCCACTGTTTATTCCAGCCCTTTGCTCATTTTGGTAGCGCACCCCACTGTCGGTTGTATAGTGTACATTTGTAACCTGATTTTGTAAATGAAACTTCTTTTACCTCTTGTATAAGGGCGGGCCCAATACTTTGCATTTTAGTGTACATTTTAGGGCTCTCTATGGCCGTGTCTTGGCAAAATAGTGTTGTATATTTTAAATTCCTTTCCTCTGGATCAAGATTTTTTAAAATGTCAGTCCTTATGTTAAGCCTGTCTATATATAAAATATATATATCTACATAACACATACACACTTTCTATTTATCTACTGCTGGAAATCTTTGTTTCTACCCAGCTGTCTAAATTGTTAATATTAGAGAAACTGAACAGCAGTACTTTTTTGTTTTTTGTTTGCATACAACTTTTTGGTTAGCCAATATATATATTATGTGGGAAGTTGCAAGGCCATTGTTTTTCCTTTGTATAATGGAAGTCCTGTTTTTGTATTAGCTTGCTCCAACCAAGAGTGGATTAAGTTAATAATTACCTGAACATAGCAGTAACCAGAGCCTACAGATGAATGTACATTACAAGCGGCTTATGTAGCATTTTCCAGTGATCTTTTTAAAGGCAGAATTGTGACCACTTGTTAATTAAAATACTTTTTAAATATCCTTCATTTGCAGACGTGGGTTGTGGTTTAAATGTTTGTGTGTTCACTTTGTTTATTTGCCATAGATTATTCTTTTCTATTATTTTCTAAATAATGTTTCCCAGCCTGTTATTAAGGCCTACTAACCATTTCCCCTTTGGGCCTGTAGCAATACGATTGGTTGGCTTTCGACTTTATATATTTCCTTGAACCACAGTTAACCTTACCCCGCATATGAGCCTGCGTTCCAATAGTGTGTGAGCACTGGACTTCATTTATATGCTTCCCTATATAGTAAGGAGTTTTACCACCTGGATTTCAGTGAGATTCAGTGTCAATGTCTGAAGCTACCATAACAAAACGAGCAATGTTTTTCCGATTGACTGCAATGATTCGGAAATTTGATCTTGCGCTACCAATCTTTTTTTGCAGATTGCCAAGTAAAGATTGGGACTGGGTCTGCGGCCCACACTACAACTCGCAGTACACGCGTGAAAGCCAACGCATTTGCGCTTCCTTTTTTTCTGATATTCAAATTATTGGAGTCTGGGATTCACAAAACACGGTGATTGCTTATGTTCCCGAAAACAGATTGCAGCTCAGTGTGGGAACCCACATTGTGTTAGACAGGCCTGTGTTTCTCGGCATAGTAACAGTTCACAAAACATGTTCGAAGCGCTGTGATACACTGTGCCCTAGCCCTGTGCCCTAGCCCTTGGGGCTTAATTGCTTTTTTGGGATATTAACAAATGGGACTTCTTCTTCTTTGAAGAATTTGTTTCATTTACTTCACATAGGTGCACTAATGAAAATGCAACTGCACAGAGCTGAGCTAAGATCAGTTCACTTCATTTAGTTAAAGAACCCGCGTGTAGACTTTGTGTGGGTTGTGTTATTAGGTACGACGTTTTGCCAGGCTGGGGTATAATAGGGATACCAAGCAAGAATATGCAAGGGATTACACACATTTTATCATGTGGGCCCTCAAAGCATTGACCAAGTGCAAGCATGTGCCCTCCCATGGTCTACCAGTGGTTTCCACACTGGTTGACCAAGGGAAAAGCATTCAATTTTGTTTGCGGCAGCCACCATTGCAGTTCCGCTCCTTGCAAAGAATTTATATTGCGATATTCTAAAACAGTGAGTAATGGGGTTTTCATTTAATTTCTCACCTTAGAAGAGGTCTCTGCCCAACAGTCTCAATTCTCACCAACTCCGTGCTACCCTCCAATAATCTACACTAATCACCTTACAATTGTGCAATAGGTGATTTTGCAGTGTGGGTGTGTTTATTTTGTATAGCCAGGGTACACCTGAGTCTGACTGGATCATCCTATTTATTGGACTCTCGTATGTGTAAAAATGCCAATAAACATGTATATAATTGCTCTCTCAACTGAATACTCGCATGCTGCATCGTGATGGGCCGGGTGGACAACCCCCACCCTTTATTTTTCATTATGTATGTTTATAAGCGCACTAGTGGACGCAGCTCTTCTGCAAATGTAGAGTACAAAAAGTCATACAAGGGACAGTAAATAAACATAAAATTATAAATAAGTATGTAGCATTCACTAAATCTACAAGTTCTTAAACATGTAACATGAGGAAGAGGTCCCTGCCCCTTAAACTTACAAACTACTTAGGTGGGTAAACATAAACAATAAATAGGAACGGGTGGAAGCGCTTAAGTGATAACTGGTGCAGTTTCAACAGTCCTGTGCTGTGCTTGGAGAGAATTTAAAACTTGTTTTGGGCACGGCCACACTGCAAACGCATTGCACCTAATCGCATGCGATTTTGTGCTTTTGCACATGTCGGTTTTTTAAGTATTGCAAAAACTCATGCGATTGCGATTTAAAATTCGTGAAACCAAAGCGCATCGCATCACGCACGAAAACACGTTCCGGGGCGTTGTCGCCATTCCAATGATTTTTAAAAAACCGCAAATGCATAAAAATTGCAGCAGTGTTGCCTAGCCCTTATTGAGGTTTCCTTGAGTATAGATAGGGGAATAGAATTCCAGAGGACGGTAGTCAGAAAAAGAGAAAAAGGTTTTGAGGATAAGGAGGCAGTGTGGTGGAGGTGGGGGGGGTCATATATAAATGATGGTTTCTGTGGATGAGCAGAGGTACGTGCAGGGACTTATGGGGGTCCACGAGAAGAAATATAAGATGGAGGCAGGAGAGCGGGGATTTAAAAATGTTAATAGAAGGATTTTTTAAGATGCGTTGTTTTAATGGGGGGATCAAGGTATCTTTGCGGCAGAGAGATTTCATCTCGATTGTTATAGAGCGAGACAATGCATGCGGCAGAGTTAAGTATGGACTGAAGAGGAGAAAGATGGGACAGTGGAAGACAGAAAGCCTAAGTTACAATAATCCAGATGTGATTGGATGAGAGCATGGATAAGCATAGCAGTAGGTTGGCAGAGAAAGGAATCTATGGATCTCGATGTTTCGAAGAAAAAAACAGGTTTTATCAAATAGTTAATGTGATTGGAAAAGGAGAGAGAGGAGTCATATAACCCCTAAGCACCGTGCCGACTGGACAGGGTATAATGGGGGGTTCTCCACGAAATAAAAACGTGGGATAGGGCCAGGTTTTTAGTTGGGGAACTGATTAGTTTGGTTTCATCATGTTTAGTTTGAGGCTCGTGCAAGGTGCCCCGGGAAAAAAAAATCCATGAGGACCCGCACGAAACATCGAAGATTCGTGATTGGGTGAACAGGAATAAGCGCGGGGTGGAAAAATATATTTGCGTATTATCGGCATACAGATGGTAGTTAGAAGGGAACTGTGGTCTCCAAACAAGTTAAATTTAAATGAAAGGCCATTTTTCCTACCCTTAAAAAACGAGCCCTCTACCACTCTCTATGGGTGCTCCACAGCCCAAATATAACAGAAATGACTGACCAGAAAGTTCATGGTCGGAGATGACTTGTGACATTCCTGGGCCTTTCTCCTGCACAGCGTGCCGCTGGCGAGCACAGCCTCCTATTCCCTCATTGGTGTGAGGGAGACAGGAATCCTCCTCCTCTCGGCTTGTGTGAAGTCCTGAACAGTAAGAAGGTAAGGGACATGTACAGCACTTTTCTTTAACTGTGGTGAAAACTGCCTTAATTAGAGCAATTCCACAGTGTTTTTTCTGTGTGTTTCTGAGTAACCCAGGTGGTGGGTGGGGCTTAGACACCCATGGTGGGGGCGGGGCCTCATGGGGCTGTAAGATAATGTTGCCATGGGGGGCCTGCAACTTGGAGGGACCATAGGTCTATGAGTGAGAGGACCCAGGGGTCTGCAAAGGGGAGGAGGGACACAGGACAGATTGCGGACATTTCAGAGCAGGACGTGGCAGGGAACCTGGTGATGCTTCTGCCATATCAAAGCACAATGTAAAATCCATCAAAACTATGCAAAATAAACATGAAATAAATTGCAAAAATTCTCAGGGAACAATCCTATCATTTACCTCAATTTAGCTAAAGTCTTGTGGACACAGTTTCCCTTTAACACCAAATGATCTGATGACTTCTCCAAGGTAATTGTATAAGGGAGAACGCAGGGTGTCCAAGAACAAACCCTGCATAACCCAATATTAATAGGAATCGGAGAGGATGTTTTATTATCTATATGACACAAGTAGGTTCTGTTCGAGAGGAAGATCGTAGCCAGTATCCTCTACAATTCTGGATGTCCAAGGAGTGAAGAATTTGCATTAGAAGGGAATGATCAACTGTGTCGAATGCAGGGAGAGGTCGAGAAGGATGAAGAATAGAAAAAGTGGGCTTTTTGGCAGTCACGGTTTGTGATCTGAAAATTGCAGTAGCTAGACCCCCCACCCTATCTGCGTTCCAATCTGTTGACATGGTCTGACACCTTGACATGCGTTTTGTTGCATTCCTTTTATTATAACCTTGCAAATCACTTTGGCCTATATTTTTTATGCCTTTTGCCGTGGTTGTTGAGACTCGTAGGTAAGTAAGATACATTCTGTTTTCCGGACACCTGATATGGTCCTACTTTTGGGGAAAGTATCTCTGTTTTTCCATAGGTTTTTACCTGAGGTAGGGCTTAGGGCTGGTACACACAGTTTTCGTTATTCTGGACCAGTGCAGGGCCACTATTTTGGTCGCAGGGGTCATACAATTCAAGGTGACCTAGAGCTCCTTCTTCATATTTAGGAAAATTGTCTGTGGGAATTGATCCCCCGCCGATGGTAATTCCCGGTCCAATGCTATGGTCTTCAATAGCGGCACAAACTGGGGAAACATGAATTCCCATCCACAAAATATCAGTTTTTACTTTGTTGGTAGAATTATCTAGTCGTAGTTGATCCACCTTGATAACTACTAATAAAAATGGAACCCATATCCATAGAACTGCAGCAAAGTATATGAGAGGTTTAAACATATAGTATGTTGATAAGCTAGTGCCATCGTTCCTCCCAGTAACAAGCCACAAAACAGTCCTGGAGTGAATTGAAAATGAGAGCAAACAACTAACCCATCACCATTATTTGCTATTTCTGACTGATAAGTCTCACAACAACCGTTGCGAGTTAATTCTGCTCTGTTGGGAGATAGAAGAGTTTCCTTTCCCTATGTGTGCTGCTTGGCTATGCCAACCTTAAATGGTCACTGTGTGGTTGATGATAATAATTTGTGGATGATCAGGGCTCGGTCTCCTAAAGGTTTTGTGAGCTTGGTGTCTATAATACTCTAATATGCTAGAAGACACTTATGATTGTTTTGAAAGAACCGCAATCAGCAAATTACAATGCTGTAACATACACAATGATAAACTGCCATAATCCCTCCAAACTTACCCTTCCAATGTTCCGCTCAACGCACCTACCTTGATTCATTTGCAATTGATATTTTAAAATGGCAAAAATATCCATCTGGGAAGCAGATCAGAAAACAAGCAAGAATATACCGGCACTCAAAAAGGTTTTAATGTATATATATATAAAATACCCTTTATTTGGGGGACATAAAAGGTCAAAAAAATGGGGTACAAAGATACAAGACCTACAAGAATTAAACATCTAAAAACAAGTAGCATAGAGGTATCCCAACTCAGTATAATGATAAAGTTGACAATGCATAAAAATCCAACACCGTCCCTCACCCAACATATTCTGTAGTCAAGAACAGTCTTAATACAGTACAGACTGTTCTGTCTCTAGAAGTGCTGCCAATATCGGACACAGTCGGGGGGTCCATGTATAGAGGGAACTGGCATGTGAGTAGGACACCCACTATCCAACGAGAGATACACGCCGAACGCGTTTTCCGTCCGAGACACGGACTTTCTCCTCGTGTTATAGCCGAAGACACATGCCCGATCTAATAGGCCCCAGTGCGCGACCCTAAACACTCTGAACGTATGACGGGCAATGACTCAATAAACGTAAGGACGTGATGACGTTAGTAACTTCAAATACGTGATATAGACTGTAAAAACCCGCGATAACCAGTATGCGTGCTCGGGAAATGCAAAGAGAATGTGTCATGGGTCATCTATTATGTCCACGGCTGTAAACCATAATTGTGAGCAATAATAAAGAAATAACAAAACAAACAACTTCCAATTTTTGGACAATGTAGTATCTACAATTATATATGATCACATATAGATAGATATACATGAACCCATGCATATATATATAAATGTTACAATCAAGATCAGTGGTGTCCATATAGTACAATGTACAAATAATCATATATTATTCATAAGAGGATCATTATAGAATTTGGTCGACTCCATACGGTATACAAAGGCAAGAGTAGCAGGGAAGTATCAGACCTATCCAAATCCTGGCGTGGTCCGAATCCATACGTTAGGCAAATACACGAGTAAGCAGGTAACTATCAGACATATCCAATCCTGGGAGTTAATTTCAGTGCGGGTATCCCACATATAGACAAACCTGTTGTGATGTTGCATATTGTCAGAGATGATCTGGGTAGTTAGATAAATAGTAATACAAAGATCCATGGCTGTCAATCCTATTACGATCCAAAATAATGGTATGGGTCAATCGTTACATCCAATGAGGCATAGAAGATAAGCCTTGGATAGACACTTGATCCATGAGTCAAAAATAATGCCTGCTGTAAATGAGATGTCACGTATGTGGGTAAATTGGCGATCACAAACTTGGGGCGAATAGGAACATATAGGAACAGAGATGGGGCCCCACTCCATATATCCATTAGTCCCATATTCCTTGTTGTCTACTGTCAGAAGGATTCTTCAAAATGAATTTGCATTATTGGGATTAACATCTTCTGAAATATAATTAATCATTGAGAAAAGAGCATAACTAGTTCGAAAAAGCTGTCAAAGATCACCAAGAAATGAGTGAAGTCAGCATTCATTAGTCCTCCTGGATGATAGTCTTAAGGCAATTATCCAACGACTTTCTCTGCAAATAGTCCTTTTGGGTTTCAGATCACCACCAGAAGTGGTCAAGTTGACCTTTCTCAAGGCCAAAACACTGAAGATCTCTATAGGACCCCCCAGGTGTCGATAGAAGTGGGGCAGCACAGACGTCAAAGTTTTCCCTCAAGTCCTGTGCGGTCAGGCAAAGTCGGCATGTCAGACGGGGTTTAGCCAGTCCCCCTCTTTTAATTCTTTGTTTTGTTTTGCCTATGTATAAAGTGACAAGGGCAACGTAAGGCATGATACCTTACTTGACCGCAACAGAACTTGAAGGGAAAACTTTGACTCTGTTCTTGCCCACTTTCTAATCGACACATGGGGGGTCCTATAGAGATCTTCAGTGTTTTTGGCTTGAGAAGTCAACTTGAACTCTTCGTGGTGGTGATCTGAACAAAGACTACTTTGCAAGAAAGTCGTTGGATATATTGCCTTAAGACTTCCATGCCAATGGGACTTAATGAAATGCTTGACTTCACTCATTTCTTGTGACCTCCTTTGACAGCTTTTCGAACTGTTTATGCTCTTGTCGTCTATGTGCTTATTTATATTCCATAAGATTTCCTAATCCCAAATATATGCACATCATTTTGAAGATCCTTCTGAGTAGACACAACTGGAAGATGTGTGGACTAATGTATCTATGGAGTGGGCCCCATCTCCCGTTCCTATATGTTTCCTATTCGCCCAAGTTTTTTGTGATCGCCAATTTACCCACATACGTACATCTCATTGCAGAGCAGCCTATTATTTTTGACTCATGGATTCAAAGTGTCTATACATAGGCTTATCTTCTATGCCTCTTCGATGTAACGATTGACCTACCATATTTTGGATCTTCTATGGATTGCACCATGGATTTTCTTTGTATGTACTTATTTATCTAACTACCACCCAGTAATCAATCTCTGACAATCTGCAACCATTCCAATTTTGCGTTATATTTGGATACCCGCTGAACTTACTCCCCAGAGAATTTGGATATGTCTGATATTACCTGCTACTCTTGTATTTTTGCCTAACGTATGGATTCGACCACTCCCAGGATTGGATATGTCTGAATACTTACCTGCTACTCTTGTACTTTGTCTACCGTATATTCGCACATCTATCAGATCCTTATGACTACTATATGATTTTTGTACTTGTACTATTATGACACCACTGATCTTGATTGAACATTTTATATATATATGCATTGTTTCATGATATCTTATCTATATGTGATCATATAATATTTTATTATACTACATGGTCCCAACATTTTAAGTTTGTTTGGTTTGTTTATTTTCTTTATTATATGCTCTAATTATGGTTTACTAGCCTTGACATAATAGATGACCACTGACCCATGCTCTTGCTTTCCCTAGCACGCATACGTGGTTTATCCAGGCGGTTTTACATCTATATCACGTATTTGACGTTACTACGTCATACACGTCATACTTTTATGCGTCATTGCGTCTGTACGTTTCATTGACGTGTTTTCGGTGCGCACTGGGCCTATTTTAATCGGATGTGTCTTGGCTCTACACGCTGTTGAAAATCCGTGTCCCCGGACGAAACGCGTTCGGCCGTATGTTTTATCTCTTCGCTGGCTTAGTGGGGTCCTACTCACATGCCAGTTCCCTCTATAACAGGACCCCCTCTTACTGTGGTCCTGATATTGCACGCACTTCGAGACAGAATAGTCTGTACTTACTAAGACTGTTCTTGACTACAATATTGTGGGTGAGGGACGGTTGTTTGATTCTTGGCATTGTCACTTTATCATTATAATGGTTGGAGTGACTTCTAGCTACTGTTTTTTAGATTTTTTTTTTTACATTCTTTGTAGTTCTGGTTGTATCTTTGTACCGCCATTTTTTGACCTTTATGGTCCCCCACAAATAAAGGGTCTTTTATATATATATAACATTTAAACCTTTGAGTGGGTCTATTCTTGTCTTGTTTCTGATCATATTATGTGATATATACCAGCAGCACCTGGGTATTGTTATCCTATCATGTTTGATGATCTGAGATCTGTGCCCTCATCATCCAATAATTGTGATGTAATATACCATCTGGAAGCAGACACAAGGTTGTGTTGGGCAAGTAAATCAGCGTGCCTCCATCAATGTTACTTGAATGAATTATTTCATCTGGATCACATGGTGAATCAATGTAACATTGATGGTACTGTAACGGCCATACTTAAAGTCTTTTTGTTTGATATCCCCTAGCTGCATTGAAAGTGTGAGGTCGTTCCATGCTTTATTTTCTTTTGAACGAACCACACATTTGGCCCATGCACACGGCAGACATCTGTCTTTGCGGCTTGATGAAGAAAGGAATTGTCAAGTGACATTTGTTAGTTTACTCTGTAATTGCCACACAGGAGAAAAAATTCAATCCGTTTTATGATACATGGGACGCAAAATATTTTGGTTTGAGTTCCACTGCTTATGTAATGCGGCCATTGACTGGATCCAGCACATACACGAAGACTAGGAAGTTATTTCATATCATAGGACATCACTCTGTCCGGATCCTGTATCTTAATAAACAATATTGTCATGCATCTCGCGTAACAGAACAAAAACACAGTGTTTGCGTTTGTTTTTTTTTTTATGATCTTTGTGTATACTGTATAATTATAGTTAATGGTAATAATGGTATAGTATGTGCTGATTATGTTGTATATATGTGATATATACTGTATAATGACTAATTAATTTGGCTTGAAAAGCCAAATTACTGCTTCTTTTCTTCTTTGTTCTTCCGTTTTTTTATCTTCCCCTTTTTGGAACCGTATCCCTCCCACAGTTTTGGCCTAGAAGGCTTGAATTCGGTAGCAGATGTTGCGGGGCCTATAGGAGAAGTGGTGACTTCTTCTAGCCTAGAATCCGCGGATTATTGCATGCATTACAGGTACTTATACATGATTTACCGGACATTTTTTCAATAGACTATATGGAACATCCTCAAATGTGATATTTCAAAAACAGTTGTTTTTCATGGGTAATAATTGCAAATGGTGATACCCCCACTCTCCCCACATAGACCAGGTACACCCACCTACTGACTAACCTTTCCATTCCATGGAAGTCCATATTTAAAGGGTAACTAAAGTCAAAAAATCAACATCATTTAGATTTTATCCTCAATAAAAGATAGTCTTAAAAATTATGGTGATTAAACACAAAAAGACATACCCCCTCAACCAGACCCAGCGTACACACACCTACTGTTCTACTATCCAGTACGGTGGCAGCCTACTAAAGGGTAAACTAAAGTCAAAAAATTAATTTTGATTAATAATACAAAAAGTTTGTTTTTTTAAACCCCCAGGTGGCACCAGCTACATACACCCACTGACCTACCCATACATTACTGTTGCACGTCCATGCCATAAAGGTGTAACTTAAATAATAAAAATTTTGCCAGCACCAATCATCAAAAGTTTTGTTTTTTTAACCCCAAACACGACAACAGATACACACATACCACTGATCCTACTTATCCTTCTGTGACCAGCCATACTTAAAGTGGTAACTAAGTCAAAAAAACTAATTTGACCAATCCTGAAAAATCGATTACAGAGAGATTCAATATAAGTTACTTAATCATGAAATGTGCTAATTTTGCCCCAACCAATCAGATGTTAGCTTTCTGATTTGATGCATCAAAATTAGCACCCCTTTGGGCTGGGGGTACCACAAAAGTTTTTTTTACTCCCAAACAGCATGCATCACTACAACTCATCATTCCCATTATTGCAGTTTTTTAAATCCGGCAGCAAACCACACATATTCCCTTCCCAAATGCCGCCCTTCAGCCAAATTCAAGTTTATACTTTAAACTTTCCCTTTCTAGTTCGTGCCTGTTTTTCATAATGGTGAAATTTGTAGCAAAAGCAATGAAAACCACATCCAATCATCGTTACCGGCTAGCCCAGCTGTTCAACGTTCTGTGGCACTATATTCAATTTTATAGCAAAAATGCAGTGGGAGAATACAGAGAAGAAAAATAATAAGTTGACCACGGCCTATTAACAACGAAACGCCATTCGAAAGGCGAACGGACAGAATGAGTTGTGTTTAACACTACCAAAAAGCAGAGCAATAAAGCACACACCTCGAATCTACATTAGCCCGCATTGGAAATGCAAAATGAGCCCTACATTTGTAAAGCTAAAAAGGCCCCAAGAAAAAAGGGGGTGCGGCGGTGCAAAAGCCGACTCATTAAATCCAAGCTAAAAATTTAAGAAAAGGGTGAATTAAATGCTTACACAACATGGTTTAAAAAGATGCTTTCGTTACCTTCAAGTGGCGACTAATACTTCTGCCTCCATTTAGGCAAAACCACACTTTTCGCTTTTTATAAATCGCGTTCTGCCTTTTCGAACTCCCTTTTGCTCCGTCAAATTACCATTGCGATGTATAGCCAGTATGGCGTAAAAGGGTTTAGCCCGATAGGTCACGGAAAAGTTTTGCCCCACTCGTTAACGCCACCTTTTAAAATTCGTGTTAACTAGCCTTTGGCAGAGAAAACCACAGAAATGCGGTGAGCGAAAGAGAAAACTTTTAGCGACCTTCGCCCCTTTTATAATATTGCCCCCTGGGTGTGCCTAACAACTACACAACAAATCCCACATTTTTGCTTTGACACAACTTACTGAATCCACGGGGGTCAGAGTTTCCACTGTGATAAGTTTTTTGTTTTTTTTTTAATCATTTTCTGTTCCCCAGTTACAGCGGAGAAAAAAAAAATCAAAATACTAGCAAAGATGGTACGACACACATAACATACAACACACAACACACATAACATACAACACACAACATACAACACACAACGTAAACCACTTATAAAGTGGGATTGTTCTCTTGTAAGTGGATTAGAAGGCCTGAAATATTAATTTGACACTATCAGTGAATGAAACTGTAATGTATGTATAGTTATTTATAACGGATATAAACATGGAGCGCACACCAGTGTTCTTGCAATAGATAAAAGGCTTTATGAGTTCAAAGTAAACGTCTGCCCACATATTATGCAACGTTTCGGGAGACTGATACCGTCTCAGGATGATATAGGGGAAATGGAGCAGTGTCTCCCGAAACGTTGCATAATATGTGGGCAGACGTTTACTTTTAACTCATAAAGCCTTTTATCTATTGCAAGAAACTGGTGTGCGGCTCCATGTTTATCCTATTACATGTGTATTAGGGGTTTGAGGACCCAGAGGAGATACGCACCCAAACATTTGCTTTATTTCAGTGCTGCTGCTATTTGTTATATAGTTTATTTATAAAGCACCAATTGGGGACACAATCTCGTTTCCACCAACCCAAAGTTGAATAAAATAGAAAAAAATATAGAAGTGAGCAGGAACTGATGCGATGCCCACAATTTGGTGAAAAGCCAATTACGTAGCTGTTAACATTCCACTGCCGGGTTTCTCCGTTTTATAAATCGAGGCCCCCCATACAACAGAAGTTAATTTGCATTAGTTAGGTCAATTGCACAGTTTGTGTGCACCATTGGCTGAAATCAGCGTGGGCAGAACCAATGAACGCAATATATTTCACACTAGCAAACACAGGGGTCTGCTGTAGCTTGCTCGGTTTGTGTGCCGGGGTGAGTTGCTGGTGAGGTCCCCCTTTGTTTCTGGGGGTTTTTTTTAGTTGGAACAATCTAAATGGGTTTGGTAGGATGAATTTGTGGCTGGGTAATAAATCCCCCAATATATACCTGTTGGCCCTACTGAATGTAGGAGGGTTCCACACACTGCACTTTATGGGTTTCTAGTGTCCCTGTCACAGTGAGTAACCCTCCTACATTCAAGTAGGGCCAACAGGTAGATATATTGGGGGATTTATTCCCCAGCCACAAATTCATCCTACCAAACCCATTTGATTGTTCCAACTAAAAAAACCCCCAGAAAACAAAGGGGGACCTCACCAGCAAACTCACCCCGCACCAAACCGACAAGCTACAGCAACCCCTGTGTTGCTAGTGTGAACATAGCCTATGTATATTGTGGACAGGCAGCTTACTATAATTGCTTCATTGGTTCTCGCCCACGCTGATTTCAGCCAATGGTGTCACACAAACTGTGCAATTGACATAATACCTAATGCAAATTAACTTCTGTTGTATGGGGGCCCTCGATTTTAAAACGGAGAAACCCGGCAGTGGGAATGTTAACAGCTCTATGGCTTTTGGCTTTTCCACAAATTGGTGGGCATCGCATCAGTTCCTGCTCATTATATTTTTTTCTATTTATCACTTTGGGTTGTGGAAACGAGATTGTGGTCCCCAATTGGTGTTTAATAATAACTATATAACAAATAGCAGCACGCACTGAAATAAAGCAAATGTTTGGGTGCGTATCTCCTCTGGGTCCTCAACACCCCTAACAACCATGTAATAGGAAAACATGGAGCCGCACACCAGTTTCTTGCATAGATAAAGGCTTTATGTTAAAAAAGTAACGTCTGCCCACATATTATGCAACGTTTTCGGGAGACACGGCTCCTTCCCCCTATATGGGCAGCATCCTGAGACGGACAGTGTCTCCCGAAACGTTGCAATAATATGTGGCAGACGTTTACTTTTAAACTCATAAAGCCTTTTTATCTTTGCAAGAAACTGGTGTGCGCTCCATGTTTTATCCGATTATAAATAACTATACATACATACAAGTTTCATTCACTGCCCAATAGTGTCAAATAATATTTCAGGCTTCTAATCCACTTACAGAACACATCCCACTCTTTAGTGTTTTACGTGTGTGTTGTATGTTGTGTGTTGTTGTTATGTGTGTTGTGTGTTGTATGTTATGTGGTCGTACCATCTTTGCTAGTATTTTGATTTTTTTTTTTCTCCGCTGTAACTGGGGAACAGAAATGATAAAAAAAAACAAAACTTATCACATGGACTCTGACCCCCGTGGATTTCCAAGTAGTTGGTCAAGCAAAAAAGGTGGGATTGTTTGTTGTAAGTTGTGCTGGGACAAAACCCAGGGGCATATACTTATAAGACGAGGGCGCAATAGGTCGCGAAAAGTTTCTTTCGCTCACGCATGGTTTTCCTGCCAAAAGGCTAGTTTAACGCAATTTTAAAGTTGGGGGGGGGCCCCGTTTGGGTTTTGTTTTTTGTTTTTTTTGTATTTGTTTGTTTTTTTTTTTAACGAGTGGCGAAAACTTTCGTGACCTATCGCTAAAACCTTGTTCTTCCGCCATAGAAAGAAGTAGGTATGGTTAAAATGCCCTTAGTGACACGGAAACTACTGGTTAAAAGGGCGGCACACAGACAGGTAAAATCCTTGAAACACAGCCACTGCTAATTGAGTTTGGAAAATCACTGGTAAAATGGCTTTTATTAACTGCAAACTAGCAAAATGGTTGGCACATAGGCATAAAATAGTTGGAAAATTGTCAGTGATAAAACGGGACTTGACGCCAGACATGCCAACAATTTTTGGCATGGTACTGTCTTTCCAATCAATAAAGGGTTAAGTGAGCATGCTTGGCGCCGGGAGCAGAGGGGAGCAGAGAGAAGAAGTTTTTGAACAGTCTCTGAAATAGCATTTCTCACAGGCTGCAGCAGAGATGTGGATCTATGGCTAATGCAGGGAAAGAACTGTAGGCTTTATGTAACCCTAACATTTAGAAACCATATTATGTATCTTTAAAAAGCCTTTAGAAGGTATAGCATACTTAAGGACTACATGGTAGAAACATAGAAATTTCCCCCCCCAAGAGCCCTTCTTTCTACCGTTCTCCCTGACATCTTATACCTTGAAGTCCACCATCCTTTAAAGGGCTGTCCCCCCAAAACTATATTCCCCCACTACTGGCCCCACCATGTAGTGGGGTAATTAAAATCCTACCTCACATCCCAGCTCCATAAGGTTCTCCTGTAGTCCCCCCCCAAAGTCCCAAAACGGCCCACCAGGAGGATAGCAGAGTCCATATAGGACGCCGCTCCTACCTTGGCCTCTGGGAAGAAGTTGGCATGCGTACTGGCAGCCCTTCTCCCCTCCCTCTCCCTCCGTCTGATTGTAGTGTTTGCCAAGCAGGAAGGCCGGGCGGGCGGTCTGAGGAGAGAGGGAAGGTAAGAAAGATCTGGTCACTTTATTTAAATTAGTTTTAGCGGTTGGGGCTGGGGGAGGGTTTCTATAGTGGTGAAGTTGTTTTAAAAAGGTGGGGGACATGCCCGTTTAACGCTCTTTAGGGTAACAAGCCATCTGTCACAGCCAATGACAGCTGCATACAGGGCAAGCTCCTATTACCCCCAGCTCTCTACACAGAGGTGGTGTGGGTAATGGTAAATACTTTTTTCCTGGGTAATTTTAAATAGTCTCTTATTTTTGAAAAATCTGAGTAAATTTTAAAAATTTTTAACTAAAAAAACTCATTGTATAAAATCCAGAACGGACACTACGGGGGACCCTGTTTACAAATGTAAAGGAAATTGCTTAAATGCTTAAATGCAGACATCCCAACCTGCGATTATTGAGGCTTCGGGCAGGGTGGAGAAGGGTTGAGGGCGTGGCTCATGGTACCACTTAGTGAATGACCGGGGGGATTAGCTAGGAGGCCACAATCGTCTGGCGGTCAATCTAATATTTCATGCTTTCCACAGTAATTTAGAATTAAGTCTTTCAGATACAAAATTGTTAAAAACTTTAGGAGCAAAATATTGTTGTTATTAGTGGAGGTTCAATGCTTTAGTACCCTGATTGGTAACATTTTTTAAAACAGGTAACAACGTTTGAATATTACACCAAACCATGTCTTTAAAACAAGAAGAATCACATAATATGCATATTTGTGTCAGTTAAAAAATATATGGGAGATAAAGTAGAACGCTAAATAGATTAAATATAAAAAAAACTAAGCTGGCCACTAGTGTGGGCAATTGTGTGGCCAACACTAGGTCTGTGCTGTGCACTGTGATCCGTTATTTGCACATGCACAGCTATGAGCACTAGAGTGTTGTGATTTGTTCCGCTAGAAAGCGAGCCTCTTAAAGCCGGGGAACACTACAGAGCATCAAAGCGCATTTCGGGTTGATCTGCGATTGTGCAAAAAAATGCAGAAAAATGCTCTCCCAATTAGCAGATCGCAACAATGTCGGCAGACCACCCACCCTAGTGTGGCCACAACAATTGGCAACACGCGCGTTTCAGATGGCGTGTGTTTGTTTGAAATGCGTCAGTGTGGCCTAGCCCTTAGTGGAGCTAGTGTTACTTGTCCTAATTAATCCCATATCTAGGACATGGGTATCTAGGAAATGGGTTATCGAGAACATGGGTTATCTAGGAACTGGGTATCTAGACATGGGTTCTCAAGACATGGGTATCTAGACATGGGTTGGATCTGACGGGTATCTAGACAGGGTATTCTGGACAGGGTATCTAGACATGAGTATAGACATGGTATTAGACATGGGGTTATCTACGACATGCGTATCTAGACATGAGTATCTAGAGGGAGACTCGGAGATCAAGATGAATAAGAAATAGGGTGGTATTTGTAAGCAATTAGGATGTGCACCGATAATATTCTATTGTTTGTAAGCCATGGTTGTTGTTGATTGGACAATGGAGGGAAAAAAAAAACATTATAAAAGTGGACTTCAAGTAGGCATATACAGGATACTGTATGTAATGACAGTTTAGTCCTTTCTGCCAAAGGTATCTGCGCCTCCTAACTTTGACTCTTGAAAGAGCTTGTTATATGAGTGAGCAATGTGCAGAGAAGAGGCGGCAGCAGGTGAAAACAGCCATGATGCATTGGTTGGGATATCAGTTCAAAGCCTTGATTGGCTTGCAGGGAGGGAGGGGCCCCCAGCTTACTCTGGCAGATATTACCTTAATATATGGTATACAAGAAATTGCAAGGTAATAAAGTGCAATATATATTCTGTGGGGTTTGGGGGTGCAAGGTAAAAGTAATGACAATTGACCAGTTTTTGTTTTAAGGGGGGAATCCCTGAATCGAATAGTCACACTTGCCAGAATGGGCAGAATGTCTGAAAGAGCTGGTTTGAGCTGTAGCCCTATACAACGCAGAGTAATACTGATAGGGCCAGTAGTTTATACTTCAAAAAAGTCCAATAACCATTAAAGGAATAAAGGAAACACGGGCAAAAACTCTACGGAAGGGAAGCCCATAGAAAACGTTTCATCTTGAACTGTAAGCCCAAAAAAAATCCACGGCTACAAACGAATAAATTTATAAAGATTCTCCTGTAAGCATGAAAGTTAATATTTACTTCATTCTCCTCCTCCCACGGGACACAGACATGGTCAGTATGGGCGGCAGTATTGGATTGGTTTGAAGAGGAAAGTAATTTGCAGAAGGCCATTGTGACAGATTTTATTTATTAATTCGGAGTATCCTTTGGGTTAGAAATAATTTTAGAAAAAAGCCAATTATTTAATCTGTTAATCATACGTCAAGAGCATGTCAATGTCTAAATGTGTTTTTCCTATTGATTGCTGAGTGACCTCGTTACAATTGTTTGCTGTAAACGACCTAAAATGTTATTAGTTCAAACCCTGATAAGCCACATTCCATAGAGTTCTTCAGGATCGAAATTTAGTCACATATTTACAGCACCTGTTAACATCTGCTGCAAAGAGCTGTCCTTTGGATATCAGTTTCATTGCGACATGTTTAGCGTAAGGCTTGTTGTAAAAGGGTTAAATTCATAAATTCTAGACAATGTTGCTTCACTAGCTGGTGGCTCATTGTTAATCATAAGTGTAGTTAACAACCAGATTTAACCAAACAATTCTTTAAAATGAAGTTCATGTCACACCTGACCCTCACCAAGGGGGTTTGAGGCAAATGATTGGTAAGAGCTTGTGGTATTGGGAGGACAATGTTTTTGGGGTGGGGTTTGGAATCGAGGGAACAAAAAATTCTTTCTCTTATATTAGTGTTCAAGAACAAAACACTGCATCCTATGACTTGGGTTGTCCTTGTTCACGGAACTTGCTCTGCTTTGTTCAATTCTTAACTGAACTTATCATATTATGTACTGCGAGAAGTAGAAGGTTCGCAATGAACGAAAAATTTAGAATTATTATTAAAAATATAAAAACAACTTGCACTCATTGATATATAAATAAATACATCTAGTAGCCCCTTACTCAGAGGTGTGTCTTTCAAGTCATGCTCAGAGAAGATGATGTACTTTCCTCTTAAAACTAACGTCTCCTTCCATCTGCCAGGTCATTCTGGGAAGTCAAGCAAGCTCAGTAATCTCTATGTGAGGGCATTTCCTGCCATTCAATTCCAAACTGGCACCATTCAAAACAAAAACTGCACACAGCAGAAGAGTGTTTATGATGATATTAGGACGCTTGAAAGACAGTGATAGTTGGGATGTTTAGTATAGTTTCTGTTGAAAAGGCAATTTAAAAAAACAACTTTTGAGTTTAGAAGAAAACCCTTTAAGCAAAACCCAAGAAAACCTCTTGGTATTCCCATTTGTTGGCAGATGGTTTAGGGGTTGTTGGGGTAGTTCGTAGTTTCCAGCAATCGGCGGTCCGTCAAATTTCACATACTCGACTTCGCCTATTGACATTTTCTTATTAGCTTCATAGGAATTAATTGTTAAAGAGTTTACCACGAATTCTGACTTCTTGTTTTTTTCCCCACTATTGCAGTCTGCAAATGACCTCCTGCTGGAATTAGTGAAGGTTTGGACATAGGCCGCTCGCTTTCTACATCTAGCCTTTTCCTTCTGAAACTTTGCCGTGTACATCCACTATATACATATATAATTCCCATGTATTAACTTATACCTTAAGTCATCTGAAATATTGTAACCCAAACTGTAGTTCAGTTCTAGTTTGACTGGCTCTTAATTTGTTTTTGTCTGTAATATTTACATAATAAATACAATAAATCTATTCCTTGCTGAGTTGTCGTCTTATGGACCACTTTATAACGGAGCCATCAACATAATGCGAATGGGGCGAATTGTTGGTATGGTAATATTATCAGCCTACATATGTTAGTGTATGTCTTTGTGAATTTAGATTGGTTCAGTGATTAAAGGAGAAGTAAAACCAGAAAACAGAAAAGGTGCTCAAACACATTGTTATCACATGTGTACTGCAGATTCCATTGTAATATATCAGTAAACACAGGGTGGTAAGCGATGCCATGGCCCAGAGGATCATATACACAGTAAAAGGGAGACGATAGCCAACCATGGAAATGTTTTCCGATAGGGAAGGAGGGACAATCCATGGAGATGGCAGTAGTTAGTCGTATGTGAGTAGTTAAGTAGTTTAGAGTAGTAGTAGTCGTAGTAGTAGTTTGTAGGCATCATGTTGCTTCGTTTTCATCCTTCACAATTTGCGGGGATTTGTTGGGATCCTGCAAGGTGTATGGCCAAATACACATTGCATTGTATGCTAGCAAACAATCCAACGTGGGCTACACAGACCAAAGGTGGATTGTTTTTTGGTTCCATGTAGGTAGGATTCCCTTTCAGTGCTATATATGTAACAATTTAATTGGAATTTTAACTTCTGCTTTTATGGGACTGGTTCCAGGACATAATTATGTGGCCAGATAGGGTTTTTGGCCACAAATTCGTATGAGGGGGTTGGCATTACTATGGGCTCTATTTGTTTAAATTGACAGCAGGTATGTCTTAAGCTCAAAAACTCATGAAAACACATTTGCAGTTATTGATTTTAACCGAAACAAGAAGACGTCCCACTAGTCACTAATTTCTGCATCCTCTTAAAGCTTGTTACAATCGCTAATTAGGAAAGGTCAGCAGCACTTGTCATTGGCTGTGAATCTCTTAAGGAAAACGTGAGCAGGTAGTCAGTAATGGATTTGTTTTGAGGTTTTGGGGGGTGGTTGGGGGGCTTAGTGGAGAGTAGTATAACACAAACTAATCAGTGTGTCTTTCTGATTGGGAGTGACCAGAGGGAAACCCACACAAATACAGGGAGAAAACATACTGCAAATGTGTCCCAAGGGAGGGACTCCAACCAGACTTCAGTGCTGCAAGGTATCGTGCCAATATTACATTGAGCCATCAGGATTTTAAATATATGTTAAGCAGCCCCTGAAACCTCATTTTTCAGTGATCTTATTTTCATGTTGGTAGTTTTAGATAAGTGGGTTTTCGTTATCCTTTACATGATGACAACATTGCGCTATACACATATGCGTTGTCACAGTCTGTAAAGTGAAACATGTGATGGTTTGAAATTTGGGATGTTAACAAGCCCCAAAAACATTACAAGTTTAGAAACAATTACATGATCAACTTATTCAGGCGTGGATTCTTTCTGTCGTTTAAAGAAACTAAAAGATCGTCATTTGAAACATCTTGTATCCCCGGCACACCCTGTTGCTAAGGCAATTATTAAACTGTGATCGACGAGGAAGAGAACTGCTTCTCTCTAAAGATAACACAATAATATTAGTGATTAAATAGAATATTCTTGTTTATAACACTATGTAGAAATTAAACATTTTAAACTGGTCACCTCTCATAGAACAAGTAATAAGGTGAATAAAGACATAAGTCCATCAAGTCAAACCGATTTAGCTCCTATTTTATCCCTACCAACCGTTAATCAGAGGAAAGGCAAAAAAAAAAAACAAAAAACAGATAACAAGGGGAAAAAAAAAATTTCCTTCCTGACTCCAAATGGCACGCGGAAGTATCCTAGATCAACCAGAACTTAAGTATATGTATTAATACCAAGTTAACCTCAAATGATTAGTACCCGTACCAACCAGAATCCAAGTATAGGTATAATACCAGTTTACATTCCTCCATATTATCATAGTTATCCCGTACCAACCAGAAACTACAGTAGATGTATTAATACCAGTATATCCTCAATATTATGATTGTATCCCTGTGTTGTTTTGTAACCAACCAGAGAATACTACCAGTTTGAATCTATTTTACCAGTAATTCTCAAGAGTATATAGTATGCCCCGTACAACCAGGAACTTAAAGTATATGTAGTAAACCAGTTAATTTTCAATATATATAGGATCCCCGTTACCCAACCAGAACTACAGTTATTGTAGTAATACCAGTAATTCTCCATATTATATTAGGATCCCCATACCAACCAGAGAACTACAGTAATGTATTAATACCAGTAATTTCTCATATTAATAGGTATCCCGTAAACAAACCGAAAAACTTACGTATATCTATTAATATCAGTAATTATCAATTATTATTATAGTAATCCCCGTACCAATCCAGAACTACAGTATTGTATTAATAACCCAGAATCCTCAATATTATATTTAGTATCCCTGTACCAACCAGAACTACAGCGTATAGGTATTAATACCAGTAATTCCCATATTATATATATCCCAGTCCCAACCAGAACTACAGTAATGGATTAGACCAGTAATCTCTCAATATTTATAGTTCACCGTTTCCTACCCAACCAGAACTTACAGTTATATGTATGAATACCAGTAAGATAATTCTCAATATTATAGAGTATCAATGTACCACCAGAAACTACCAGTATATGTATTAATACCAGTAATTCCCATATTATATATTATCCCCTCGTACCAACCAGAATACAGTATATCGATTAATACCAGTAATTTCTCAGTCAGTATATATAGTTATCCCCGTAACCACGAACTACAGTATATGTATTAATACAGTAATTCTCAAGTATTATATAGTATTTCCCTTTTGTTGTGCTACCAACCAGAACTACAGTATTTGTATTAATACAGAATTCTCAATATTATATAGTATCCCCGTACCAACCGAAATTACAGTCTATGTATTAATACCATGTAAGTGTAACAGTAATTTATCAATATATATAGTATTCCCAGTACTCAACCAGAACTACCAGTATATCTTATTACTAACCAGTAATTCTCAGTATTATATAGTATCCCAGTGCCAACCAGAAAACTACAGTATATGGGATTAATACCAGAATCCTCAATATTATATAGGTATCACTGTTGTACCAACCGAACTACAGTATATGTAGTAGACCAGTAGTATATTCTCCAGATTATATCATATAGTATCCCCGTACCAACCAGGAATACAGTATTTTGTAATTAATACCAGTAAAGTAGTCAAATCTAATATTATATAGTATCCCCGTACCAACCAGAACTACATATATGTATTAATACCAGTAAGTATCAATATGTTATATAGTATCCCCGTACACCGAAATACAGTATATCTATTAATAACAGTATACTTCTCAGTATTATAGAGTAATTACCGTATCCAACAGAACTACAGTGATATGTCTAATACCAGTAAATTCTCAATATTATATAGTATCCCGGTACCAACCAGAACTACAGTATTTTGATATTTATACCAGTAAATTTTTCCCCCTTTTGCCCCCAATGTTTATATTAGTATATCCCCTACCAACCAGAATTACCGTAATGTATTAATACCAGTAATTTCTCAATATGTATATGAGTATCCCGTACAACCAGAAGACAGTATATCTATAATACAGTATCTCCAATCATTATAAAGTATCCCGTTACCAACCAGAATACAGTTATTATGTATTATATACCAGTTAATCATCAATATTATTATGTATCCCTGTACCCACAAGAACTACAGTATATATGTATTAAACCAGTAATTCTCCATATTATATAGTTATCCCCGTAACCATACCAGAACTACAGTATATGGATTAATACCAGTAATTCTCAATTATTCTATAGTATCCCGCGTACCAACCAGAACTACCGTATATGTAATTAATACCGAGTAATCAATATTATATAGTCTCCCGTACCAAACAGAATACAGATATGTATTAATGACCAGTAATTCATCAATATTATAAGTATACCCCGTACCAACAGAGACTACAGTATATCTATAATACCAGTATTCTCAGTATATATAGTATCCCCGTACCAACCAGAATACCGTATATGATTAATACCAGTTAATTCTCCATATTATATAGTATCCCCGTTACAAACCAGAACTAAAGTATATGTATTAATCACAGTAATTCTCCAGTATTATCTAGTATCCCCGTTACCAACCAGAACTACAGTATATGTATTTAAGTACCAGTAATTCTCCATTGATTGATTGGGAGTATGTCTGGATTTATTTATTTATATAGTATCCCCGTACCACCCAGAACTACAGGATATCTATTAATTACCAGTAATTCCAGTATTATAGTATCCCCGTCCCAAACCAAACTACAGTATATGTATTAATCCAGTAATTCCTCAGTATTATATAGATCCCCGTACCAACCAGGAACTACAGTTATATGTATAATACCAGAATGTTCATATTATATAGGATCCCTTTGTACCAACCAGAACTACAGTATTTGGTAGTAATCAGTATTCAATATTATATAGATCCCTTGTATCAAACCAGATACCTACAGTATATGTATTATACCATAATTCTAATATTATATAGTATCCTGTACCAACTAGACTGACAGTATATGTAGAATACCATTAATTTTAAGATTCTTACTTTTAGAAAATTATCCAGCCCACTTTAAAGGTATCAGTGAACTTGCCCATTCCGTTCTTTCTGGTCTGCAATGTGGCCAAGGGGCAGACCAAACTATGTAAAAACAAAGTCTTCCCATTGCCCCCAATGCAATTAGAAGGCTAGAAGGAGGAGCGATCAGAGGTAAGGTAAGTATAAATGTCCTTTAAGTTGACTCGGCAGGTTTGGTCAGCTCCGCCCCTGGCTTGGGTCGGGGCCTTGGCCTATGGGAGGCGTGCTTTACACTGATATTAGTGCATGTAGAAAGAATGTACCTAAATGTTGAATCTACCAGCAAAATGATTTTTAGCCATGCTACTTATTATTCTGCCATAATTTATTGTAGATTTGTTTATTAGATGTGTGTAGTAAAAAAATCGCAAATTACAGTTGCATTGAAAATTTTGGTTTTTAGTTTACCCTTTTAATTAGGGTTTAGTGCCACACACTAGAAATCTCATCTTCCAGTGTCTCACGTGTTAATATAGACCACATCCAATGACAATTATAGCCCACAGCCAACATTCTGTGCTCTATATTGTGATAATGTACCCTCTGTCACAATTCGGTTTACACTGACCAAGCCCAAAGCCCATCATTAAAGTAAAACACCCACCGTGTACTTTAAAAGAGGAGATGATTAGGTCTATAGGGTAATTTATATTCTTATCATGTTGTACACGACGTACCCCCTGGTAATTCAAATGCAGTTATGTCCAGTGTAGGTTGAGGAATTATAATAACATTCCGAATTGTTCTGTATTGTCCGTCATTGTTAACTAATTCTCCAGGACCGACAGGACAAATCCGCTCTCTTGGCAGCTCCGTATAGTCTGATTGTGTCCAACTATTAACCTTCCGGACTTGGGGGGTTTTATGGTTCCCTTTCCCCAAAAGGATACACAGTACGAAGAGAAAGGCCTGCTCTGACCTTGTTTTTTCTGGTACCCCAGGTCAGATTTTACATTCATACTTAATGGCCTTAATAAGGAGCTATTGTGCCAATGCTCCAGGCCTTGCCCTTCCTTACACCTATTCTAGTGGGGGCAGTTCTGCTTTTCAAGGAACGATGAATAAGGAGACGTTGTTATTTTACAAGACACACACCGCATGGCTTCTATTCAATGTTGCAATTCCTCTTGGCCCTACTGTCCGTTTAGCTTTAGTCTCATGGATCCCGACACCCTGCGTTGGTATTGCAGTGTGTTAAGGCCAATATTAATTTCGATTACCAGTTCATTACCCTCCCTGCCACCAGAACAAGGCACCACTCTCAGCACCACTGTAAACTACTTGCATCTAGTGATGCCTATGATGAGTCCATTGCTTATTCTTCCAGCCCAATTGATGATTCTTTTTGGTAAGTTGTGTCCAGGGTTTTATTTAGTAGGGGGTGTGGTGCTGATTATTTTAGAAACCCTGATTCCGGGATGTGCAAGTGGTTTTCCCACCTCAATTCTTTCTTGAGGAAAAGGAACTGTTAATACTCTGTGGATGTGTTCTTTATAGTGGGCATGTTCTAGTAGTTGGTAGAGTAGCACGCTTGTGCCAGGTAGGGTAGGCGGGCGTTTGCGTTGTATATGTATGTTGTGCAGTAACGCAAAGCGTCAACTGGCCCACCAATGACATTACCGATTTGAAGGGCCAGGAATAGGTTTTCCAGTAGGATTGTGAAGGGAAGTGGCCAGCCAGTGTTCTCACCAGAAAATTGTTTTCCTGCCGGGGGGGGCAGCCAGACACACGGAAACTTAGAGTTTGAAAAACTTTTCAGTGCCAGCTGAGGCCATAATTAGACTGCTGTGCGTGCCTATGTTCGCTTTTGCGAGTTGCGATTTGGGCAATGGTCTTAGGAGCGCATGCAAATCGCACCAAAAATGCGTGATTCGCATGCAATGGGTGCAGCCACAAGCAAAACAGCAAACATTAACCAAGGTGATGTGGGCCATTAATCCATAGGGCTAACACTACCGTTGTGTGGCACTGATCGCGTGATCAAATCGCAATCCCACAGCTTAAAGCGCCAGTAAGTAGTGTGGGCCTAGCCCTCTAAGAGGAAAACCAAACATTCAGTGCCAAGCAGAATCTCCTATTAATAACTGTCAGTGCCAGCACTGTTCCCAGAGTATTGCCATTTAAAGGGCACCCCCAACCCCCAAAACTGAAATGGGACCCCATACTGGCCACACTCTTTAGTTGTAAAAGTAAAAAAAATCCTTAAACCTTAATCTACAAATGGTCTTCTTGCTATACATTTCTAGTCCAAACAAACGCAGAGTGACGAAAGCTGTACAGTAACTCATCAGGTGCCTGTTTCTGCCTCAACTTCTCAAGGTATGAGGCATGCACAGGTGAGCCCATCCATCACCACATCAGGATCCATCCTCTGATGCATTGGTACACCCCCCTAAACGTGGAATCTCATTACATAAGTAACCGCTGCAGCCCCACCGCCGTAATATTCTAAAAATAATGCTCAGATAGTACTTACAGACCCTTTCTCCTGTGGCCCTCTTCGATGATGTCAAGCCACGTTCTGTGATTGGGCTGCCCGCCTTACGACAATTTACAAAACACGCATGACAGACCAGCCCGACTTGCAATTCCGCAAGCAGGGAGCTGGATAAGAGACATTGCTGGGAGAGAAGGGAACTTAAGTAAAGATCTGGGCATATTTTAAAAGATATATTATGGCGGTTGGGGGGGGTGGGGCAGCTGTACTACCTTATATAAAAAAGTTTCATTTCCAGGTGTGGGGACATTTGCCGTCATTATCATGTCCATTTGTTTTTTAAGTCCAATCGTTTCCATTAAAAGATAAACAGAACATTGGAAATTAATGAGATAAATCAAGTAATTTATTTTCTTTCTAAATCCTGTTTTGGTTTTTGTCGGTTCGTTTTATTTGTTTTATTTTAAAACATCCATACGGTATGTTTTTAACTGCTCGTTTGTGGAAAGACCGTGTTGTTAAGTTCGTTTTGTGACACCACATTTCCACTATTGTAAGTGCTTCTTAAGTTCCCTTTCATATGGAGTACATTCACTACGTTGTCTTAAGAGGGAGCGGAAAGGCAAGGGTGTTTAAAATAACCAGCCCTATCGCTTCCCCTCTCCCTGTTCTCCAATCTTCACTTTAAAGGTAGTAGCTTCCAGACTAAGTAAACACAGTTCTTTTTGCAGTGCAAAGTTTTTTTAAGACTCCACCCCTGTGCTGGGTTGGTCCGGGGGGTGCCACAAGAGCCCCCAGGGACCTGGTCGCTTGGATCCACTCGTATACTTCATAATATAGATAAAAAGGACTCTCGGTTCCCATACAAACAGTCCGCGGCATCAGTTCATATAAGATTTCTTTATTGTACTACATGTTATTAAAAATTGCAGGAGAACGCCGACGCGTTCGGAACGTGCGTCCACCTTACTCATACTGTCTATGATGTTGCCCTTGGGGTTTTGTTTGATTTAGTGTACATCAACACTGTTTGTTTGTATGTAACAAGAACTGCCCTCAGGGTTGTTGTAGATATTCCTGATGGGAAATAGAATCTTCAGAATCCTCTTGTCATTGACAGGGCTGGTGGGATTCCTAGCAGGCAAGAATTGCATGAATTAGGTGAATGGTTCTAGGCTGGGTGACACTCTAATTCCCCTACAGCCATAAAGGAAAATACTGATACATTCGCGTGGTGTGTTGTGGATTGCGTACTGGAATTTCTGAGGGGTGCGGCCTATGTGAAAGGATAAGGATGAAGGACATTGCGCTCGTGTTGGCTATGTCAGTGACTAACTTGCCTCTGCCTCTTCAGGTTCAGCCCACCGCGCTGCAGGTGAAAGAGGTCGACTCAAATCGAGAGATGTTCCCGAACTTTGCAAAAAATCAGGTGCGCTCGAGGATCAGTGAAATTTTCAAACAAACATCGGAGAGTGACCAGTTACTTAAAATGAAAATAATCTCGAAAATATGAGGAAATCCACTTCTAATTTCGAAAAATTTAGAAAAAGAAGTTCGGAAGAAAATCGGAAGGTGGAAAACCGGAAAATCCTGCGATATGCGCCGTTCGCGAACGAGGTAAATCCGCCTGCGGATCCGGGTTGGATTCGCAAAATGGGCCATCACTACTCACATTCATACTTCACAAACCGTACTTTGTTTGCAGCTTCCCTGCAAACGGTGCATTATGCACAATCTGCGCCTCTAATATGTGGGGGTCAGCCGGCATCCTGTCATAATTACTTTGGCCAGGTAGGCCACATGAAGCGCGTGCCCTCCATTGCTAGGCATCCTGAGGCTGTTTAATCCAGAGGGGGACACAAACAGGAACAAGCTTCTTGCTCAATAAACCGGAAAAGTTAGTTTACAAAATCAGAAATTGCCGATTTCGGAAACCCTCGAAAATACACGGACCGATTTCGGAACCCTGAATGTGTAGTATCGCAACCCACGAAAGCAGCAATCGATTTCGGATCTTCAAAAGTTTACAGGGTCGATTTCGGTAAACCCCGAAGAAGTACAGGTCGATTTCGGTGGTAACCATCCGAAAGTACAGGTCGATTTCGGTAACCCTCGAAAGACAGGTCGTATTTCGGTAACCCCGAAAGTACAGGCGGATTTCGGAACCCTCGAAAGTACAGGTCGTTTCGGTAACCTATCGAAAGTACAGGGTCGATTGCGGGTAACCCTATATTTTGTCTAATATTGGTAACCCTCGAAAGTTAAGTGACTGATTTTCGGGTTAACCTCGGTAAATAAAGATCGATTTCGGTAACCTCGAAAAAAAAAAAAATGAATTGCGGAAGCTCGAAAACAGCCGATCGTTGAGGGAAAGGTTCAGAGAAGATGTAAAATAAAAAGTTCTTTTAGTCGTTGAAAACCTTACCCAAACCAATTCAGATCTTATTTAAAACATTTCAAAGAGTACATGTACAGTAAATTCCATGTAATAAACCAGTAAAAATAACAGTGGAGGTGTGGGCAGGGATAACTGACAAGTCGCCAGTTTTTTTGTTTTTTAAAGGTGGACATGTGTTTTAATAGGCCAACTAGATGCCAGTTATTTCACTAATCGTTTATAATCCAATCCAAATGGTCTTATGTAAGACCTGGTCATTTGCCATCATTTGCACTGTTCCATCATTTCCAACAGACACATTTTAAGATTATGCCCTGTGTATCTCTCTTTCTGGGCAAGGTGACACTCCCCCTGCTCAATGGAGAGTAATAGTCTACGTAACTGGACATTGACTATACATGGGGACCGTACCTTATGTTGTTGTCATCCTTTCTTGCTTTCTGTATTAGGATCCTCCTCCAAACTTGGATACCATAAAGACCGCGAATTGTATTGTCAAAAATGGTCAACAAACATAAATAAAAGAACGACCACAGCTTGACTATGTACAACCCTGTATGTGTGCCCCAGCTTTTCGACATTTGTTGACAACCACTTTGGTTTACAGTGATTGACTCACCAGCTTCGCCACCCTTGGTTATTCAGTGTTACTCACCATCCATGGACAACCCTTAAATGTTTTTACTTGAAGGGGAACCCAAGTTACCCCGAGGAAGCGGAGACCCGACCTTTCAAGTCTTGGGGAGAAATTCAAACTCGGGTGCAATGGATATTGTTCCATAGGGTGGTGGGTATGACACTTACACAGGACCAGAGCTGCTATATGTTTTTATTGTGGGGGAAACCGGAGTAGCACCGGGGAAACCCGCAGCCATGTTGGAGGAAATACAAACTCCTGCATGGGGCCTGAGAACGAATCTGAACTCATCTCCTCAATGCGCAGGGGCATCAGGAACCTCTGAGCACCGTGATGCCAAGTATTATTAGTGAAAAAATAAAATAAGACATAGTAAGGGCTAGGCCAACTGCGCGTTTTTTTTGCGGTTGGCACATTGCGTTTTTAAAAAATCATTGATAAAGCAAAAGCCGTTTTTCGGTTGTGATTGGATTGATTGTGTTTTGCGTTCCGCATTTTTAATCGCAGTCGCATGCTTTTCCTATACTTATTGAAGAAATAGCAGAGCAAAAAAACGCCACATGAAATCGCAGGCGATTGCGTTTGCGTTGCAGTGTGGCCCTGCCCTAAATGATGACATCAGGCCAGCTATTTGCAAAAGGGGGGAGCTATGATACTCACTGCACAGTCTGTAGTGATAGAAGTACATAGCCAAAGGTGAAAACATGAATATATAGTAAGGGGGAGTAGCTTAAAAGTAAAGGTCCTTTCTGAGAGATATAAGAATGGGGTATTGTGGGGAGGACAAATAACAAGCACCAGTGTGTATTATTAGACTTAACTTAGTTTTCAGTTAGGCTATATAACTTAACTGAAAAAACCCCCCCCCCAGTCCCAACCTGTCACTTATACTGACAGTTAAAAAAACTGTGGAGGGTTGAGGGACCAGTAGCGAGGTTGTGAACACCGGACTCACCAACAAACTGTGCCTTGATTACGAGCTGTGCCAGTCTGAGGTCTCCAACTTATCATACCTTTAGTCAAAACAAATCGAGTGGACAGCAAAGCTACGATATAAAACCATTATCATTTTTTAACTATGTTGATACAAATAAAGGATAATGTTTATATCGTCGAACTGGTGCTGTCCAATCGATTGGGTTGGAGGGACCATGGCAGAGCTGGACCGCTCCTAGATTTAGACTTCCTGCCACTTCTCGGATGTCTGCTTCTCACAGTTACAATTCTGCTGCCAACTCCCACACACTGCACTTTATGGGTTTCTAGTGTCCCTGTCACAGTGAGTTAGGCAGCAGAACTTGCAACTGTGAGAAGCAGACATCCGAGATGTGGGCAGGGTCTATCTAGGAGCTGTCCAGCTCTGCCATGGTCCCTCCAACCCCCACAGTTTTTTTAACTGTCAGTATAGTGAACATGTTGTGACTGGGGGGGGGCTTTTTCAGTTAAGTTATAGACTTAACTGAAACTAAGTTAAGTCTATATAAACACACTGGTGCTTGTTATTGTCTCCTCCCACAGATACCCCATTCTTCATCTCTCAGACAGGGACCTTTAATTTTAAGCTACTCCCCCTTACTATATTATTCATGTCATTGCACCTTTGGCTATGTACTTCTATCAATACAGACTGTGCAGTGATGTATCATAGCTCCACCCCTTTATGCAAATAGCTGGCCATGATGTCATCATTTAGGGCACGGCCACACTGCAACGCAAACGCAATCGCATGCGATTTCATGTGCGGTTTTTTTGCGCTTGCGATTTCTTCAATAAGTATAGGAAAACGCATGCGACTGCGATTAAAAATGCAGAACGCAAAACACAATCGCAATCGAACCGAAAAACGCGTTTTCAATGATTTTTTAAAAACGCAAGTGCAAACGCAAAAAAAAAACGCAGCAGTGTGACCTAGCCCTTACTATGTCTTATTTTATTTTTTTCACTAATAGTAACATAGTAACATAGTAACATAGTAATTAAGGTTGAATAAAGACATTCGTCCATCAAGTCCAACCTATTCACTTTTTTTTTTTTTTTTTAATTTATTTTTTTTAACCCTACCTAAACAGTTGATCCAGAGGAAGGCAAAAAAACCCCAGTTAAAAAAAGGGGGAAAAAATTCCTTCCGACTCCAAACGGCAATCGGAGGAAAGTATCCCTGGATCAACCAGATCTATATGCATTAATACCAGTAATTCTCAATATTTTTAGTTTTAGAAAACTTATCAGGCCTTTTTTAAAGTTATTCAATGAACTTGCCATTACCACCCTCTGCTGGAAGACAGTTCCACAGTTTCACCGTTCTCACTGTAAAGAAACTCTTCCTAACTTGAAGATGAAACTTCTTTCTTCCAACCTTAAAGGATGTCACGAGTCTCTGATAGACCTATAGTGAACAATGCACCAGAGAGTTCACTGTATGGGCCATTATATATTTGTATAAGGTTATCTGTCCCCACGCAACGCCGCTTCTCCAATGTAAACAGCCCTAACTTGTCTAATCTGCCTGCATATTCAAGCCCCTCCATTCCCCTTATATTAGTTGCCCTTCTCTGAAAGGCCTCAATTTCCAAGATGTCCCTTTGTATATGGGATTCCAAAACTGGCACCGCATATTCCAAATGTGGCCTTACCAGTGCCTTGTAAAGAGGAGAGAATAATATTTTTCTCTCTTGATTCCATTCCCCTCTTTATACAAGACAATATCTTGCTAGCTCAGCTGTTGTACCTGGAATGTTGTGCTACAGCTAAGTCTGTTATCTACCAGAACCCCCAAATCTTTTTCATTTCAGATGCACTTAACACAGAGTTATTATGGTGTAGGTGGCACAGGGATTTATTAAATCCCAAATGCATCACTTACATTATAACACATTGAATGAACTCTATCTGCCATTCTGCTGCCACTTTTGAAATCTATCTAGGTCTGCTTGCAGCACTTGGCACATCATTGGAAGTTTCCAAGCTCTGCATAATTTAGTGTCATCAGCAAACACAGAGACCTTGCTCTCATGCCCCCTTCTAAGTCATTTATAAACAGATTAAACAGAAGCGGCCCAGTACAGAACCCTGAGGAACTCCGCTTAGAACTTTAGCCCACATAGATGTAGCTCCATTAACCACCACTCTTGTTGTGCGGTCCCATAACCAGTTCTTATCCATGAACAAATGTTTTCTTCAAGGCCAACAGTCCTCAGTTTATACATTAGTCGCCTATGTGGCACAGTATCAAAGGCTTTTGCAAAATCCAAATATACCACATCCACAGCTGTGCCTGAATCTAACTTTTACTCACTTCTTCATAAAAAAACCAATTAAATTTGTCTGGCATGATCTATTTCTCATAAATCCATGCTGACTACTACATAAGATAATCTCTGGAGACAAAGTCAAGATATGATCCCTAACAAAGTTTCCATCACCTTCCTACCACTGATGTAGGCTTACAGGTCTATAGTTACCAGGCTGTGAACGACTACCCTTTTTGAATATTGGTATTACATTGGCTTTTTTCCAATCCAGTGGCACATCCCCAGACAAAAGCGAATCTGAAAGATGAGACACAGTGGTCTTGCTAGAAATGAACTAAGCTCTTTTAAAATCCTAGGATGCAATCCATCTGGTCCTGGCGTTTATTGTATTAACTTGTCTAATTGATTCCGTACCATATCCTCTGTTATCCAATGTGAAAACTCTTCATTTCCTCCTGCAATTGTTACAATCCCTACTGTAAGGATTCTCAACCGTAAAAACCGATGTAAAAAAAAGGTTTAGCAGATTAGCCTTTTCGGCATCCTCTACAACCACCTCAGCTCCATTATTTAATGGTCCCACATTCTCAGTCCCCATTTTTTACCATTTATATACTTAAAAAACATCTTGGGGTTGGACTTGCTTTGTTCGGCAATCCGTGTTTCATTTTCTATTTAGCTATTAATTGCTTTCTTGCACTCTTTATTACAACTTTTGAAGTCCCTGTAAGCCTGTTCTGTGCTTCTGCTTTCAAAATTTTAAAAGCCCTTTTCTTTTTCCATTTCCCTTTTTACCTGAGCATTAAGCCATGCAGGAGTGGACCTAATTTTTTTACACTTGTCTAAAGGTACCGATTTGGAAATGTTATAGTTTAATATCCCTTTAAAAGTGGTCCACATTCGCTCAGTATCTTACCTAGAAAACAGTTCCCCCCAGTCATGAGCAGGAGCGATTCCTTAAAGCATAAAATTAGCTTTCCTAAAGTTAAAAGTTTTGTTAAGCAGTGCACTTTAGTTTTCTGCACCATATTAAATGACACTATATCATGGTCACTATTCCCTAAGCTTCCCATTACCTTCATCTCCAAATGAGTCTGGGTTATTAGATATCCCAGATCCAACAACGCATTCTTTCTAGTAGGAACTTCTACCATCTGTGAAAGAAAATGCTCCTATAGGAAATTTAAGAACTTTATAACTTTTGAGTGTGGGCAAGTTCCATTACTCCAATCTATTTCAGGGTAGTTAAAATCCCCATAACCAGAACATGGCCCATACCAGCAGCCTTCGCCAACTGTATGGAGATCATTTCCACCTCTTCCCCGCATTTGGCGGCTTATACACACTCCAACAATTAATTACTACCCTTTGCTTCCTGTACAGTTCCACCCATAATGTTCTGCGCATCATTTGTCCCCCATCTATTCCATCTTTTAAATTTGGCTTCATTCCTGTTTAACATACATACATAATCCTCTTCTTTCTTATTAACTCGGTCATGTTAAATAAGGAGTATCCTTCAATATTTAATGTCCAAGTCGTGTGAATCATTAAGCCATGATCTGCTATACCAATTACATCATACCTTTCCTTTCGCTATTATTTCAAGTTCGCCGGTTTTTCCAGCCAGACTCTTGCATTTTGTAAACATACATTTAGATTATCAATTGATTTACTTCCATAATGTCGTACATGCCTCCTTATCCTCTATGCTCCCCCTCCTCCTTCTCTCCCTCCGTTGTGTTACTAGCCCCAGATCCCTACCTTCCTATCTACCCCTGTGTAGTTAAACGGTCCCTCCCCCCCATACCTAGTTTAAAATCTCCTCCAACCCCTAGCCATCTTCTCCCCAAAAACAGTTGCACCACCACCATTGAGGTGCAATCCAATCCATAATACTTGGGCAGCACAGTGGTCAGAGGGTATGCTGATGCCTGCAGCCCTTGAGGAGCTGAGTTCAATTCCCTCAGGCCCCATCTGCATGGAGTTTGTATGTTCTCCACATGCTTGCGTGGGTTTCCTCCGGGCACTCGGTTTCCCACCAATCAAAAACATATAGCAGCTCTGGTCCTTGTAGTGCATACCCACCCTTGGACATATCTGCACCCGAGGTTGAATGTTCTCCCCAAGCTTGAAGTGGGTCTCCGCGTTTCCTACGGGTACTTTGGTTCCCTTCAAGTAAAAACATTCTTAAGTGGGTTGACATTGGCGAAAGTGGTGAGTCAATCACTTAATAAACCAAAGGGGTTGTCACATTGGCGAAAGCTGGTGAGTCAATCACTTAATAAACCAAAGGGGTGCACATTGCGAAAGCTGGTGAGTCAATCACTTAATAAACCAAAGTGGGTTGTCACATTGGCGAAAGCTGGTAGGCAATCACTTTCTTTTATTATTTTTTTTGACACATTTTTTTTTTTTTGACACATACAATCAGTCGGTCTTTATGGTCTCCAAGCTTTAGGAGGAGGATTCCTAACTACAGATAAGCAAGAATAGGAGACAACCAACCATAAGGTTAGGTCCCCATTATAGTCAATGTCAGTTACCTGTAGATTATTACTCCCCATTGAGCAGGGGGGAGTTGTCAACCTTTGCCAGAAAGAGAGATAACAGGGGCAATAATATTAAATGTCTGCTTGGAAATGAATGGAAACAGTGCAAATAAGGGCAAATGACCAGGTCTTAACATAAGACCATTTGATTGGATATTATAAACATGACTTTATTAAGCTGATAACATGGCTCTTAGTTGGCCTATTAAAACGCATGTCCACCCTTAAAACAAAAAACTGGCGACTTGTCAGTTATCTGCCCACACCCCCAACTGTTATTTTTACGGGTTTATTACATGGATTTACATGTACATGTAAGCTTTGAAATGTTAAATAAGATCTGATTGGTTGGGGTAATTTTTAACGCTAAGAACTTTTATTGAATCTCCCTGAACCTTTCCTCACGATCGAGCTGTTTTCGAGCTTCCGCATTCATTTTTTTTTTTCCGAGGGTTACCGAAATCGATCTTTATTTACGAGGGTTACCGAAATCAGTCACTACTTTCGAGGGTTACCGAAATCGACCTGTACTTTCGAGGGTTACCGAAATCGACCTGTACTTTCGAGGATTAACGAAATCGACTTGTACTTTCGAGGGTTACCGAAATCGACTTGTACTTTCGAGGGTTACCGAAATCGACCTGTACTTTCGAGGGTTACCGAAATCGACCTGTACTTTCGAGGATTAACGAAATCGACTTGTACTTTCGAGGGATACCGAAATCGATTGCTGCTATCGTGGGTTAGCGATACTACACATTCGATGGTTACCGAAATCGATCTTTATTTACGAGGGTTACCGAAATCGGCCTGTATTTTCGAGGGTTACCGAAATCGGCAGTTCTGCTTTTGGAAACTACTTCCGGTTTTTGGCAGCTTGTTCCTGTTGTGTCCCACATCTGGATTACTGCCTCAGGATGCCTAGCATGGAGTGGCAGCGCTTCATGGTGGCCTACCTGGCCAGAAGTAATTATAACGGGATGCCGGCTGGCACCCCACATATTAAGAGGCGCAGATTGTGCATAATGCACCGTTTGCAGGGGAAGCTGCAAACAAAGTATGATGTGTGAAGTATGAAGTGAGTAGTGATGGCCCAGTTCGCGGATCCGAACCCGGATCCGCGGCGGATTTACCTCGTTCGCGAACAGCGCATATCGCGGATTTTCCGGTTTTCCACCTTCCGAACGTTTCCGAACTGCGTTTTCTAAATTTTTCGAAATTACGGGGATTTCTCGTATTTTCTCGTATTTTTTCATTTTAAAAAATCCTCGAGCGCACCTGATTTTGCGAAGTTCGGACATCTCTAGATGTGAGTCAGACCATCTTTCACCTGCAGCGCAGGTGGTCTGACCTGAAGAGGCAGAGGGCCAGTTATGTCGCTGACATAGCCAACAGAGCGCAATGTCCTTCATCCTTATCCTTTCACATAAGGCCCAGCCCCTCAGAAATTACAGTACGCAATCACACGCAATGTATCAGTATTTCTTTATGGCTGTAGGGGAATTAGAGTGTCACCCACGCCTAGACCATTCACTGTATTCATGCAATTCTGCTAGGAATCCCAGCCTGCAATGAGCAAGAGGATTATGAAGATTCTGATTTCCCAGCAGGAATATCTACACCTGAGCAGTTCTGTACTATACAAACAAACAGTGCTGATGTACACTAAATACAACCCCAGGGCAACATCATTAGACATGTATGAGTAAGGGGACAGCACGTTCCCGAAACGCGTCAGGCGGTTCTGCATTTTTATACATGTATGTACAATAAAGAAATCTGATATGAACTGAAGTGCCGAGGAGCTGTTTGTTGGGAACCGAGAGTCCTTTATCATATTACGAGTATACGGAGTGGATCCAAGCGACGGGTCTGGGGCTCTTGTGGCACCCGGACCAACCCAGCACAGGGGTGAGTCTTAACAATACGTTTGCACTGTGTTACTACCTTTAAAGTGAAGATTGGAGAACAGGGAGAAGGGGAAGCGATAGGTCTGGGTATTTTACACCCGGGCCTCCCTATTAATACAAGTGAGTGAATGTACATCCATATGAGAAGGGAACATTAAGAAGCACTTACAATAGTGGAATGATGTGCAGCAAACGAACTTAACAAACAGTGGTTTCCAAACGAGCAGTTAAACATACAGTATTGGATGTTTTAAAACGAACCGACAAAAAACAAAACAGGATTTAGAAGAAAATAATTACTTGATTTATCTCATAATTTCCAATGTTCTGTTTATCTTTTAATGGAAACTATTAGGAACTTAAACAAAGGACAGGATAATGAAAGGCATGTCCACCCTGGAAATGAACTTTTTATATAAGGTAGGTAGCAGCTGCCCACCCCCAACCGCCATAATATATCTTTTAAAATATGCCCAGATCTTTACTTACAGTCCCTTCTCTCCCGCAATGTCTCTTATCCAGCTCCCTGCTTGCGGAAGTTGCAAGCAGGGGCTGGTCTGTCATGCGTGTTTGTAATTGGCTAAGGCGCAGCCAATCACAGACGTGGCTGACATCATCGAAGATGCCACAGGAGAGAAGGGTCTGTAAGTAACTATCTGAGCATTTATTTTTAGAAATATTACGGCGGTTGGGGCTGGGCAGCTGTTACTTATGTAAAGAGGATTTCACGTTAGGTGCCACGGCCTCAGAGGATGGATCCGGATGGTGGGAGGGAGGGCTCACCTGTGCATGCCTCAGACCTTGATGAGGTTGAGGCAGAAACAGGCACCGGATGAGTTACTGACAGCTTCTACTCTGCAGTTTGTTGGACTTAGAAATGGTATAGCAGAAGAACCATTTGGAGATGTAAGGTAAGGATTTTTTACACTAAAGAGTGTGGCCAGTATGGGGTTAAATTTCAGTTTTGGGGGTGCCCTTTAATGGCAATACTCTGGGAAAGTGCTGGCACTGAAAGTATTAATAGGAGATTCTGCTGGCACTGAAGGGTTGGTTATACTCTTAGAGGGCTAGGCCACACTACTGCGCTTTAAAGCGTGATGGGATTGCGATTTGATCACGCTATTAACAGTGCACGGTAGTGTTAGCCTATGGAGATGGCCACATCACCTTTGTTAGTGTTTGCTGTGCTGCACCATTGCATGCGATCACCATTTTTGGTGCGATTTGCATGCGCTCCAATAAGACCAAATTGCCCAAATCGCACTCGCAAGCGAACATCAAGGCACGCACAGCATTCTATTATGGCCTCAGCTGGCACTGAAAGTTCAACATCTTAAGTTTCCGTGTTCTGCCCCACCCGGCCGGAAACAATTTCTGGTGAGAACACTGGCGCCACTTACCTTGCATCCACTGAAAACCTATCCTGGCCTTCCAATCGGTATTTCATTGGTGGCCAGTGACGCTGCGTACGCACAAACATACATATACACGCCCGCCTACCCTACCTGGCACAGCGTGCTACTCTTACCAACTACTAGAACAGGCCCACTATAAAGAAACATCCACAGAAGGATTAACAGTCTCTCAGAAAGAATTGAGTGGGGAAACCAGCTGCAACAGCCCTGAATCAGGGTTTATAATAATCAGCACCAACACCCCCTTAACCCTGGACAAATTACCAAAAAAAGAATCATCAAATTGGGCTGGAAGGATAAGCAATGGACTCATCAGAGGCATAACTAGAATGCAAGTAGTTTACAGTGGTTGCTGGAGTGGTGCCTTGTATCTGTGGCAGGGAGGGTATGAACTGGTATCGAAATATTGGCCTTACACACTGCAATACAACGCAGGGTGTTCGTGATCAGGAGACTAAAGCTAAACGACAGATAGGCCAAGAGGAATTGCAACATTAATAGAGCCTGCGTTGTGTGTCTGTAAAATATAAAACGTCTCCTTATTCATCGGTTCCTTGAAAAGCAGAACTAGACCCCACTAGAAGAAGTGGAAGGAAGGGGCAAGGGCCGGGAGCATTGCACAATAGCTACTTATTAAGGCCATTACAGTATGGAATGTAAATCTGACCTGGGGTTACCAGAAAAACAAGTCAGGCCTTTCTCTTCTGTACTGTGTATCCTGTTTGGGGAAAGGGAACCATAAAACCCCAAGTCACGGAAGGTTAATAGTGACACAATCAGGACTATACGGAGGCTGCCAAGAGAGCGAGATTGTCTCTGTCGGTCCTGGAGAGATTAGTTAAACAATGACGGACAATAAAGACATTCGGAATGTTTTATTCCTCCACCTACACTGGAATAACTGCATGTGAATTACAGGGGGTACTCCGTGTACAACATGATAGAATATAATAACATGATAGACATATCAGCTCCTATAAAGTAAACGGTGGTGTTTACTTTAATGATGGGCTTTGTGCATTGGTCAGTGTAAACCTGGAATTGTGACAGATGGTAAATTATCACAATATAGAGCACAGAATGTTGGCTGTGGTCTATATTGTCTTTGGATGTGGTCTATATTAACACAGTGAGAACACTGGAAGGTGAGATTTCTAGTGTGTGGCACTAAACCCTAATTATAAAAGGTAAACTAAACCAAAATTTTCAATGCAACTGTAATTTTGCGATTTTTTACTACATCTAATAAACAAATATAACAATAAATTATGGCAGAATAAGAAGTAGCATGGCTAAAAAATCATTCTTGCTGGTAGATTCAACATTTATGTACAGTATTTCTACATGCAAATAATAGGTCAGGGTTAAAGCACGCCTCCCATAGGCCAGGCCCCAGACACAAGCAGGAGGCGGAGCTGACCAAACCTGCCGAGTGCAACTTAAAGGACAGTTATACTTACCTTACCTCTGATCGCTCCTCCTCTAGCCTTCTATTGCATTGGGGCCAATAGGAAGACTTTGTTTTTACAGAGTTTGTCTGCCCCTTGGCCACATTGCAGACAGAAGACGGAATAGGGCAAGTTCACTGAATACCTTTAAAAGTGGGCTGGAGAATTTTCTAAAAGTAAAGAATATTAAGAATTAATGGTATTAATACATATACTGTAGTTCTAGTTGGTACAGGGATACTATATAATATTAAAAATTACTGGTATTAATACATATACTGTAGTTCTGGTTGGTACGGGGATACTATATAATATGGAGAATTACTGGTATTAATACATATACTGTAGTTCTGGTTGGTACAGGGATACTATATAATATTGAGAATTACTGGTATTAATACATATACTGTAGTTCTGGTTGGTACAGGGATACTATATAATATTGAGAATTACTGGTATTAATACATATACTGTAGTTCTGGTTGGTATGGGGATACTATATAATATTGAGAATTACTGGTATTAATACATATACCGTAGTTCTGGTTGGTACAGGGATACTATATAATATTGAGAATTACTGGTATTAATACATATACTGTAGTTCTGGTTGGTACGGGGATACTATATAATATTGAGAATAACTGGTATTAATACATATACTGTAGTTCTGGTTGGTACGGAGATACTATATAATATTGAGAATTACTGGTATTAATACATATACTGTAGTTCTGGTTGGTACGGGGATACTATATAATATGGAGAATTACTGGTATTAATACATATACTGTAGTTCTGTGGGTACAGGGATACATAATAATATTGAGAATTACTGGTATTAATACATATACTGTAGTTCTGGTTGGTACGGGATACTTATAATATTGGAGATTACTGGTATTATAATATACTGTTTCTGGTTGGTACGGGATACTATATAATATTGAGAATTACTGGTATTAATACATATACGGTAGTTCTGGTTGGTACGGGGATATACTAATATAAAATTGGGCAAGGGGAATTACTGGTATAAATATAAATACAAAATACTGTAGTTCTGGTTGGTACGGGGATACTATATAATATTGAGAATTACTGGTATTAATACATATACTGTAGTTCTGGTTGGTACAGGGATTGAGAATTACTGGTATAAATACATATACTTTAGTTCTGGTTGGTACAGGGATTGAGAATTACTGGTATTAATACATATAATATAGTTCTGGTTGGTACAGTGATACTATATAATATTGAGAATTACTGGTATTAATACTTATACTGTAGTTCTGGCTGGTACAGGGATACTATATAATATTGAGAATAACTGGTATTAATACATATACTGTAGTTCTGGTTGGTACAGGGATACTATATAATATTGAGAATTACTGGTATTAATACATATACTGTAGTTCTGGTTGGTACAGGGATACTATATAATATTGAGAATTACTGGTATTAATACATATACTGTAGTTCTGGTTGGTACGGGGATACTATACAATATTGAGAATTAATGGTATTAATACATATACTGTAGTTCTAGTTGGTACAGGGATACTATATAATATTGAGAATTACTGGTATTAATACATATACTGTAGTTCTGGTTGGTACGGGGATACTATATAATATTGAGAATTACTGGTATTAATACATATACTGTAGTTCTGGTTGGTACGGGGATACTATATAATATTGAGAATTACTGGTATTGATACATATACTGTAGTTCTGGTTGGTACGGGGATACTATATAATATTGAGAATCACTGGTATTAATACATATACTGTAGTTCTGGTTGGTACAGGGATACTATATAATATTGAGAATTACTGGTATAAATACATATACTGTAGTTCTGGTTGGTACAGGGATACTATATAATATTGAGAATTACTGGTATTGATACATATACTGTAGTTCTGGTTGGTACGGGGATACTATATAATATGGAGAATTACTGGTATTAATACATATACTGTAGTTCTGGTTGGTACAGGGATACTATATAATATTGAGAATTACTGGTATTAATACATATACTGTAGTTCTGGTTGGTACGGGGATACTATTAACAGTTGGGTAGGGTTAAAAAGAAAAAGAAGGTGAGTAGGTTGGACTTGATGGACTTTATTCAATCTCAGTTACTATGTTAAATAAAATGTTCCTCTAAATATCCAATTTTATTTAGAGAATAGTCTCCCAGTTGCACCTATTGTATATATATTATTACAAGCTATAACATTTTATACTATAGACTAAAATGAATCCATAAATCTTCACTTAAGTGGCTGGGCAGCCTCAACATGAACTGGAGCTTAAAATATTAAAAACCAGATTATCCACTCGCCCCACTCTGTAGTTATGTGGACAAGTCCAGCGCTGAGATGCAACTCAATGAACTGTCTGTTTCAGCATTAGCAGTTAATCAAACAGCATCCAACGCTTCGTAACTTAGTCTAATTGGGGTATAGATGAACAGCGCCCTTATCCTAGACTCACAGATGTGTTTGCTGGCTCGGCCCTGTGATATTCATAAGGTAGGGGGACTGCACCTCCGATCATCTAGGTCTGCGATTCTGCATGGTTAGCATCCTGCTAGACCTCCTGGTCTGTATCTGACATCATACCCTATAACCAGGGAATGTAAACGTGGTACCCACAGGTGGTGCCTTCGGTGTGAATGGTCTATCGGTTGGAATTACAATTATACTGAAAACATTTTACACCTTACATAAAAGAACATCACCTGCTTTAATGTCCATGACTGAACGTCTAACCAAGAACAATCCTCTAGTTCTCCCCCATCTAAGCCAGATATATGTAACCATGTTCTAAAGGACACACAACACACAAAGGTAAATGTATTAGAATCTTTATTTTCCTGAGATCGCTCTTTAGGTTCAGATAAAAAGGAGGCCATACAGGGGAGGGGCACAGCTATGACTGACAGTGGGGGGTAAAGTGCCCTAAGAGGCTGTAAGTCTAATGCATATCTATGGTCAGGTACAGACTAATCACAATGGAAGGAAGCAGGAGGGGGACATAGCAGCAAGCCATACATTCTATGTGTTCATGTCAATAGGACTTATATGGACAGAACTTTATTGCAGTGCTGGCTAGAGGGCCACATACTAGGAGATGCATAGCTGCCAGCTTCCATGGAATGGTCCTAGCGGGGAGACTAGAGATGGAGGGTTTCATGCTCTGAATTAGAGTAGATCACATCAACAGCTGGACACAATGACAAACAGAAATGGAGTGTTTGGTTTTATAGGGAGATCATCACTACAACTGGATTATTACTGCCCATACACCAGACTTAACCCCACCGACCATTCACAACGCAAACCATGGATTGAGATGTCACCAACCCCACTGCTCACATTATCCCACTGAAGTGCCGGGTCAGTGTATGGCCAGGTTTCCACTTTGTACAGGTTCACATTGGAAGATAGGTTGGTAGTCAGACAGGTAACTTGGCATTAGCCGAGCAGCTTTTTCGGAGAGTGGAGGAGGGAGAGAACCAATCCAGCAGACAGATCAGTTAACAAAGAAAAAGAACCCGAGTATAGTATTCTTTATTCAGACATGCGCACTACATGTCTCAGACCCTCTGGAGACCCAGACCTAGAACCCAGCATGTCTGAATGAAGAATACTGAGCCCATTGCTCGGGTTCCCGTGTGATTCTCTTTGATGTTACAATTTGGAGGATGGTGAACCCTCCCCACATGGTCAAACCCACTGACATTCTAACGTTCTGCTGCCTAAGGAACTTCTTATCTCATGAGATCACCAACAATGCTGGTGGGGCCTCCATACAAGTTAGACTGTCACCTACCAATGATCTAATGTGTGTAGACAGCCTGAGAAAGAGATGCTTGTAAGTAACCCCATGTGACCATCATTGATTATTGTTCTAGATGGGTCTTCATTGGAACTGGGATCCTCTGCCATATTAGTGTATGGATATTAGGTTGGAAACATCAGATTCTTCGCACACATGTACATATTACATATAATGTAATGATATCACAAAATGCTGCAGCCCTAGCGAAACATCATTCTTTAAAGTGCTGGGTGACTGTACCGTCAAGTTCAAATGGACCACTAAGAATCATTATACAATAATCAGGTTCCAGGGGGCTGCTATTTCCTATTAGTGTTTGTGGATGTGCCTGTATCATTATACAATAATCAGGTTCCAGGGGGCTGCTATTTCCTATTAGTGTTTGTGGATGTGTCTGTATCGTTATACAATAATTATAGAGAATCCTAGTCCTTATAGCAGGGACTGTAATAATATGAAGGGTATAAATGAGGAATATTCACTGGTACAAAGACAAATAGACAAAGTTAATATCAATAAAGCCCCAGGACCGGATGAATTCCATCCTCGGATCTTAAGAGTGCTTAGTCCAATTTTATCTAGAGTTTGGTGATGTGCCGCTGGATTGGAGAAAAGCCAATGTAATACCAATATTGTTAAAGGTAGTAGACCAGTAAGTTTACTAACAGTTGTAGGGATAATACTGGAAACTTTGTTACAGGATTAGATCCTGGACTTTGTTGCTAGAACTAATCTTGTAAGTAGTAGTCAGCATGGATTAAAGAGAAATAGATCAGACCAACCTGCATGTTTTTTCATAAAGAAGTGAGTAAAGGTTCGTACAAAGAAGCGATCGCTTGTATCTGGATTCACTTTTGCCTCTGGCCACACCCCAAATCCCCAAAAGAACACAAAAGGAAAATTTCAAAGCTATACAATTCCTAACTTACAGGGAGATTCAATAAGTTCTTATTGTTAAAAATTGGGGCAAAATTAGACCTCTCAAAACAGAAACTTCATTTTCATTGGCTGCCTCCTGCACATAGCAGGCTAAGCAAGCAGAACCCATTGCCCTGGTAACTTAACATTTCAATATGCATTAAGGAGGATGTTACAATACTCAGTTGACCTAAAAAAAAAAACATTTGTTCATGGATAGAGAACTGGTTATGAGATCGCAAACAGAGAGTGGTGGTTAATGGAGCTACATCTATGTGGGCTAAAGTTCTAAGCAGGGTGCCTCAGGGTTCTGTACTGGGGCTGCTTCTGTTAAATCTGTTTATAAATGACTTAGAAGGGGGCATTGAGAGCAAGGTCTCTGTGTTTGCTGATGACACTAAACTATGCAGAGCTTTGGATACTTCCAATGATGTGCAAGTGCTGCAAGCAGACCTAGATAGATTATCACAATGGGCAGCAGAATGGCAGATGAGATTCAATGTTGATAAATGTAAGGTGATGCATTTAGGGTTTAACAATCCTTGTATATAATAATATAAAGTGAATCTATAAATGGAAAGGATTTGGGGGTTCTAGTAGAAAATAGATTTAGCTGTAACAAACAATGCCAGGCAGCAATAGCTATAGAGTTAGTCTAGTATAAAGAGGGAAATATAATTCTCCCTCTTTACAAGGCACTGGTAAGACCTCATTTGGAATATGCAGTGCAGTTTGGGAATCCCATATACAAAAGGGACATCTTGGAAATGGAAGCAGTTCAGAGAAGGGCAACTAAATTAATAAGGGGAATGGAGGGACTTGACTATGCAGGCAGATTAGACAAGTTAGGACTGTTTACATTAGAGAAGCAACGTTTGCGTGGGGATATAATAACTTTATACAAATATATTAATGGGCCATACAATAAACTCTCTGGTGGATTGTTCACTAATAGGTCATATCAGAGGACACGTGGACATCCTTTAAGGTTGGAAGAAAAGAAGTTTCTTCAGGCTAGGAAAGGTTTCTTTACAGTGAGAACGGTGAAACTGTGGAACTGTCCAGCAGATGCGGTTATGGCAAGTTCACTGAATAGCTTTAAAAAAGGCCTGGATAAGTTTCTAAAACTAAATAATATTGAGAATTAATGGTAATACATATATTGTAGTTCTGGTTGGTACGGGGATACTATATAATATTGAGAATTACTGGTATTAATACATATACTGTAGTTCTGGTTGGTACGGGGATACTATATAATACTGAGAATTACTGGTATTAATACATATACTGTAGTTCTGGTTGGTACAGGGATACTATATAATATTGAGAATTACTGGTATTAATACATATACTGTAGTTCTGGTTGGTACAGGGATACTATATAATATTGAGAATTACTGGTATTAATACATATACCGTAGTTCTGATTGGTATGGGGATACTATATAATATTGAGAATTACTGGTATTAATACATATACTGTAGTTCTGGTTGGTACAAGGATACTATATAATACTGAGAATTACTGGTATTAATACATATACTGTAGTTCTGGTTGGTACAGGGATACTATATAATATTGAGAATTACTGGTATTAATACATATACTGTAGTTCTGATTGGTATGGGGATACTATATAATATTGGGAATTACTGGTATTAATACATATACTGTAGTTCTGGTTGGTACGGGGATACTATAAAATATTGAGAATTACTGGTATTAATACATATACTGTAGTTCTGGTTGGTACGGGAATACTATATAATATTGGGATACTTTCCGATCCCCGAGTCGGGGAGTTTTTTGTTCCCTTTTCTGAATCCAACTGTTAGTTAGGGTTAAAGAGGAGGGTATAAAGGTTGGACTAGATGGACGGATGTCTTTATACAACCTCCAATACTATGTTACTATGTAACTGTTATACAGACATTATGGGTAGGGTATAAAGGTTGGACTAGATGGACCTATGTCTTTATATAACCTCCAATACTATGTTACTATGTAACTGTTATACAGACATTATGGGTAGGGTATAAAGGTTGGACTAGATGGACGTATGTCTTTATACAACCTCCAATACTATGTTACTATGTAACTGTTATACAGACATTATGGGTAGGGTATACAGGTTGGACTAGATGGACCTATGTCTTTATACAACCTCCAATACTATGTTACTATGTAACTGTTATACAGACATTATGGGTAGGGTATAAAGGTTGGACTAGATGGACGTATGTCTTTATACAACCTCCAATACTATGTTGTATTAATACCGTAATTCTCCATATTATATAGTATCCCCATACCAACCAGAACTACAGTATATGTATTAATACCAGAAATTCTCAATATTATATAGTATCCCCGTACCAACAAGAACTACAGTATATCTATAATACCAGTAATTCTCAATATTATATAGTATCCCCGTACCAACCAGAACTACAGTATTTTGTATTAATACCAGTAATCTCATATTATATAGTATCCCTGTACAACCAGAACTACAGTATATGTATTAATACCAGTAATTCTCCATATTATTAGTATCCCCGTACCAACCAGAACTACAGTATATGTATTAATACCAGTAATTCTCAATATTATATAGTATCCCCGTACCAACCAGAACTACAGTATATGTATTAATACCAGTAATTCTCAATATTATATAGTATCCCGTACCAACCAGAACTACAGTATATGTATTAATACCATTAATTCTCATATTATAGTAGTATCCCCGTACCAACCAGAACTACAGTATATTATTAATACCATATTCTCATATTATATAGTATCCCCGTCCCAACCAGAACTACAGTATATGTATTAATACCAGTAATTCTCATATTATATAGTACCCTGTACCAACCAGAACTACAGTATTTGTATTAATACCAGTAATTCTCAATATTATATAGTATCCCCGTACCAACCAGAACTACAGTATATGTATTAATACCATAATTCTCAATTATATATGTCCCGTACCAACCAGAACTACAGTATATTATTAATACCAGTATTCTCAATATTATATAGTATCCCCGTCAACCAGAACTACAGTATATGTATTAATACCAGTAATCTCTATTAATAGTATCCCTGTACCAACCAGAACTACAGTATATGTATTAATACCAGTAATTCTCCATATTATAGTATCCCCGTACCAACCAGAACTACAGTATTGTATTATACCATTAATTCTCAATATTATATAGTATCCCCGTACCAACCAGAACTACAGTATTGTATTAATACCAGTAATT